>ML779798.1:980116-1024322 GCA_009831015.1 Picea engelmannii
GAGAGAGAGAGAGAGAGAGAGAGAGGTTGAGTTCTCAATAGATGTTTTTGCTACATTATTTGTTACTTGTACAATTCCTTTAGATAGCGTTCGCACAAACTATATACTTACCTTAGCTTGTTTATGAAAGTGAAAATAGTGTTGGTGTGGATTCCCATAGATTTGATTTACTCACATATATATGCAAGTAATAATTTTGATGTACATGTGGTTCAACCATCTTTCTATTCTTTCCTTTTTCAAATTGAAAATTGTTGGCAATATCTTAATTTCTTTGGGGATTTTTTTCAACGTCTCTTCAAATGTCTATCTTTGGTCTAAGTCATGGACTAGCTTGCACTATTGATACAAAAAAGTACTTCAATTTCCCAGAATAGTGTATTTTGGCCAATTTTTGCATATCCATTCCAAACCCTTTGTAATCTATCCAATTTCTTCATTGGGTTTTATCATGTTTTCTTCTATTGCTCACTGTAAAAAAATTCATTAGCAATAAGGCCTTTATCAAGGAGTACTACCATGTTCTCAAAAAACTATTAATCTGTAGTTCTTGGAAATTTGAATCAAAATTGGCCACTGACCCCCCTCACTAACACTTTTATAAGCCCCCTCATTGTATACCTACCCCTAAAATTTAACCTAGATCTAAGATTTTCTACTCATGTTATGGCCAAAACAAGATTTTGGATCCAGACTTATATTTTATATATCATCATATTGTTGATGTGGTGTCTTATATGACATGGAATGATACATGCATGTTGATATGGTATTGATGTCCACCCATCCATCTCTTCAATTACCATGTCCTCATCCTCCTTTTTCCTTGCACCAGTTTTCAAATTCTCTTTTCATCGACGATCAAACCCTTATTTTTCATTGCCTAAATTCAAAATTTTCATTCGAAACCAAAATTTTCATCGGCAAATGAAAAAAAATTCCCATCGACAAACCAAAATTGTGTCCCATTAGCGAAACAAAAAATTTCTCATCAGTGAACTTCAAACTTTATACCATTGTCAAACCAATATTTTTATCATCGGGAAATATCAAGATATCTCATCGAAGAACTAAAAAAGGTTCTTCCTATCAATGAAGTAAATTTTCTCTCTATTAGCAAAGTTAATTTTCTTTCCATTGACAAAGAAAAAATTATTTTTACCACTTTAACTTAGAAATTTTTATCCCATTCCTAGATGGATCTGGGCCATCAATTTTATGATCTAATGTGTTCCAAACCATTGATTCACCAAATTTTATGCCATGACTCCTAGACTCTACAGGGTTCATACAGAATTTTTCAAAAAGTTTAAAGATTCCAAAAAACATAATTCTCAAAAACATTCTTTTTCGACCACCATGGAAGATCTGGACTTAGTTTCCCATGGCCAAATTCAACCCTATTTCTATCAATTCAGCATACCTTTATCCTATTGTGCATGAAATGTACCCAAAAATTGGGGATTTCCCTCCAGTTTTACCATTTTCCCCAAATTCAATGCTTATTAAAACTCTACAATAGCATATTTGTCATACTTGTGATGTTATTTGGCCCATATTGGTCCAATATTGAAACCTTCACTCTTATTCCAACTTGTGATGTACCTAGATCGCATTCTAAGTCACATTACTAAGAAAAATCGACATAACATAACTTTGATACCATTTTAAAAATGAATATGTGTAGCATGATAAATATGTTGAGGCAAGTAATCATGAAATCATTTGCAGATGCAAAATATTTATTCATACACAACATTCAAATGCACAAACAATGAATAAAACATAGTAGTTAAACACAACAATAAAACAATAAATAAACACAGTGGTCAGAACACTTATCTTTATGAACATTTACATAACCAGTTGTAGGCATCAGACATTCCACCCAACTATAGGATTTGTTACACCAATTCTCTCTAGAATAGGCTACCCCTGATATAGGGCTATGATTCCACAAGGAAAAATATGATCTTATGGATATCTACAGTGCAGACAAACAACCAATACCTACTAATTCCAAAATGACGAAACTCCTACAACAATTCCGACTACCAAGGTCTCTTCCCCAGTAGTATGGACACCCCAAGGGATAGGATTTCCTTCACTACAATGTAGTCCCTCAAAAAATCCCCATCCCCTCTAGGGATACAACATAGACCAACCGAGAATATTTCAATTGGAGGCTCCAGTAAATCCAATTGTAATAGAAGTGTTATGTGTTTTCCTGAATAAGTAGGAATGGCCAATACTCAATAATTTTATAGTTTAATGATTCTTATACAATTCCAATCTCCCAACTCTCTTTCCCTTTAGTATGCACAACCCAAGGGATATGACTTCCTTCTTTACACCGTAGTCCCTCAAAAAATCATCATTCACTCTAGGGATCCATCATAGACCAGCCAAAAATATCTCAACTGGGGGCTCATGGAAATCTAGTTGCATAACGAGACCTCACAATAGAATTTTCACATACTATTGGGTAATTGTATCCATAAGAACTCATAATATCAATGAAATACTAGCTCTCAACATAATTCCTAATTCATCTTGCTCTCATGGTGTCCAATAATTTATTTCACCAACCCCTCATGGCTTCTTTCCCACTGAGTAAGGATTCCTCGTCTTTTCTAGCACCAAACTCTATTTTTCCTCTCTTTTTCTAAGTTGTAAATAAAATCTCTCCCTCTACTTGAATTTCCCTTCTCTTTTTCCCATTCATGTTTGACTCACACAATTCCCCAATATGTTTGTACTTATCTCATGATATCATAACTAGGTGACATGACTCTCTCACCCACCTCTTTAGTGCATTCAATGATACAACTCACATCATGAGTGTACTTATCCCATGCTCTCTTAACTAGGTGAAATGACTCTCCCACCAACCTCTTACATGTAGGTACACTCAAACCATATATACTTCACATTCAATGATTGCTTTTGATTATTTAAAGGAGGATTATATGGTAAATGACAAATTGAATTAGGAAAATGGCATGGGATTCTAGGCATGTGGAATACCCTAAAAACAAACCTAGTACCCCCTCTCTTGTGGAATCATAACACCCTCTTGTATTTCATCCTCATCCATATATAATTGGTGTTGTATTTTATTTTTGTTAGTTTCAACGTTCAATGTTTATATATTGCATCGATTGGCCCTCGACCATTCATCATATCTAAAAAATACATTTCTAATTTGGGTATCAAAACTGGGGTGTTATAGAAATTACCAAATGGATATGTAAATAAAATTGAAAATGTGATATATGTACCTAGAATCAAGAAAAACTTAAACTCTATATTAGAATTTGCAGATCAATGAATGAAGGTTGATTTTTTAAAGATAAGTTTCCTTGTGAAGGAAATGATTGATAACAACAAGGTGATTGTAGGATTGAAAATGGGAGGCATTTACAAGATTGAATCCACTATTGTAAACCATCAAGAAATTATATATCCACCAGCATATACAAAAATAAGCTTTGGCACTTGAGGCATGGCCATTTAAAGTTTAGAGATATTTCTTTGTTTCAAAGAAAGGATATGTTGAGGGTTCTTCATATTATCAATAATGAACATATTGAATGTAAAGGATGTGCAATAGGAAAAAATCATAAAAATGAATTCTAGTAATAACAATTAGAAGAAAGAGAGACATTATTGAGCTAGTGCATCATGATGTGTGTGGGCCTATGCAAACTATGTCACTTGGTGGAGCATATTATTATTGACATTTGTTGATGTTCGAACTCATTATACATGGGAATGCTTCATAATAAATAAGAGTGATGTGTTTTAATATTTCAAAGAATTTAGATCCATGATTGAAAAGCAAGTAGGTAAGAATATCAAGATCATTTTATTGGATGGAGGGGGAGAGTACACTTCATATTAATTTGTAAAGTATTGGAAACAAAATGGTATATTTAAATAGTGCACAATTCCATATAATCCTCAAAAAATGGGGTAGTTGATAGAAAAAACAAAACATTAGTTGAGTATGCTATAAGTATGTTGAAGAGTAAAAATATCCCTAACAATATGTGGTATGAAGTAGTAAGTATAATTGTGTACTTGAAAATTAGGATTCTAACTAAGTTGTTGAAATTCAAAAATCCTTATGAAGTGTTTTTTGGTTATAATGCATTTATGAATCATTTGAGAATATTTGTATGTAAATCATTTTCTCATATTCCAAAATAAATCAGGAGGAACATGATGCAAAATCAGTTAAATGACTTTTCATTGGTTATTGTTTTGGTCATAAATCCTATAGATGTATGATAAAGTGACTCATCAAGTATTTGCGAGTAAGGATATGATTTTTAATGAGTATTCAAGTGATTATATTAAAGAGGATTTATAAGGATCAACAAGCATATTCAAGGAAGGTATTGAAGCATTGATCTGAGAAGAGATTGACGAAAATCATCAACTTTTTTATGATCAAACTTATGAAAAGACATCAAGTAAATAAGTGACTCCATCCAACATCATGACACCAAGAATATCAACAAGGAATATCAATCCCCAGTAATGTATAAGGACTATGCATTAATGTCCCATATTGTTAAACCTTTAAATTTTGAAGAAGAAAAAATTCATGAAGAATGGATTAATGCAATGTAGGAAGAGATTCCTAGCATGAAAATTATACTTGGGAATTTACTGAGTTTCCAAAAGATAAAAAGTTTCCAATTGCTTATTCAAGTAAAAATTTAATTATGGTTGTAGTGTAAACAAATTCAAAGCAAGGTTAGTTGCAAAAGTTTACTCACAAAAGGAAGGCATAGCTTATGAAGAAACCTTTGCACATGTAGATAAAATGGATACCATTATGTTGTTAATTTCACTTTCAACAAAGTATAATTGGGGCATATATCAAATGAATGTTAAATCAACATTCCTTAATGTTGAACTAAAAGAGGAAATATATTTACTTCAACCTACAGGTTTTGTAAACAAAGGAAAAGAACATCTGGTATGCAAGTTAAAGAAATAACTATGTGGTATTAAACATACTCCAAGATCATGGTATGTCAATATAGATAACTTCTTCCTTCATCATGGATTTGTTAAAAGACAAAGTGATCAAAATTTGTACATCAAGAAATATGAGCAAGGGAGTAGCATTGATTTCCTTGTGTGTAGATGATTTGATCATAAAACGTAGTGTTATAGGTTTGATTGATTCAAGCTTCATATATCTCAAGAATTTTATATTATAGATATTCGCCAAATGCATCGTTGTTTTGGCATTGAAATATGGGAGGAGAATGGAAGGATGGTAACTAAAGAAAGTATTCAATGGAAATTATAAACAAATCAGCATGCATGAATGTAAATTAGTTTCTACTCCATTGGAACATAATGTAAAACTTCATGTGGATGATGGTATGAAAGAAGTTGATGGCACTATATACAGACAATGGATCAGAAGCATCGAGGGGCTTCCATAGTGAAACATATTAGATATCATTTTTTGGATTAATGGGTCAAAACTTTGAACTGCTTAACCACAATAAGACAAGAAATTGCATATGCAGTGAGTATACTTAGCCAATTCATGGGTAGGTCACATGAGAGTCACAAGAAATATACCAATAAAGTACTTTAATATCTAAAGGAAACTCTTGATTGTGGTATTGAATATACTAATCATTTGAATGTTGAATTGACAGGTTATTTAGACTCTGATTGGAAAAGTAATTGAGATAATCAAAATTCTACTACTATAATTGTATTCACAATAGTATATGGTATTGTGTCATGGAGTAGCAAGAAATAACTAATTGTTTCATTGTCCTCTACTGAAGATGAATATAAAGAATTATAAATTGTGACATATGAATCTACATGGGTTTGGTGCATTCTTGAAGATATGGGAGAAAATCAAGACTGACATACATCAACTAAATTAAATAATCAAAGTTCAATAAAGTTGTCCAACAATTCAATTTACCATGCAAATTTAAAACACAGTGAAATGTGTTATCACTTTCTAAGCGAAAATATAGAATGAAATGAGATAGACTTGTTATATTATAGCACAAATGATCTAATGTTCCTTATATTTCAACTAAGCCTTTGGGAAAGGAAAAAAAATTAATTTGTAAAGATATGCTAGGTATTGTATGCATTTTCCAATTAGGGGAGGAGGGCGTTTAAGATAGTTGAGAATTAGATTTGTATAAAGCATAGATATAACTTTAACATGGAAAAGAATGTCTATCGTTTAAGGATAAGAATAATGTTGATAGTGATAAGATTCCTAGGTGGATGAAGACAAGGTCAAAAGTGAGCCCTTAATCTGTTATCAAGATCAATTGATAAAATCTACTCATGTATGTACTAAATAATTATTATGTGCTAATGAAAAACAATATATTATGGCATGTGTTCAAAATTGTGCCTCGGGCACTCTTCTTTTTTTTTCTTTTTTTTTTGGAGTATGACAACCACACTAAATCTAAATTTTTACAATACCAAATTGAAGCGTGAATGGAATGCCCAAAAAAAATTGATTAATATTTAATTCATCCTTGAATTTTACACTTATCGACATAATTGTTTCTCCACAATATGTTTTGAATTGTTCACATATACATATGCCTCATCCATTCTAGCTTTGTCCTGATTGTAAGAGGTTGTCAAGAAGAACACAAATTAGCATATCTCTTTGGAAAATTAGTTCTGTTTGAGATGGTTAGGATTCTTCTGGTCATGGCTGAAATATGAAGCATTTATTGTCCCTTAAGAGATATTTAGTCATTTATAGAAGGACATTAAACAATTTCCTTAATAAATAAATTTAAAATAAAAAATTCCTTGTGAAGTATGAAGTGAGCTTCATTCCATGTCATTCTAATCAAAGGAAAAGCCATTTTATAACCTATCAATATTTTTTTTTTAAGAATAAATATGTGAAACTAGAGATAAAATGGTAAGTGAGAGTGGTAATGTTAACTCCATTTAGAACTTTTTTTTTACCCTTAATATCACTAATTTATATTATTAGTAATGAATTCTAGGAAAACCTTATGTGTGTGGATGAATTCAAACAACTATGTGGTGGACTTAAAGCAGCAATTGGAGCATAAGATGGGGATTCATTTTTCCTAGAAACACCCTCTTTATGAGGGTAAACAATTGGAGGATCTCGCTCAGACAGTTTCTTATCATATTTGCAAAGATTCAACTCTTGTTTTGGCATTGTGATTACATGGAGGAGTGGTGGGAACTGGGATGTATTTTAAGGTGAAACTAAATCACATTCTACCTCTCCAAATAATTCAAAGTCTTCTCCTCTTTCTAATGCTTATATAGTGGATCGTGTTGAGGAGGTTTAAATGAAGGAAATTGCAGTTCTGAAGGTCACACATCTACATTGATTATATCAAAAATATTCAATTGTTTGTCAATTTAATATTTATCATCCTCCTACATTTTTATTGTTCTAGTGGATCCATGTGACTCGGATAAAGAAATATGAGATATATTTCTATTCAAAATGTTTTTTTTTTTGCTTATTTATATGCTCATGCTAATCATTAGCATGTGTTTGAGTAGGGTCCCTAGTTCTAGGGAACCGTGGAACTTTTTATATCCCCTTGGTTTCTATATTTCGATCCTAACACTATGTTTGTTACTAGAATGATATTTTGGGTTTGTCTACACAATTTGTCATTGTCTTTTTGACATTTATCATCTTTTGAGGATATTAGAATATTTTTGGCAGTTACATAAAATCAAATATTGATAGAGTTGCGGCAAGTTTATGTATATATGTGCATATATGTGTTAAGATAAACCTTAATAAGGATCTTTTTGTAACATCCCTCTCTGGTGCACTGAGAAAACTTATTCTTTGAGGACACTTGCTCGCAAGTGATCTAGACTTTTATGATGTTAAAAAATTTATACTTGATTATGATGCATTATGATAGACGACATGATGTTTTACTGCTTGATGTAGACAGGTGTTATTGACTCAGTTTTATTGAGTGTGCAGGGTTTTGGACCTTGAGGATGCAGAGGCATCGATGGAACCCCTTGGGCTCCGGATTGAGTCAGGGAGTGTGCTATTTGGGTTGATTTATTTACCGTGATATTTTATTGATTTGATGATATGGTGTTGACATGTTTTGACACGATTGTTGATGATGCAGGCTGACGATAACTTGCCGACCAGACTCACATATGGAGTAAAGGGGCCACACACGATTTCCAGAGAGGTTGAGGGAGAGGGGTGGACAACAGCCCTACGACAACCTACTAGCACTTCCATTGTGGCTCGAACTGTAGGTTAACGATTACCTAGTTCGAGAAAATCCACGAGGCTGTGAGGGAAGACTGCGACAGTCGATCACGATGATTCTAAGGGGTGCGCAATAAGGCGGGGGCCTTATTCCTTAGAGCCCTTAGTCTCCCACAAGTTCACCTGGCGGAGTGTTGACTCTAGGGGTTATAGATGTCTACCAATCAGTCAAGTTGGCGAGTGGCACCCTTGGAACACGTGGTGCATCCTGAAGGGCACGTCGCATGAAAGAAACACAAGTTGGTGAGTGGAACCCTTGGAGCACGTGGTGCATCCTGAAGGGCATGTCGCGCAAAAGAAACATAAGGAGGTGAGTGGCACCCTTGGAGCACGTAGTGCGTCCTGAAGGGCACGTCGCATTGATGATGATGAAGTAACAAACCTAGATGGCCCTAAGACATTAACGCCTTAAGAATCCTTAAACAAATTCCCTAACCAAGTGTCGCCCAGTTCAGAATCTAAGTCCCAAGTCTAAAAAATTTCTAGGGCAAAAATTTAGTCTAACCTTAAAGAAAAAGACCCTAGCATAAAAATAACAATTTAAACAAAAACCCACTTAAGTAATAGTTGGGTCTTCATAAAATTCTTGGGGTAAATGACGAGATTAAGAATTAAATTAAAACTAATGGTTTTAAAATTTTGCAAAGAAGAAATTATTTCCTAGTTTGTGAAAGTACAAAACATATTAAATAAATAATAAAAGGGAAAGTTTTGATAACACAACTGCCATTTTGGGATTTAATAAAAGGGGAAAGAAAGGAATAATAAGAATTAGGAAACTAAGTAATGGAGGAAACTTAATAAAGGAAAGATGGGAACTCATGGTAAAAAGCAAGGTCAACATAGTAAGGAATCTGCATTTAAGAACCTGCTAATTTGAGCTAATTTAGTAACATCTTTTTTTAAGGAAAGTATTTAAAACATGTAAGGGGATCTAGGAACACCTAGGAGTAAATTTAGGAGCGACTCTAGGTGGGTGAGGGAAATGGGTAAATTAATAAATTAAATAAAATAATTACTTGAGGAAAGAGGGGGATGAATGACACTTGTGCGAACGAGATCATTTATAATATTTTATTGAAACTTAATTTAAAATGTGAGTTAGGAAAGTTGGTGGGTCTCAAAACTCTATAAAAGAAAAGGGAGATGAGGAGAAAAGGGATCGACTGTTAGAGTAACGTTACGCTGCTGGAATTGTGACTTGACTGATTACTTGTGGAGAGTTGGGATTTTCCATCTCGGATAGGAGTGGTAGCTCAGCCTTGCGAGGCGAGATGGGAAGCTAGATCTACATCTAGATAGTGTGTGGCCCCTTTGCGGCTCGGGGGGCTAAGGGGGAAGAAGAGTACCCCTAGCGATTGGCTGGGAGGTACTGGTGAGGTCTCTACGATCGGCAAGCAAGAGCGGCACAGAGCACGGGATGTGGCACGAAGCGCGGGACGTCATCCAAGGCAAGTGAAAGGGCACAGGTATGCCTTTCATATTTTTCTGGTAGAATGTGTTAGGATTCATGAGGATTTGCTTATAAATGGAAGGGTAGAATGACTTGTTTTTATCATTGTATTCTGGCCATGGGATAACTCAATGGGTTCTTGTCTGAGTTTGTTATCATTGTATTCTAGCAATAAAAAGAAATGAATTGCAGGTCTGCATTTCAACGACATTCTGAAATTTAAATAATAAAAAGAGGTTTGATTCTGGTCTGCCTTTTTACTTATGAAATTGCTGACTGTGTTGTTTTTTTTTCCTCCTCTTGGTAGTTGTGATTGTTAATAAACCTTCATCTACCTTTGTTTTTATATTGATTTGGGCGTTTTAGATCACTGTGGGCGTTTGTTTTAATCTAGGCATTTTCATGTTGCCGGGGGCGTTTTCATATTGCCGTGGGAATTTTTATATTGTCGTGGGCATTTAAATATTACAGAGGGTGTTATAAATTTCTGTGGGCAATTCGTTTTTACTGTTCTGGCAAATGTAAAATCATTTTTGTAAATCGTTCTGGCAAATGTAAAATCGTTTTGTAAATCGTTCTGGCAAATGTAAAATTGTTTTATGTGTTCTGGCAAATGTAAAATCGTTTTTGTAAATCGTTCTGGCAAATGTAAAATCGTTTTATGTGTTCTGGCAAATGTAAAATCATTTTTGTAAATCGTTCTGGCAAATGTAAAATCGTTTTATGTTTTCTGGCAAATGTAAAATCGTTCCTCTGATATTCGGTTACATTCTATAGTTAATATGTTTTTATTTTAATGCCAGAATGACTGGAGCTGTAGTAATTAAGAGTCCTGTGATGATAGAGTTATGTAATCAGCGAAAGTTTGTTCACCTTGATGTGTTTAAAAATAGAAAATTCTATGCTTTTTATTTTAATGCCAGAATGACTGGAGCTGTAGTAATAAAGGGTTCTGTGATAATAGATTTATGTAATCAGTGAAGGTTCAGTCACCATTGATGTGTTTAAAATAGAAAATTCGATGCTTTTTATTTTAATGCCAGAATGATTGGAGCTATAGCAATTAGAGAGGGTGACATTTGATTTATGTAAACCTAAATGCATGAGATATCACTTACCAAATTGGAGAGATGAGATGCTACTTAAATATTTTTCTAAGTGGTACTTATGTATTTTCTACATGGATAATTTAAATCTGAAATGATGCTAATATTGATTCGTTCTTAGGTTACATTTATTAATTCATTTATAAATCGATGAGTTAGATGACTAACATATTGTTATTGATTAAAGATAACCCTGAATGGTGGAACTAGAGTTGTATCATATATCATTTTAGAATGGTTAGTTTAGAAGTAAAACGATGTTGAGGACTAATGGTCAATTAGTTACATCATTCCTTTTTATCATCCGAATGCTGGTAATTAAAATCAATCTGCTAAATCAAACGACCTATCATATTATTCAGATGGAAGATTTGCCTTAATAATGTATAGAGGGCAATTTTTTAATGGGTTTTGTTCTATTATAAATGAGACGTAGTTTAAGGTCATAAGGTGATGCTTTATTATAACTCGGACATGCTTTTTAATATAACTGGTATTGCGTTAATAAACAAGGATATGGTATTAAAATAAATAGAGCATGGTTAGTGCAATGTGGATATTGTTCATTATGAATGCTGAAGGTGTTGATCGTTAAATTCTTTTATTGATGTATAAAGCAAATTTTACTTCCTTTAATCTTTCATTTAGTTGATCTTTTATAATCACCTTGAGAGAAATGGTTATGTTAAGTGGTGTCGAATTCTTAATTTGTCATTTAAGTGAGATAATCCACTTCCTTATGATACTTAGTGAGTTGCATAGGAGTTGTACTATTCTGGAGTTGAACCGGGGATAAGTGATTCCTGACTTAAATAAGCTTGATCATAACAAGAAGCTAGTCGTATTTAAGGAGTTTACAACAATTCAAAATTGTAGTTATGTCCTAGTGTTTCTTGATTTCCTCCAGGTAATTCCTATTGCCCCTTTGGTTTCTTTTTATTGATTAATGGGTTAATTAATCATAGCGTATTGCTTTAATTGGTGCATTGTTAGGTACGACAGGTATAAGTGTAGTCACTTCATCTAGAAATGTCAGCTACATTAAATCTATTGAATGATTAATTCTGTGCCTTGAAGTAATTTAGATGACTAGCCTTGCTTCTTGATTTAAACAAAGTTGGTTTCATTTCGCTCGCACTTATGTCGTTTTATGATGAAATTTCGTGATTCAATCTTCTTACACCGTGGAATTTTTATAATATGTGTTGATTCATAGCCCTTCTTCGCCCAATGATCGTCCTTGTTATTTGTTGAACTAGTGTTTTTAGTTTGGTCTAGATTGTGTCGGGAAGGATGTAGACACCTCCTTGTAGCCTTAGTATATAAGTCTGTATGTGCGATTATTTTTGTGTAAAGAATCCAGTGCCGTATCAAGAGTCTCAGGCCCTTTAAAGGCGAGGTTTCCACTCTTGCGACACACCTGACAGAGATTACTAGTTTCTGCCTGAGCAGTCGGCCAGAAGCCTATCTGACCTTCTCTCTCTCCGGAGCAGAGAACTAAGATTAAATGTCCTGCTTTCCTGTGCAGAAATAGTAAAATCTACTACTATGGATTCTTCCATCTGTGTTCGTACGGTACATAACCCAGTATGTCGTTTATTGCTTGCAGTTACTTGTTGTGCGCCTTAAGTCTTCTTGTTGTGATCATCGTGGTTGCATCTTGTTGGTTGCCATATGGCGACGTAGAATCAAGTGTGTTTGTTTCCTTTCTACACACGCGCACACAATCCTAAAAACAAAAAAAAAAAATTGCACCTGTTATCAGAGTTGTTGTCGTAACGAGGAGGGCGTTACATATGGTATCAGAGCCAGTTCAACCCGCGACTTGGGATTCGCTACGGATTCCGTGACATGATTTTATTTGATTATACTGTTTCTGATCGAGTTGATTGTGTGCGTACAGGTAATCATGGTTAGAGGACGTCACGGAGGTAGACAACAGGGTGCTAGAGGAGGAGGTGTGATGCCTCCAGTAGCATCCACGCCTTAGGGGTCTAACCCCTAGGGAGGTGAGCCGGTTCTCGGATAGGAGAAGATAGAGGTTGGAGATGATGTTGGGATGATGAGATCTTTTCAGCGCATGTCCGAGGCACTGATCGGCCTATTGGATAGAGACGAGGCCAGGGCGTCATCACCCATTGAGGTTCCACTGCGCGCACTGGCCGTTACAGGTAGCATTCACCGTGAACTCGAGAAGGTTAAATTTCCCGAGTTATTTGGTGCCCCGGATGGCACTGCCGCCGAGGCGTGGTTGGAGAGTATGGCGATGTGCTTCGCACTTCGCGATTATACCTCTAACATGAAGGTCCGCATGGCGGTCTTTCAACTGAAGGGGAACGCTCTTCTATGGTGGAAGACGCTCCTGCCACAACTGAACATGGCCGTTGAAGACGTGTCATGGGAACTGTTCGAGGAACAGTTCCGAGAGAGGTACCTTTCAGAGGAATTCATTGAGCGTCAGCTTAATGAGTTCAATGCTTTATGACAGGGAGGTCGTACAGTTCCCGAGTACGAGGCACGTTTTATGGAGCTGCTCCGGTATGCTCCGCACCTCAACACTAAGAAGCTCAAGGTCAACAGGTTCATGTTTGGCCTTAACGATAGCCTGCATGCAAAGGTTAGGATCTTGATGCCTCAAACCTTGCACGACGCCGTCCAAAAGGCCCTCATAGCAGAGGAGGAGCTTATCAGTGGGGGCCAGACCAAGACTCTAGTGAGACCAGCAGGACAGGGTTCATCTGGTACACCGCAGCATCAGACACTAGCGAGACATACGTCGAGATATCGTGGCTTCCAGGGAGGATCCACTTTCACTAAACCCTGATGACCATCACCTCAGCAACGGGCACCTTATCGGGGACCACAGCATCGCCAACAACGTCACCCGCAGCAACAACAGTTTAGGCCTATTCATCAGAACAGACCAGGGTTCCAGGCTGGTGGGTCGTCATCTTCTACTTCGGGTACTAGGACTATTGGGCCGAAGAAGGGGGGTTGGACGTGTAGGGAGCCACACTACCAGCGCGACTGTCCTGTGGAGAGGGCCAAACTATATGGATCAGCTGGACCCACTACTGTGGGAGATATGGGCAAGGCCCATCGGATTCATGCAGTGGTGAATAACCGCCAAGCAGAGCACCAGTCGACTGTGCTCAAGACGACAGGTACTGTCGCTGACCAGAACCTTAGTATTTTGACAGACCCAGGTGTTACTGAGAGTTTCATTTCTAGTGCAGCACTAAAAAGGATTAAGGTAGAGGTAGTCGAACAAGACGAGTTTATCTTCGTAGAGATGGCTTCAGGAGCCAAACAGTAGGTTGGAGGAAAGGTTACGGGCAGTGCCCTTAACCTGGGAGAGTTTGTCACGAGGGTCAACTTGTACGTCATGATCTTAGGATCTTATGACGTCATGATTGGTATGGATTGATTGGAATCGCATGAGGCAATACTCAACTGTAAGACAAAATGGTTGAGCTTGATCAATGATGAGGGACAGAGACGTGTTATTGTAGGATGGAACCAGGGAGTATCACTAAGGTTCATCACTTCCTTACAATTACGGAAGAGTATGCGCAAGGGGTGAAAGCTTTATGCGATCCTTGCGCTAAATGAAAAGGGAGTAGCAGAAGGTCTAGAACACCTTCCGGTGGTGAAGGAGTTTGCGGATGTATTTCCAGAGGAGTTACCAGAGATGTCGCCGGAGAGAGAATTAGAGTTTACTATAGACCTGAAACCGGGGACTGAACCGATAGCAAGAATGCCTTATCGGATGTCGACCCCAGATTTGCAAGAGTTGAAAATACAACTGAATGAGTTGCTGGACCTGGGACTGATACGTCCTAGTGTGTCACCATCGGGTGCACCGGTTATTTTCATTTGAAAGAAGGACGGATCGTGGAGGCTTTGCATTGACTACCGTCAACTGAACAAGGCTACGATCAAGAATCAATATCCTTTACCAAGAATTGATGATCTGTTCGATCAAATGAAGGGTGTGACGGTGTTCTCGAAGATCGATTTGCGATCAGGGTATCACCAATTACAGATCAAGGAAGATGACGTCCCTAAGACCGCCTTTAAGACAAGATTTGGACATTACGAGTTTACTGTTTTACCGTTTGGAGTGACAAACACCCCAGGGGTATTTATGAGTTTGATGAATGGGGTGTTCCGCGAGTACCTGGACAAGTTCATCCAAGTATTCATTGACGATATTTTGATCTACTCTCAGACGATGGAGGAGAATGATGAGCACTTGCGCTTGGTACTACAGTGTTTGCGAGAGCACAAACTGTATGGGAAAATGTCCAAATGCTCTTTTTATCAATCGAGGATTCACTACTTAGGGCATGTCATCTCCGGTGAAGGCATCGCCATGGATCCAGCAAAGGTTGAGGCTATTATGGAATGGCCTGCACCGACGAATGTCACAGAAGTGCGTATTTTTATGGGTTTAGCAGGATACTATCGATGGTTTGACGAGGGATTTTCGAAGATAGCAAATCCAATCACAGAATTGCAGAAGAAAAACAAGAAGTTTGTTTGGACTGAGAAATGAGCCGAAGAATTTCAGAGGCTTAAAGAGTTGTTTACCACAACGTCGATACTAAGGGTCCCTGAAATGGACGCAGATTTCTTGGTATGCATTGACACATGCAAGGAAGGATTAGGCGGAGTCTTGATGCAGGACAGACGAGTGATTGCTTACATTTCGAGGAAATTGAGAAGGCATGAGGAGAACTACGCAACACACGATTTGGAGCTATTACCCATCGTATATGCCTTGAAGGTTTGAAGACACTATCTTGTTGGACGAAAATTTGAATTAAAGACTGATCATTGTGGGCTGCAACATATTTTCACGCAAAGCGACCTGAACGCGCGACAACGACGTTGGTCAGAATTGCTTAGCGAGTACGACTTGAGATCAATCACATAAAGGGAACAGTGAACTGAGTGGCGGATGCTTTGAGTCGGAGGCCATGAATATTTTCGGTGTTGCCTCTTCAGACGAATCTACGTGACAAGATTCTCACTTTACAGCGTGACGATGACTAGTACAAAGAGGTCAAGGGTTTTATCGGACAAAATACAATGAGGGTACCATGACATGAGGGATTTTCCTTTGATAGCGACGAGTTATTGAGGTTTAGAGGTCGGATTTATGTACCGCCAAACGACGAGTTGAGGATGTTGATCCTGAGCGAGCCTCATAGAGCAGTTTACATGGCTCACCCAGGAGTCACGAAGATGAGGGCAGACCTTAAACCCTTATTCTTCTAGAAAGGAATGAAGGCCGAAATAGTCAACTTTGTGGCTAGATGTCTAGAGTGTCAGCAGGTAAAGGCTGAACATAGATACCCGACAGGATTACTTCAACCACATGCCATTCCGGAATCAAAATGGGAAGTTATTTCGATGGATTTTATTGTTGGATTGCCACTAATGGCAAAGAGACATGACTCGATTTTTGTAGTAGTAGACACTCTGACGAAGAGTGCTCACTTTATTCCTGTGCATACGACGTATCAGGCACCCGACATAGAGAGAGTTTTCATCAGTGAGATTGTGAGGCTGCATGACGTGCCTAAGAATATTATATCCGATTGAGGATCGGTGTTTACTAGATGATTTTGGACGAGTTTCCAGGAGGCCTTGGGAACCCAACTTAATTTTAGTACTATGTATCACCCAGAGACTGAAGGACAGACCAAACGAACGAACCAAACCTTGGAAGACATGTTGCGCATGTATGTGATGGACCAACAAAAGTGTTGGGAGGAATTCTTGCCTCTAGCAGAGTTCGCTTACAACAATAGTTACCAGAGCACCATTAAGATGGCGCCTTTTGAGTTTCTTTATGGGTGACCGTGTCAAACGACCTTGAGTTGGGATCGGCTTGAGGATAGGGTCCTGGTGGGACTAGAAGAGATCCAAGAAATTGAAGAGAAAATGAGAACCATAAGACAAAGGATTAAAGAAGCACAGGATCGACAGAAGAGTTATGCCGATGCGCACCGAGTCGACCGTAGTTACGAGGTCGGCGATCGAGTCTTCTTGTGGGTTAAACCGAATAAGAGTTCGATCAAGTTTGGAAAGGGAGCTAAAATCTCTCCTAGGTTCGTGGTACCTTTCGAGATTGTGGAGAGAAAGGGGCCCATGGCCTATCGACTATCCTTCCCTGATTCTTTGAGGTGTATGCCCAATGTTTTTCATGTATCTGTTTTGAGATATTATATTAGTGATCCTACACATGTGATTGACATGAGTTCCTTGCAGGTATTGGACGAGGGAGCGCTCACAGCTGAGCTGGTCCGCATCTTAGATCATCACGTTCGACAGTTACGACGTCGAACGGTAGATCAAGTCAAGGTCTAGTGGGACAGTTATAGTCCGCACTCGACGACCTGGGAGGACTCATATGAAATGCGCCAGCAGTTTCCATTTTTGTTTGATAGATAGACTTAGGATACTGTGATACTTTAATTTCATCATTTATACTGAGAAACTTCGGGATGAAGTTTAGACCAAGAGGGGTGTATGTAACATCCCTCTCTGGCGCACTAAGAAAACTTATTCTTTGAGGACACTTGCTCACAATTGATCTGGACTTTTATGATGTTAAAACATTTATACTTGATTATGATGTGTTATGATAGACGACATGATGTTTTACTGCTTGATGTAGACAGGTGCTATTGACTCAGTTTTATTGAGTGTGCAGGGTTTTGGACCTTGAGGATGCAGAGGCATCGATGGAACCCCTTGGACTTCGGATTGAGTCCGGGAGTGTGCTATTTGGGTTGATTTATTTACTGTGATATTTTATTGATTTGATGATATGGTGTTGACATGTTCTGACACGATTGTTGATGATGCAGGCTGATGATAACTTGCCGACCAGACTCACATATGGAGTAAAGGGGCCACACATGATTTCCAGAGAGGCTGAGGGAGAGGGGTGGACAGCAGCCCTGCCACAGCCTACTAGCACTCCTGTCGTGGCTCGAACTGTAGGTTAACGATTACCTAGCTCAAGAGGATCCACGAGGTCGTGAGAGCAAACTACGATAGTCGCTCACGATGATTCTAATGGGTGCGCAATAAGGCGGGGGCCTTATTCCTTAGAGCCCTTAGTCTCCCACAAGTTCACCTAGCGGAGTGTTGACTCCAGGGGTTATAGATGTCTACCAATCAGTTAAGTTGGTGAGTGGCACCCTTGGAGCACGTGGTGCATCCTGAAGGGCACGTCGCGCGAAAGAAACACAAGTTGCCGAGTGGCACCCTTGGAGCACGTGGTGCATCCTGAATGGCACATCACACAAAAGAAACATAAGGAGGCGAATGGCACCCTTGGAGCACGTAGTGCATCCTGAAGGGCACGTCACATTGATGATGACGAAGTAACGAACCTAGATGGCCCTAAGACATTAATGCCTTAAGAAATCCTTAAACAAATTCTCTAACCAAGTGTCGCCCAGTTCAGAATCTAAGTCCTAAGTCTAAAACTTTTCTAGGGCAAAAATTTAGTCTAACCCTAAAGAAAAAAACCCTAGCATAAAAATAACAATTTAAACAAAAACCCACTTAAGTAATATTTGGGTCTTCATAAAATTCTTGGGGTAAATGACGAGAGTAAGAATTAAATTAAAACTAATGGTTTTAAAATTTTGCAAAGAAGAAATTATTTCCTAGTTTGTGAAAGTACAAAACATATTAAATAAATAATAAAAGGGAAAGATTTAATAACACAACTGCCATTTTGGGATTTAATAAAAGGGGAAAGAAGGGAATAATAAGAATTAGGAAACTAAGTAATGGAGGAAACTTAATCAAGGAAAGATGGGAACTCATGCTAAAAAACAAGGTCAACATAGTAAGGAATCTGCATTTAAGAACCTGCTAATTTGAGTTAATTTAGTAACATCTTTTTTTAAGGAAAGTATTTAAAACATGTAAGGGGATCTAGGAACACCTAGGAGTAAATTTAGGAGCGACTCTAGATGGGTGGGGGAAATGGGTAAATTAATAAATTAAATAAAATAATTACTTGAGGAAAGAAGGGGATGGACGACACTTGTGCAAACGAGATCATTTTTAATATTTTATTAAAACTTAATTTAAAATGTGAGTTAGGAAAGTTTGTGGGTCTCAAAACTCTATAAAAGAAAAGGGAGATGAGGAGGAAAGGGATCGGCTATTAGCGTAACGTTCCACTGCTGAAATTGTGACTTGACTGATTACTTGCGGAGAGTTGGGATTTTCCAGCTCGGATAGGAGTGGTAGCTCAGCCTTGCGAGGTGAGCTGGGAAGCTAGATCTACCATTTGGATAGTGTGTGTCCCCTTTGCGGCTCGGAGGGCTAAGGGGGAAGAAGAGTACCCCTAGCGATTGGCTGGGAGGTACCAGTGAGGTCTCTACGGTCGGCAAGCGGGAGCGGAAGAGAGCGTGGGACGTGGCACGAAGTGCGGGACGTCATCCAAGGCAAGCGAAAGAGCACAGGTATGCCTTTCATATTTTTATGGTAGAATGTGTTAGGATTTATGCGGATTTGCTTATAAATGGAAGGGTAGAATGACTTGTTTTTATCATTGTATTCTGGCCATGGGATAACTCAATGGGTTCTTGTCTGAGTTTGTTATCATTGTATTCTGGCAATAAAAAGAAATGAATTACAGGTCTGCATTTCAACGACATTTTGGAATTTAAATAATAAAAAGGGATTTGATTCTGGTCTGCCTTTTTACTTATGAAATTGTTGACTGTGTTGTTTTTTTTTCCTCCTCTTGGTAGTTGCGATTGTCAATAACCCTTCCTCTACCTTTGTTTTTATATTGATTTGGCCGTTTTAGATCACTGTGGGCGTTTGTTTTAATCTAGGCATTTTCATGTTGCCGAGGGCATTTTCATATTGTCGTGGGCATTTTCATATTGTCGGGGGCGTTTAAATATTACAGAGGGCGTTATAAATTTCAGTGGGAAATTCGTTTTTACTGTTCTGGCAAATGTAAAATCATTTTTGTAAATCGTTCTGGCAAATGTAAAATCGTTTTATGTGTTCTGGCAAATGTAAAATCATTTTTGTAAATCGTTCTGGCAAAAGTAAAATCATTTTATGTGTTATGGGAAATGTAAAATCGTTTTGTAAATCGTTCTGGCAAATGTAAAATCATTTTATGTGTTCTGGCAAATGTAAAATCGTTTTTGTAAATCGTTCTGGCAAATGTAAAGTCGTTTTATGTGTTCTGGCAAATGTAAAATCCTTTTTGTAAATCATTCTGGCAAATGTAAAATCGTTTTATGTGTTCTGGCAAATGTAAAATCGTTCCTTTGATATTCGGTTACATTCTGTAGTTAATATGTTTTATTTTAATGCTAGAATGACTGGAGCTATAGTAATTAAGAGTCCTGTGATGATAGAGTTATGTAATCAGCGAAAGTTCGGTCACCTTGATGTGTTTAAAAATAGAAAATTCTATGCTTTTTATTTTAATGCCAGAATGACTAGAGCTGTAGTAATTAAGGGTTCTGTGATAATAGATTTATGTAATCAGTGAAGGTTTGGTCACCATTGATGTGTTTAAAATAGAAAATTCGATGCTTTTTATTTTAATGCCAAAGTGATTGGAGCTGTAGCAATTAGAGAGGGTGACATTTGATTTATGTAAACCTAAATGAATGAGATATCACTTACCAAATTGGAGAGATGAGATGCTACTTAAATATTTTTCTAAGTGGTACTTCTGTATTTTCTACATGGATAATTTAAATCTGAAATGATGTTAATATTGATTCGTTCTTAGGTTACATTTATTAATTCATTTATAAATCGATGAGTTAGATGACTAACATATTGTTATCGATTAAAGATAACCTTGAATGGTGGAATTAGAGTTGTATCATATATCATTTTAGAATGGTTAGTTTAGAAGTAAAACGATGTTGAGGACTAATGGTCAATTAGTTACATCATTCCTTTTTATCATCCGAATGCTGGTAATTAAAATCAATCTGCTAAATCAAACGACCTATCATATTATTCGGATGGAAGATTTGCCTTAATAATGTATAGAGGTTAATGTTTTAATGGGTTTTGTTCTATTATAAATGAGACGTAGTTTAAGGCCATAAGGTGATGCTTTATTATAACTCGGACATGCTTTTTAATATAACTGGTTTTTCGTTAATAAACAAGGGTATGGTATTAAAATAAATAGAGCATGGTTAGTAGAATGTGGATATTGTTCATTATGAATGCTGAAGGTGTTGATCGTTAAATTCTTTTATTGATGTATAAAGAAACTTTTACTTCCTTTAATCTTTCATTTAGTTGATCTTTTATAATCACCTTGAGAGAAATAGTTATGTTAAGTGGTGTCGAATTCTTAATTTGTCATTTAAGTGAGATAATCCACTTCCTTATGATACTTAGTGAGTTGCATAGAAGTTGTACTATTCTGGAGTTGAACCCGGGATAAGTGATTCCTGACTTAAATAAGCTTGATCATAACAAGTAGCTAGTCATATTTAAGGAGTTTACAACAATTCAAAATTGTAGTTATGTCCTAGTGTTTCTTGCTTTCCTCCAGGTAATTCCTATTGCCCCTTTGGTTTCTTTTTATTGCATAATGGGTTAATTAATCATAGCGTATTACTTTAACTGGTGCCATGTTAGGTACGACAGGTATAAGTGTAGTCACTTCATCTAGAAATGTCAGCTACATTAAATCTATTGAATGATTAATTATGTGCCTTGAAGTAATTTAGATGACTAGCCTTGCTTCTTGATTTAAACAAAGTTGGTTTCATTTCACTCGCACTTATGTCATTTTATGATGAAATTTCGTGATTCAATCTTCTTGCACCATGGAATTTTTATAATATATGTTGATTCATAGCCCTTCTTCGCCCAATGATCGTCCTTGTTATTTGTTGAACTAGTGTTTTCAGTTTGGTCTAGATTGTGTCGGGCGGGATGTAGACACCTTCTTGTAGCCTTAGTATATAAGTCTGTATGTGAGATTATTTTTGTGTAAAGAATCTAGTGCCGTACCAAGAGTCTCGGGCCCTTTAAAGGCAAGGTTTCCACTCTTGCGACACACTTGACGGAGATTACTATTTTCTGCCTGAGCAGTTGGCCAGGAGCCTATCTAACCTTCTCTCTCTCCGGAGCAGATAACTAAGATTAAATGCCTTGCTTTCCTGTGCATAAATAGTAAAATCTACTAATATGGATTCTTCCATCTGTGTTCGTACGGTACATAACCCAGTATGTCGTTTATTGCTTGCAGTTACTTTTTGTGTGCCTTAAGTCTTCTTGTTGTGATCATCGTGGTTGCATCTTGTTGGTTTTCGTGTGGCAACGTAGAATCAAGTGTGTCTGTTTCCTTTCTACACACGTGCACACACTCCTAAAAACAAAAACAAAAAAATTGCACTTGTTATCATAGTTGTTGTCGTAACGAGGAGGGCGTTAGTATCAGAGCCAGTTTGACCCGCGACTTGGGATTCGCTACGGCTTCCGTGACATGATTTGATTTGATTATATTGTTTCTGATCGAGTTGATTGTGTGCGTACAGGTAATCATGGTTAGAGGACGTCGCGGAGGCAGACGATGGGGTGGTAGAGGAGGAGCCGTGACGCCTCCAGTAGCACCACGCTTGAGGGATCTAACCCCCAGGGAGGCGAGCCGGTTCTTAGACAGGAGCAGATAGCAGTTGGCGATGTTGTTGGGATGATGAGATCTTTTCAGCACATGTCTAAGGCATTGATCGGCCGATTGGACAAAGACTAGGCCAGGGCACCGGCACCCACTGAGGTTCCGCTACGTGCACCGGCCGTTACAGGTAGCATTCACCGTGAACTCGAGAAGGTTAAATTTCCTGAGTTCTTTGGTGCCCTGGATGGCGCCGCCGCCGAGGCATGGTTGGAAAATATGGCAATGTTCTTCGCACTTCGCGATTATACCTCCAACATGAAGGTCCGCATGGCGGTCTTTCAACTGAAGGGGAGTGCTCTTCTATGGTGGAAGACACTCCTGCCATAGCTAAACATGGTCGTTGAAGACGTGTCATGGGAACTGTTCAAGGAACGGTTCCGAGAGAGGTACCTTTCAGAGGAATTCATTGAGCGTCAGCTTAATGAGTTCAACAATTTACGACAGGGAGTTTGTACGGTGCCCGAGTACGAGGCACGTTTTATGGAGTTGCTCCGATATGCTCTGCACCTCAACACTAAGAAGCTCAAGGTCAACAGGTTCATGTTTGGCCTTAACTGTAGCCTGCGTGCAAAGGTTAGGATCTTGCTGCCTCAAACCTTGCACGACGCCGTCCAAAAGGCCCTCATAGCAGAGGAGGAGCTTATCAGTGGGAGTCAGACCAAGACTCCAGCGAGACCAGCAGAGCAGGGTTCATATGGTACACCGCAACATCAGACACCAGCGAGACATACGTCGGGATATCGTGGCTTCCAGAGAGGATCCACTTTTACTACACCCCGACTACCACTGCCTCAGCAACGGGCACCTTATCGGGGACCACAGCATCAGCAGCATCGTCGCCCGCAGCAGCAACAGTTTAGGCTTGTTCAGCATAACAGACCAGGGTTCCAGGTCGGTGGGCCGTCATCTTCTACTTCAGGTACTAGGACTACTGGGCTGAAGAAGGGGTGTTGGATGTGTGGGGAGCCATACTACCAGCGTGATTGTCCTGTGGAGAGGGCCAGACTATCTGGATCAGCTGGACCCACTACTGTGGGAGATATGGGCAAGGCCCATCGGATCCATGCAGCGGTGAATAACTTCCAAGCAGAGCACCAGTCGACTGTGCTCGAGACGGCAGGTACTGTCGCTGACCAGACCCTTTGTATTTTGATAGACCCAGGTGCTACTGAGAGTGTCATTTCTGGTGAAGCGCTAAAAAGGATTAAGGTAAAGGCAGTCGAACAGGACGAGTTTAGCTTCGTAGAGATGGCTTCAGGAGCCGAACAGAAGGTTGGAGGAAAGGTTACGGGTGGTGCCTTAACCTGGGAGAGTTTGTCACGAGGGTTAACTTGTACGTCACGATCTTAGGATCTTATGACGTCGTGATTGGTATGGATTGGTTGGAATCGCATGAGGCGATACTCAAATATAAGACAAAACTTTTGAGCTTGATCGATGATGAGGGATAGAGACGTGTTATTGTAGGATGGAACCAGGGAGTATCACTGAGGTTCGTCACTTCCTTACAGTTACGAAAGAGTATATGCAAGGGGTGCAAGATTTATGCGATCCTTGTGCTAAACGAAAAAGGAGTAACGGAAAGTCTAGAACACCTTCCGGTGGCGAAGGAGTTTGCAGACGTATTTCCAGAGGAGTTACCAAGGATGGCGCCGGAGAGAGAATTAGAGCTTACTATAGACCTGAAACCGAGGACTGAACCGATAGCAAGAACGCCTTATCGGATGTCGACCCCAGATTTGCAAGAGTTGAAAATGCAACTGAATGAGTTGCTGGACCTGGGACTGATACATCCCAGTGTGTCACCGTGGGATGCATCGGTTATTTTCATTTGAAAGAAGGACGGATCGTGGAGGCTTTGCATTGACTACCTTCAACTGAACAAGGCTACAATCAAGAATCAATATCCTTTACCAAGAATTGATGATCTGTTCGATCAAATGAAGGGTACGACGGTGTTCTCCAAGATTGATTTACGATGAGGGTATCACCAGTTACGGATCAAGGAGGATGACGTCCCTAAGACTGCCTTTAAGACGAGATTTGGACATTACGAGTTTACTGTTTTACCATTTGGACTGACAAACGCCCCAGGGGTATTTATGAGTTTGATGAATGGGGTGTTCCGCGAGTACCTAGACAAGTTCGTCCAAGTATTCATTGACGATATTTTGATCTACTCTTGGACGACGGAGGAGCATGACGAGCACTTTCGCTTGGTACTACAGTGTTTGTGAGAGAACAAACTGTATGGGAAGTTGTCCAAATGCTCTTTTTATCAATCAAGGATTCACTACTTAGGGCATGTCATCTCCGGTGAAGGCATCACTGTGGATCCAGCAAAGGTTGAGGCTATTATGGAATGGCCTGCGCTGACGAATGTCACAGAAGTGCGTAGTTTTATGGGTTTAGCAGGATACTATCGACGGTTTGTTGAGGGATTTTCGAGGATAGCAAATCCGATCACGGAATTGCAGAAGAAAAACAAGAAGTTTATTTGGACCGAGAAATGAGCGGAAGCATTTCAGAGGCTTAAAGAGTTGTTGACCACAACGTCGATACTAAGGGTCCCTGACATGGAAACAGACTTCTTGGTATGCACTAACGCATCCAAGGAAGGATTAGGCGGAGTCTTGATGCAGGAAAGACGAGTGATTGCTTACATTTTGAGGAAATTGAGAAGGCATGAGGAGAACTATGCGACGCACGATTTGGAGCTATTAGCCATCATATATGCCTTGAAGGTTTGGAGACACTACCTTGTTGGACGAAAATTTGAATTAAAGACTGATCATTGTGGGATGCAACATATTTTCACGCAAAGCGACCTGAACACGCGACAACGGCGTTGGTCGGAATTGCTTAGCGAGTACGAATTGAGATCAATTACGTAAAGGGAACAGTGAACCGAGTGGCGGATGCTTTGAGTCGGATGCCGTGCATATTTTTGGTGTTGCCTCTTCAGACGAATCTACGTGACAAGAGTCTCACTTTACAGCATGACGATGACTAGTACAAAGAGGTCGAGGGTTTTATCGGACAAAATACAATGAGGGTACCACGATATGAGGGATTTTCCTTTGATAGTGATAGGTTATTGAGGTTTAGAGGTCGGATTTATGTACCGCCAAACAACGAGTTGAGGATGTTGATCCTGAGCGAGGCTCATAGAGAAGTTTACATGGCAGACCTTAAACCCTTACTCTTCTAGAAAGGAATGAAGGCCGACATAGTCAACTTTGTGGCTATATGTCTAGAGTGTCAGCAGGTAAAGGCTGAACATAGACACCCAACAGGATTACTTCAACCACGTGCCATTCTGGAATCAAAATGGGAAGTTATTTCAATGGATTTTATTGTTGGATTTCCACTGACGGCAAGGAGACACGACTTGATTTTTGTAGTAGTAGACACTCTGACGAAGAGTGCTCACATTATTCCTGTGCATACGATGTATTAGGCAGCTGACATAGCGAGAGTTTTCATCAATGAGATTGTGAGGCTGCATGGCGTGCCTAAGAAGATTATATCTGATCGAGGATCGGTGTTTACTGGACGATTTTGGACGAGTTTCCAAGAGGCCTTGGGAACCCAACTTAATTTTAGTACTGCGTATCACCCAGAGACTGGCGGATAGCCCGAACGAATGAACCAAACCTTGGAAGACATGTTGTGCATGTATGTGATGGACCAACAAAAGCGTTGGGAGGAATTCTTGCCTCTAGTAGAGTTCTCTTACAACAACAGTTACCAGAGCACCATTAAGATGGCGCCTTTTGAGTTTCTTTATGGGAGACCGTGTCAGACGCCCTTGAGTTGGGATCGGCTTGAGGATAGGGTCCTGGTGGGACCAGAAGAGATCCAAGAAATGGAAGAGAAAATGCGAACCATAAGACAAAGGATTAAAGAAGCGCAGGATCGACAGAAGAGTTATGCCGATGCGCACCGAGTCAACCGTAGTTACGAGGTCGGCGATCGAGTCTTCTTGCGGGTTAAACCGCATAAGAGTTCGATCAACTTTGGAAAGAGAGCTCAACTGTCTCCTAGGTTCGTGGGACCTTTCGAGAATGTGGAGAGAAAGGGGCCCGTGGCCTATTGACTAGCCTTGCCTGATTCTTTGAGGTGTATGCACGATGTTTTTCATGCATCTATTTTGAGACATTATATTAGTGATCCTACACACATGATTGACATGAGTTCCTTGCAGGTATCAGATGAGGGACTGCTCAAAGATGAGCCAGTCCACATATTAGATCATCACGTTCGACAGTTACGACGTCGAACGGTAGATCAGGTCAAGGTCCAGTGGGACAGTTATAGTCCACACTCGGCGACCTGGGATGACGCATATGATATGCGCCAGCAGTTTCCATTTTTGTTTGATATATAGACTTAGGATACTGTGATACTTTCATTTCAGCATTTATACTGAGAAACTTCAGGACGAAGTTTAGACCAAGAGGGGGTGTATGTAACATCCCTCTCTGGCGCACTGAGAAAACTTATTCTTTGAGGACACTTGCTTGCAAGTGATCTGGGCTTTTATGATGTTAAAACATTTATACTTGATTATGATGTGTTATGATAGACGACATGATGTTTTACTACTTGATGTAGACAGGTGCTATTGACTCAGTTTTATTGAGTGTGCAGGGTTTTGGACCTTGAGGATGCAGAGGCATCGATGGAACCCCTTGGACTCTGGATTGAGTCAGGGAGAGTGCTATTTGGGTTGATTTATTTACCGTGATATTTTACTGATTTGATGATATGGTGTTGACATGTTTTGACACGATTTTTTATGATGCAGGTTGACGATAGCTTGCCAACCAGACTCACATATGGAGTAAAGGGGCCACACACGATTTCCAGAGAGGTTGATGGAGAGGGGTGGACAGCAACCCTGCCACAGCCTACTAGCACTCCCACCATGGCTCGAATTGTAGGTTAACGATAACCTAGTTCGAGAGGATCCACGAGGCCGTGAGGGCAGACTGCGACAGTCGCTCACAATGATTCTAAGGGGTGCACAATAAGGCGGGGGCCTTATTCCATAAAGCCCTTAGTCTCCCACAAGTTCACCTAGCGGAGTGTTGACTCTAGGGGTTATAGATGTCTACCAATCAGTCAAGTTGGCGAGTGGCACCCTTGGAGCACGTGGTGCATCCTGAAGGGCACATCGCGCAAAAGAAACATAAGGAGGCAAGTGGCACCCTTGGAGCACGTAGTGCGTCCTGAAGGGCACATCGCATTGATGATGATGAAGTAACGAACCTAGATGGCCCTAAGACATTAACGCCTTAAGAAATCCTTAAACAAATTCCCTAACCAAGTGTCGCCTAGTTCAGAATCTAAGTCCTAAGTCTAAAACTTTTCTAGGGTAAAAATTTAGTCTAACCTTAAAGAAAAAGACCCTAGCATAAAAATAACAATTTAAACAAAAACCCACTTAAGTAATAGTTGGGTCTTCATAAAATTCTTGGGGTAAATGACGAGAGTAATAATTAAATTAAAACTAATGGTTTTAAAATTTTGCAAAGAAGAAATTATTTCCTAGTTTGTGAAAGTACAAAACATATTAAATAAATAATAAAAGGGAAAGATTTAATAACACAACTGTCATTTTGGGATTTAATAAAAGGGGAAAGAAGAGAATAATAAGAATTAGGAAACTAAGTAATGGAGGAAACTTAATAAAGGAAAGATGGGAACTCATGGTAAAAAGCAAGGTCAACATAGTAAGGAATCTGCATTTAAGAACCTGCTAATTTGAGCTAATTTAGTAACATCTTTTTTTAAGGAAAGTATTTAAAACATGTAAGGGGATCTAGGAACACCTAGGAGTAAATTTAGGAGCGACTCTAGGTGGGTGAGAGAAATGGGTAAATTAATAAATTAAAGAAAATAATTGCTTGAGGAAAGAGGGGGATGGATGACACTTGTGCGAACGAGGTCATTTAGAATATTTAATTGAAACTTTTAAAATGTGAGTTAGGAAAGTTGGTGGGTCTCAAAACTCTATAAAAGAAAAGGGAGATGAGGAGGAAAGGGATCGGCTCTTAGCGTAATGTTACGCTGCCGGAATTGTGACTTGACTGATTACTTGTGGAGAGTTGGGATTTTCCAGCTCGGATAGGAGTGGTAGCTCATCCTTGCAAGGTGAGCTAGGAAGCTAGATCTACCATCTAGATAGTGTGTGGCCCCTTTACGGCTCGGGGGGGCTAAGGGGGAAGAAGAGTAACCCTAGCGATTGGCTGGGAGGTACCGGTGAGGTCTCTACGGTCGGCAAGCGGGAGCGGCACAGAGCGCGGGACGTGGCACGAAGCGCGGGACGTCATCCAAGGAAAGCGAAAGGGCACAATTATGTCGTTCATATTTTTGTGGTAGAATGTGTTAGGATTCATGCGGATTTGCTTATAAATGGAAGGGTAGAATGACTTGTTTTTATCATTATATTCTGGCCATGGGATAACTCAATGGGTTCTTGTCTGAGTTTGTTATCATTGTATTCTAGCAATAAAAAGAAATGAATTACAAGTCTGCATTTCAACGACATTCTGAAATTTAAATAATAAAAAGGGGTTTGATTCCGGTCTACCTTTTTACTTATGAAATTGCTGACTGTGTTGTTTTTTTTTCCTCCTATTGGTAGTTGCGATTGTCAATAACCCTTCCTCTACCTTTGTTTTTATATTGATTTGGGCGTTTTAGATCACTGTGGGCATTTGTTTTAATATGGGCATTTTCATGTTGCCGGGCGCGTTTTCATATTTCCGTGGGCATTTTCATATTGCCGTGGGCGTTTAAATATTACAGAGGGCGTTATAAATTTCTGTGGGCTATTCGTTTTTACTGTTCTGGCAAATGTAAAATCGTTTTTGTAAATCGTTCTGGAAAATGTAAAATCGTTTTATGTGTTCTAGAAAATGTAAAATCGTTTTTGTAAATCGTTCTTGCAAAAGTAAAATCGTTTTATGTGTTCTGGAAAATTTAAAATTGTTTTGTAAATCGTTCTGGCAAATGTAAAATCATTTTATGTGTTCTGGCAAATGTAAAATCATTTTTGTAAATCGTTCTGGTAAATGTAAAATCATTTTTGTAAATCGTTCTGGCAAATGTAAAATCGTTTTATGTGTTCTCGCAAATGTAAAATCGTTTTTGTAAATCGTTCTGGAAAATGTAAAATCGTTTTATGTGTTCTGGCAAATGTAAAATCGCTCCTCTGATATTCGGTTACATTCTGTAGTTTATATGTTTTTATTTTAATGCCAGAATGACTGGAGCTGTAGTAATTAAGAGTCCTGTGATGACAGAGTTATGTAATCAGCGAAAGTTCGGTCACCTTGATGTGTTTAAAAATAGAAAATTCTATGTTTTTTATTTTAATTCTAGAATGACTGGAGCTGTAGTAATTAAGGGTTCTGTGTTAATAGATTTATGTAATCAGTGAAGGTTCGGTCACCATTGATGTGTTTAAAATAGAAAATTCGATGCTTTTTATTTTAATGCCAGAATGATTGGAGCTGTAGCAATTAGAGAGGGTGACATTTGATTTATGTAAACCTAAATGCATGAGATATCACTTACCAAATTGGAGAGATGAGATGCTACTTAAATATTTTTCTAAGTGGTACTTCTGTATTTTCTACATGGATAATTTAAATCTGAAATCATGCTAATATTGATTCGTTCTTAGGTTACATTTATTAATTCATTTATAAATCGATGAGTTAGATGACTAACATATTGTTATCGATTAAAGATAACCTTGAATGGTGGAATTAGAGTTGTATCATATATCATTTTAGAATGGTTAGTTTAGAAGTAAAACGACATTGAGGACTAATGGTCAATCAGTTACATCATTCCTTTTTATCATCCGAATGCTGGTAATTAAAATCAATCTGCTAAATCAAACGACCTATCTTATTATTCGGATGGAAGATTTGCCTTAATAATGTATAGAGGGTAATGTTTTAATGGGTTTTGTTCTATTATAAATGAGACGTAGTTTAAGGCCATAAGGTGATGCTTTATTATAACTCGGACATGGTTTTTAATATAACTGGTATTGTGTTAATAAACAAGGATATGGTATTAAAATAAATAGAGCATGGTTAGTACAATGTGGATATTGTTCATTAAGAATGCTGAAGTTGTTGATCGTTAAATTCTTTTATTGATGTATAAAGCAACTTTTACTTCCTTTAATCTTTCATTTAGTTGATCTTTTATAATCACCTTGAGAGAAATGGTTATGTTAAGTGGTGTCGAATTCTTAATTTGTCATTTAAGTGAGATAATCCACTTCCTTATGATACTTAGTGAGTTGCATAGGAGTTGTACTATTCTGGAGTCTAACCAGGGATAAGTGATTCCTGACTTAAATAAGCTTGATCATAACAAGAAGCTAGTCGTATTTAAGGAGTTTACAACAATTCAAAATTATAGTTATGTCCTAGTGTTTCTTGCTTTCCTCCAGGTAATTCCTATTGCCCCTTTGGTTTCTTATTAATGCTTAATGGGTTAATTAATCATAGCATATTACTTTAATTGGTGCCATGTTAGGTACGACGGGTATAAGTGTAGTCACTTCATCTAGAAATGTCAGCTACATTAAATCTATTGAATGATTAATTCCGCGCCTTGAAGTAATTTAGATGACTAGCCTTGCTTCTTGATTTAAACAAAGTTGGTTTGATTTCACTCGCACTTATGTCGTTTTATGATGAAATTCCGTGATTCAATCTTCTTGCACTATGGATTTTTTATAATATGTGTTGATTCATAGCCCTTCTTCGCCCAATGATCATCCTTGTTATTTGTTGAACTAGTGTTTTCAATTTGGTCTAGATTGTGTCGGGAAGGATGTAGACACCTCCTTGTAGCCTTAGTATATAAGTCTGTATGTGTGATTATTTTTTTGTAAAGAATCCAGTGCCATATCAGAGTCTCTGGCCCTTTAAAGGCAAGGTTTCCACTCTTGCGACACACCTGACGGAGATTACTAGTTTCTGCCTGAGCAGTCGGCCAGGAGCCTATCTGACCTTCTCTCTCTCTGGAGAAGAGAACTAAGATTAAACGCTCTGATTTCCGTGCGGAAATAGTAAAATCTACTACTATGGATTATTCTATCTGTGTTCGTACGGTACATAACCCAGTATGTCGTTTATTGCTTGCAGTTACTTGTTGTGTGCCTTAAGTCTTCTTGTTGTGATCATCGTGGTTGCGTCTTGTTGGTTGCCATGTGGCGAGGTAGAATCAAGTATGTATGTTTCCTTTCTACACACGCACACACACTCCTAAAAACAAAAACAAAAAAATTGCACCTATTATCAGAGTTGTTGTCATAACAAGGAGGGCGTTACACTTTCAGACAAAATGATTCTCAACTGGAATAATTTCAAATACACACAAATCTTGAATTATGATAACATGACATTTAGGTGCAAGGTATGTGATCTTCCAAGTCATTTAAAAGCTAGTTGTCCCCATGCTTGAGTTCATCCTTCCAATAAAAAGGGACAAAATCAAAATCAAAGAGATGAGATTTTTCAGAAGAGACAAGTTTAAATATTAACATTGATCTGAATGAGGTAAATAAAAAACCAAATACTAACATTTCTCAAATGAGGTTAATTAACAATCGAATGTGTCAATTATGGAATCCACTAGTTTCTCTAGGATAGAGTCAAGGAAATAGATACATAGATTTCCTCTTCGATGGAAGTTGTGATAGCTAAAGCCCCTCTAGGTGGCATGAAATACATCACCAAAATAATACTTCGTATTCAAATAAGGAACTAGTTCCTTATAAGAATCTCAATCTCACAGTGTCTAAATCATAGTTACTTACTATAATTCTGTCTTCACTAAAGTGACAAGATGTTAAAAAAGAAAGGGAAAAGGGGAAAGAATGGGGATTATTTTTTAAAGAAAAATAAATGATAAGTACATTATTTTTTTAATTTTAATTTTTCAAGTGCAATTTCATGTACTCATGTCAGTAGAGTATGCACATGTAATCTTTACTATCATGAATCATGCTTTAACACCTAAAGAATGTGATTTTTTCCTACATCTTAGAAAGCAATAGTATTATTGACTATTCCTCACTAAGGTAGGGATTTAATTAAGTGGGAAAAAAATTGCTAGTATGTAGAAACGAATGTTGATCTCTTCAATGTATTTGGACATGTATGAGAAGTAAAGGCTTGATCTTCTAGCACTTTTTGTAGGTCCCTGTTGCAACATATGAAATGTTAGTAAAATATATTAATTAAGCTATTATTTATTCATCAACTAGTCAAATTAGTTTTACCATTCTTTGATTTTCATTTTAGATATAAATGTCTTCATTTTTTTTAATGTTACTAATCCTAAGGGATTAGTTGCACCTATTAAATTTTTTAATAATTTGAATTTCATTTATGTCATAAGTGAAACATAATTACAAAAATAAATAACAACTTGTCCATCCCAACTTTTCATGATTTCCAACAAGAAGAAATTCTAACCAAACCTTTACCCTCATGACTTCCAATAACTGGAAGTTATAACCAAACCATCAACCTCATCAATATCATATCATTGCACTACGGCTCCTTTTGAACACAAATTATAATATCTTCAATGCATAGAATAAAAGGACATGAATCTCTAATGAAGGTTCCAAGCTATGTGAAACCATATATTTTTAGAAGCACATAATAGTTGATGATTGTATTTATATTGTAGTTTTTAAAATTATCACTTAAACCTATTAAAATTTTAAAGTGAAAAATACTATCTTGAATTTTGTTATTAAGATACATTTTAAATTATCTTTTTAAAATTTATATAACAATTGTTTACTTGTTTTTCAAATTATTATAATATATATTCAATTTATTTTTACACTTTTAAATTAAAAAATTTACATCTACTCTTTGTAACATTATTCAATGTATGTAAAAATATCAAAAGCATTTATTTTGATACAATTGTATACAAGATTATCTTATCAAATATTTCAAGTGAACATTTCATAAATTTTATTTTTCCAATTTCCATTGAAAAATGTAGGTTGTTTACATTAATTATAAGTTTTTAAAAAAATGAGATATGATTTTATTCTTCAAATCTCAAATCTGATCTCTTTTTATTGAAGTTATTAATTTCTAGTTGTCTTTTTTTTTTCCACGGGGAAATTGCTCATTTATATTCAAACAGTATATAATTTTTTTTACAGAGTGGCATATAAAATGTTTTCATATGGTGTCCTGTGTCCACAAAGGGCAGCACGATTCCTGTGACTCTGTCACTCATACAGTCACAAAATGGGAACGATGACTCTGTCACTCATACAGTCAGAAAACGGGCAGATAACAGCCTTGATCTAATTCTGACTAATAGATACATCAATTGGATTGTTGTGTGCATCACTCGGCTTGTCAAATGCGAGAGATCTGCCATTCTAAAGCTATTCCATGAATTCTCTGAGTAGCCCGAGTGGATTGTAACCATTTCATAGACCCCTTTTGGCAGTGGAATTTCGGAGTCCGACTGAGATGTATCCAAAATCGAGACCCTTTTACCAGAGGTTTTCCAGTGGTCTGGAGCCAACCTCGTCATAGTTTTAGTTGGATAGGGGGGCCCTCATTTCCATCCTCCCATCGGGCAAAGGTTATTTGACCAGGAGGCCGGGTTAGTGCCAATTTTGAAAGCTGGTCCGCAAGGTTATTTTCTTCCCTGTAGATATGAGTGACAGTAAGGCTCTTGAAGAGTCCTTTTGCTTCAGTAGTTCACTCTTTCCAACCCTCCAGTGCTGCAGATCGAAGCTCGACCTTGTCATTTATCCAGTCGATAATGACTTTGGAGTCTCCAAGAAGTAGTAGGTCTTCAATGTTCAGCCTTCGTGCCAGGAGGAGGGAAGCCCAAGCCCCCAGTAGTTCATCTTTGGTGTTGGTTCCTTGACCTCCATTTAGCGTCCATCTGTAGGAGGTATGAGAGCTGATATAAAATTGGCCTCCTGCCCCGCACAGTTTTTCGTCTAATTGAGCAGCTCCATCAAACCAAGCGATGGTTTTGTCAGTGGGTAAGGTTGTAGTTGGTCTGCGGATTTTCTGGGCTGTAGTGGGGAGGGAAAGATGGTCGACAGATGATAGAATGAGGTGTGTCACAAGGTTTGTCGAGGGAGGTTTTTCATCAAAAATGGCGGCATTCCTTGTCAACCAAACATTCCAACAGATGGTGGCTGGCAGCGAGGGGAAGAGCTATTGTCTTGAGCACCAGGAGCTAAAGCAGGAGGACGTCGAGGGTCTAAGACACTGTAAGGTTAATTTTAGTGCCACTTTGACTTGATGCTAGACTTGCTGAGTAAATATGAAGCTCACGAAAAGATGGTACGAAGCTTCAATGTTCTCCTTACACAGAATGCAATGGTTTGGGCCTGACCAACCCTTGCTTTGGAGGATATCCCAAACAAGTAATTTATTCTCCATCAAAAGACATGTAAATAATTTGAGCTTTAGCGGACAATTCCACTTCCACAGCCGGGTGCGCCAGGTCTGATCACTGGTGGGCCAGATTTCCTCTATCAAAGCTTTGTAAATATTTCGGACTGATATGATTCTAGATTTATCGCCACCCATCCAAATGAGTTTGTCAGGTCTCTCCTGAAGTCATAGGCCCACCTTGTTTAGGTGTTGTGTGTATCTGATCCATTCCACTGAGAGTTCTCTGTCTGGTAACAACATAGAGCTAGTTTGCCAGGATTCGCCAAGAGTACTGTTGTTGTGGGGGGCTTTTAAGTGGAATAGATAATGATGGCCTAAAATATGTAGGCGTTCTAGCAGCTTAGAGGAGAGTTGGGATTTTAATCCCATGCCGAGGATTTCATCTTTACCAAGTTCAATAGTTGAGCCATTGCCAGGCAGCCAAGCGATCCAATGTAGAAGAATAGGAAGCGATCTTTGAAGGTGCTTCCAAGTCTGTGAGCCTCTCAGTGGGGAGAAGGTGGTTGATCTGAGCCAGGAATGAATTGGCAGATGTGCAAGATATTTATCTTTTATAAGGTTGTGCCAAATTCCTGGCACCATTAGAATACGCCAAAGAGTGTTTGCCGAGAGGGCAAGGTAGGAAATGTGCAGGTTTCGCAGGCCCCATCCACCTAGAGCTTTTGGTTTTGAGAGTGTTTCCCACCTACATAAATGGATGCCTCTGCTTTTCTTGTTGTTTTTCCAGAGAAAGGCAAAGATCAATTTGTGGAGCTTTGTTAGCACAGATTGTGGGATGTATGCCAACACCATCCAATACACCAGGAGGCTTTCCAAGACTGCCTTTATCAATATGTATCTGTCACCAATGGACAGACATCTATTGCACCAGTGTTGAATTCTGCGTTCAAACTTTTCATATAACCAACACCAATCCTTTGCTTTGTATCTTGTTGGCTTGATAAAGTATCCGAGGTAGGTGAATCCCATCTCCAGGTCTCAAGAGTCAATGACAAAAAAGTGTTTCCAGCTCCAACAAGAATGATGCCCTCGTGCCTGTGGTCAAGAATAATGACTTCTGGAAATTTATATTTAGGCCTGTAACAAAGCAGAAAGCCATTAGCACATTATAAATTTCTTTCCATTCAGACATGGAATCTGATGTCATTATAATCACATGATCTACGAAAAGTAAATGTATGATTTGTGTCAGTCTTGATGCCTTGATTCCCGTTAGATTGCCATCAAATTTACTTTTTTTTAACAAGATGTTGAGGCATTCTAAGACTAGAATGAAGAGCAGGGGTGAGAGGGGACATCCCTGTCGTAGTCCTCTTTCACTGTGGAAAGCCTTTGTTGCCTCACCGTTGATTAGAACTACCAGGGAGGCAGTAGTTAAGCAGCCCATCATCCAGTTTGTGGTTGTTGCCCCAAATCCACATTGGAGAAGGATGAGATGTAGGAAGTTCCAGTTAACGCAGTCGAAAGCTTGTTTTAGGTCAAGTTTTAGAAGGATGGCAGGTAGCTTTTTTGTTTTTATGTTATGTAAGCACTCCTGTGCTGTGCCTATAGCATCCAGGATTTGTCTCCCCTTGAGAAAACCAAGTTGCTCTTCTGCCAGTGCCCGGGAGAGAAGTGGGTGAATCCTGTTTTCAATGATCTTGGTGATGATCTTGTAGCTGAGGTTACACAGCGAGATCGGTCGGTAGTCCAAGAAATGGCGTGGATGATTCTGTTTTGGAATCAGAACAATGAAGGTATTGTTTAGTTGTTTGTTAACCATTCCTTTGATCCTTGAATCCTCAATGGCTTCTAGCAGGTCTTGAGCCATTAAATCGAAATAATGAAGGTATAGATCCACCATCCATCCATCGAGGCTAGGGCTTTTTTCTTTTTTAAAGCCTTTTAATACCTATAGAATTTCCTCTTTAGTGTAGGGGGTTTCCAGTTCTCTCGCTTCCTCTTCTATGACCATCCGTGGGAATAGTTGAGCTATCTTTGCCTAGTCCTGTATGGAGATGTTCTGATCTTCTTTGAAAAATCTCTTGTAGTAATTGTGTGCCTCTTTTTTTATGTCTTCTATGCTGTGAGCAATGCTGCCATTCTCAGCCTCAATATCCCAAATAAGTTTTTTATTTCTATGGTGACTTGCAAATCGGTGGAAGAATCTGGTGTTGTTGTCTCCACTACTTAGCCAGAGCGCACAACTTTTTAATCTCCATCTTTTTTCATCTGCCTGGAGTATGTGCAGTCTGGATGCCTCAAGAGTGCGTAAATTTTCATCAATGTTAATCGGCCAGTTAGATCGAGTCTTGAGCCTGTGTAAGCAAGAGAGTTGTAGTCCGAGCCTGTTCAGGGTGGTTGTTTCATGAGCTTTTTTCCATTTCAGCCAGTTTATGGTGTTAGATTTTAGACTTTTTAGTTTACTGACTAAGGTGCCCTGTGCATCCCCTGGTAGAAAGAGTGATGGATCGGTCTAGACTGTTTTGACAATCCGGTCGAATTCGGTCTCCAGCAACCATGCCGAATTGAATTTGAACGGGTAGCTCGTCCCCGGTTTACCTTTTCCAAGCTGAAAGTACATGGGTGTGTGGTCGGACAGGTAGGTCAAGTCGACCCAAGCCCGTGCCATGTGTGATGAAATGAGCAGGTCTTCGGAAATCAAGAATCTATCGAGGCGTTTTTCAATGTTGTAGGAGCCCGTTCTTCCATTTCGCCATGTAGGCAAAATTTCTGCAGGTTCCATGTCTACTAACGCATTTTTTGTGAGTAGCGAGTTGATGAAGGCCGCTAGTGGGTCAGTTTTTTCCCTGTCGCCCCAAATTTCCTTGTTGTTGAGCGTGAAGTTCAGGTCTCCTGTGATTATGAGGTCTTTTATGGCTAGTAGGCCCAAGCTATCCAGCTTTTCCCAGAAAATATATGCGCTCCAGGCACGGACCGTAAGTGTTAAGCAGGGTCAAGGAAGAGTTGAGTTTGTAACAGGTGCGAGTTAAGAGGATACCACCCGGACTGAGCAAAGGCGTAAAATCAAAATGTGTTAGATCCCAAGCCACCAGGAGTCCGCCTGAGCTACCAATGGAACTAGCTGCACAGTCCATCCAGTCAGGTCGGAGGGAAAATAGGAAATTTCTTGCAGCTTCAGCTTCCACTAGCGTTTCTTGTAAAAAAATTACTGTCGGTCTGATCTTGTCAAGTAGTCGTCTCATGGAGGCTAGTTTCAGGAGTCCTCCAACCCCTCTGATGTTGAGGGAGGTAAGTATCATGGTTTAGCCCGAGCTTGGGCTTTTATTTCTCTAAGGGCCCGATTGGATTGATCAGAAGGTTGTGAAGCTGAACTTGTAGCCTCCGCGATTGCCTTTTTCCTTGCATTTCGAGTTTTGAGAGGTGAGATCTCCGAGGCCAGTCCTCTGGAACAAGAAGGGACTGTTGCGCTGTTTGCATTCATTCCTATGGTCGATGCTGAGATTCCAGAGGGATGGGCAAGTTGTTTGCCTAGGTAAAGCGGTAGTGGGATAGAATCAAAGGGTAGAGGGGGAGCTGGTGAAATGGTGTGGAGCAGATGGTCTAGGTCTCTGGCCGAAAAAGGTTGTTCCAAGTAGCCAGGGGGGGGTGGGTTCTCTTACCGGGGAATCTGAGTCGGCCGAGGGTAGAGTGAGTATGTGTTCACTATGGGAGGAGGGCGATGGTGGGGAGGAGTGGGTGGTAATGGGCTCACTCGGCTCTAGTGGAGGTACCAAATCATCTAGCCGAGCAGGGATGTTGGGCGCTAGCGGAAAAACTAAGTTTTCAGAAGCTGGGGCCGGTTGTGTGGAGATTGAATTCTGTGAATTGATTTTGAGTCTCTCCCAGGCTGAAAGAGATTTATAAAGCGATGGACAGTAATACATAATCTTGCTTACCATTGAATCATCAGGTGAATCAGTGTTCATTTCTTGCTGTTGAGATGGTGATTCCCCTGTAGTTGCATCAGACTGTGTGTCGTAGCCAATTATCCTGTCCCCTTCCGACGAGGTTGCCTCTGTTTCAGTGGGTGGAAATTTGAAACAATTCCTTATGCGGCAGAAGGAGCATCTGAATGGGATTCCCAGGTAGTCGATTCTTTGGGCAATAAGGTGGCCTCTCCAGTCTATGTTCAGGATTTCTGGAAGTCCTGCATGGATATCTAGTTCAACCAGGATTTTAACCATTTTGCGGTCAAATGAAGCCAGGGAGGCTGTGTCCACTGTTAGAAAATGCCCCAAAGAAGATCCGATAAGTTCCAAGGCTTGATGGTTCCAAAGTTGAAGTGGAAGGCCAGGTAAGAGGACCCAGAGGTGCCTGAAGGAAAAATATTCCGTGGGGGGTTGAAGTTGAGCCTCCATCACTTTAGCATGAGGCTTCCGCCGCCAACCGCCCAGAACTTGTCCAGTACTCGAACTATATCCTCAGGTGACTTGAAGATGTAGCCATACCAGCCGTGTTGAAGAAGTAATACTCTGGGCAGATACCCTAGGAGAGGCTTCCATGAAACTGCTATCCAATCTTCCAAGATCTGATTGCATCTGTCTTTGTAGGCCAGTCTGCCCACCAGAGCACATAGTGCCAAGTTGCAAGCTTCAGTTAGTCCCACATTCATGCCTAAGATAAGTTTTGGGTGGGTCTCCTTTGGTTTCCAGACTCTCTGAGGTTTATGTTTGTTGGTAGGAGGGTGTCCAGATGTGGGACTAAACTGTTTGTGGTGTCCACGGTGTCTGTTGTAAGCGTAGGGTTTAGGTGGGTTCTCCTCGGGTAAAGGCTTCAGAGGTGTGGTTTCAATGTCAGATGAGTGGGGTATGGATCCTGTCACAGGATATCTGGAGACCGGTGTGTGCTGTTTTTTTAGATAGTGATTGTTTATCATCTCATCAATAGTAGCCATGGTGTCTGGGTGGTCCCAGGGGTTTCCGGTTTGTCTATCAGTAGCTTCCGAGTTCAGTGTTTCCATGAGAGATTGCTACAGATTCCACAATAAAAAAGTGACAGGGGATCCTGGCAGGTACAGGTTGTTCCCAGCCCGGTCCAAGAAAAGTCGGGAATAGTGTGAAGGCAGAGTGAAAAATGTTATAACAGTAGGAGAAAAACAGTGCCCCGAGAAGTCTGTTGTCTTATGTGAGGCTTGTGGACAGGTCAAACAGACATGTGCTGGAGCAGATTTATCAGAGTTTAAAAAGAGATCGGGGTTTGTGTGAAGACAGAAGTTTAGGGAAAACTGGAACCCCGAGGAGATTGTTGTCTTTTGTGGGACTTGTGGGCAGGTCAAACTGATAGAAGCAGGGGCGATGTTTCAGAACTTTGGAGGCTTCTGTTTGGAGGTGTCTGGAGGGCCTGTCTAAGGGGAAAAAGGGGTCCGTTCTGCCTATCGACTCAGCTATCGCAACTCGACCATGTCCGTTCCTTACGGTTGTGCTCCACTTTGTAAAGTCGGTAGGAGAAAAAAACAGTACCCCGAGGGGTCTGTTGTCTTATGTGGGGATTGTGGACAATTATAATAGTCAGGTACTGGAGCAGTTTTATCAGAGTTAAAAAAAAGATCGGGGATTGTGCGAGGAAAGATGAGAACTGGATCCCCAAGGAGACTGTTGTCTTTAGAGGTGTTATGGACAGGTTAAACTGACAAGAGCAGGAGCAAAAATCAGATTTAACAGGAGGTCACTGTTAAACCAGAAGATAGAGTGGGGAAGAGTCTAAAAGAAAAACCAAAAAACTTGGGGAGCAGCTGTCTAAGAGGTAAAAGTGATCCGTTCTACCTATTGACACAGATGTCACAGCCCGACCATGTCCGTCCCTTTCGAATGTGTTCCTCTTAACACGAAGAGCAGTAATTCTTGAGAAACCATACATCCAAACTCTGGTCTCGTAGGACTGTGGCTCTCTCCCAATCCAGTGCCTTCAGTTTCCTACCATTCGATCGTCCAATCCGAAGTCTTCGTTTTCGAACCAATGGATCGCCCAATCCGGTGTCTTCATTTTCCCTAAAAACTTGATCAAACACTATGTATATGATTTCTAGTTGTCTTGTGTGTAATCATATTGGTAATTGTTATTAATATTAGTTATTATAAAGTAGAGTTTATATTTATATGAGTGATTTGATTCTATTATTTAAAAAGTTGTTAGAATTAGTTGAATATGAGAGATATTTTCCAACTAATTAACTCTTAGATTGATATGTGATTATGTTAGTGTGATTAAGATAGTATACCTATCCTATATTGATCCAAAGTTTAATGTATTTTTATATAATATTATAATTAAATGTATTTCTATATAATATTTTATTTGATATTAAATAAAGAAAGTTTTGTGGATGTGAAAATAACCTCTACTCTCCTAGCCGGAGGGCCAAAGAAATGAAATCTTATGAATAGCACCAGATCTTATGGTGCTATTCATAAAGACGCTACAATCGACGCCTCCTCTGGTCGCAACGAGGCAAACTGCATGCATCTGACCAACTTCTCGTGTCATCAGTGCATACATTTGCCTCAATGCTTACGGCTTCTTCAACAGTCGACTTCTTCATTCGACTTATTCAATAGCCAATGCTCTCGGCTTCTTTAACAGTACTGGTGCACTGTTGTTTTTTTAATCTATTAGTGTTTGTTAATATCCAGTAGAAACATAAGGTAGTGGTTAAAAAACGAGAACTAGGTGACGTTTTTCTTACCTGTATTGAGAGAAGGGGTAAATTGGCAGTTTTCATGTCGAGCCCGAATATTTCCCGGAATCTACAGGACCTGCGCACTAACAAAAACCTCTGGTCGTGCTATGCCCGGACGTTCAACTGAAGATAAGGATCTACTTTCAAATCGCCGGCTGAGTTTTTCCCAATAGACACCCACCCACTGTGGAACACAATCAGGGCGGAAATGAGCGGAACCGCCGCTATCTGAAATGGGAATCAAATCGATAATCATGGATAGGTGGCCTTTCTTCCTCATGACTGTAAGAAACTACTTTTCTCTCTGTTGTTTTGATTCAACCGCATCAATATTATGCCGAACTTATGTTCTCTTGGTTGTTCTTCTGAGCAGATTTGCTTACACAACTCCCCCAGGAAGACCATCCCCTTCCCAGCTCTAGGAAGTTGATCTTTGTTGTATTGGTCAGGCCGCAACTGTCATCCGGCTAGCTAGTAATGATGTTCAGTTGTCCTTTTAGAAAGACCAGTCATAAATGCCTTTTTAGTGACACAGGCTGCTTTTTTAGTGACATGTATATTTTTTTAGAGACACGTGACTTCTTTTTAAATGACACTTATTATTTCTATTAAAAAACTTACCAAGATGAATTTACCTGATATAATGGATCAATTCTCCAGGTTCAATTCCAGATCTGGATCATGAGGTTTTCTAGATTTTTTTATTAGATAAATAAAACAGGTGCATACTATAATAACAGGCGCATACTGTGTATAATGGGTTGCTTTACATTAAAATATAGATATATTGTTGTTGCCTTCATTGCGTGGTCAAAATAATGTACCTTTTTTAACTTTACCAATATGTTTTTTGTTTTCTTGACTTATAACATTTTATTTTGGTAGCAATGAGTGTGTTGTTGCCATCTTTTACTTCTTTGTTGGTTTTTCTTTACTTTCAAGTTACCTTTGTAGGGGTTTTTTTGTATTCCCTTTTTTTTTGTTATTCCTTCTGCACCTTCTCTGAAAATAGTGTCCTAAAAAAATTGTGAGTTGTAGGCAGACATTCATTTTTAAAAGTATGGTAATTTATCATGTAATGCTTGTTTTTGTGCCAAGGTACTTTACTATGCAATATCGATTTTAACTTTTAAATTCATTAATTATTTTTTTTTTTTTAGGATTTGGAAAAAGACAAGAGGATTGGATGGATTGATTTCAATGATTTCAAGTTTTTTAGGATTTGGGAAAAAGAAAGAGGATTAGGATTTGGAATTACTGTTTTTTTAGGATTTGGTAAAAGTCAAGCGGATTGGATGGATTGATTTCAATGATTTCAAGCTTTTTAGGATTTGGAAAAAGGAAAGAGGATTAGGATTTGGAAAAAGGAAAGAGGATTGGATGGATTGATTTCAATGTTCGAGGAATCACATGCAGTGCCCTTGCAAGCACTTCTCCACGGGCACAAGACCACCATGAAGGTAACAGCATCATCACCTGAGATAGAGTTGGCAAGCTTCGCAAACTTTGGTTAATTATTGGTAATTAATGGATATCTTCATCTTCGTCTTAGTCTGTGTCATTGTGAGGGAATCTTTCTTTTGTGTGTTTTATTCAAAGTTGCTTATAATAACTTGCAGTTGTGCCTGGCTAAATGGATGCATACTATGAAGCATTTTTATATCACTTTTTAGGAGACTTTAATCAGAATTAATGCTCAGATTAATACGATCCTTAGCACCTAGCTTCTTGCTGCGAAAAGTAATACTAGCCAGAGTATCCATCTTCTTAGGATTAATACAATCCTAAGCACCTATCTTCTTGTTGCAATACCATAATACAAGCGAGAGCACCTGAGCTATTTAGGATTAATACAAGTCCAACAACCTACTTGCTTACACCCAGACCACCCACCCGTGGGCTAATCTTATGCATGTTTACAATCCACGTATTTTTTGGTTTTGTTGGTTGGTGTCTGGGAAGAACACCTACCCATATTGATATGTAATATATTTAATCAGTTTTAATTGCATCCAACTAACGAGTATGATAAATAGCATGTACCAGACAATTAAAATTGGAAGAATTAATTCACATAACACAAAACGTTTTTCATCGCTTAACAAACAAATGGAGGTTACATATATAGCATGCAGATCACTGACTTAAGTGGATCTGATTAGCTAATAATAGTAAACCTAGAAAACTCACAGTTACAACAGTCTCGTTGAAACTCACAGTTACAATAGTTATCTCTTACTAAAGTAAGCTTTATTCTAACACCCTCCCTTAATGCTTACTTTACAAATTGCAATACAACACAAGAGATTACAACACTAGAACTTTCATCTGTCTGTCTGATCTGGTCTTCCTCAGCACTGAAACTCACTCTGCAATCACACGGCTTCCGCTCTTTCTTCTCCCTCTTCTTCGAGCTACCCACTGACACACTTAAAGTCAAAACGCCT
>ML779798.1:1026451-1046436 GCA_009831015.1 Picea engelmannii
TACACATGAAGAAACCTCCAAAAGTCATGAATGGACTAGTTTCGTTGGAAAGATGATCAATGTTGTTGATTAGAAGACCTTGAATGCTGACTACCATGAGCCCAAAACCCACCCTCCCAAGCATAACTAAACTGAAAGTTGCAACACCGGTTTTAAATATGTAGGATGCAGTTCATTAATCAAGTCAATTAACAACAAGCATGGTGTTGTTATTGGTTTGGATTCAAGTATTACTTTAAAATCCCTGGGATTGTTAAAAAATAAGTTCTTGGTGTTCAACGACTAGCACCATTCCTTCAAAACGAAATATAGGTTAAAAGAGAAACGAGAGGAAATACAAAATAAGTTCCTGCTCAAAATAGAAAAACTCACTCATACAAAATTGAACCTTCGAACTGGAATGGTCGACTATATGAAATTCAGCCTAATAGAAAAACTCTCTCATACAAAATCTAACCTTCAAACTGGAACCGTCGACTCTCTGAAATTCATTGAAAAGAATACCTCTAATAAAAATTAAATAAATTGATTCAATAGTCGTCGACTTGATGCTCATGCTTTTAGAATCACCTAGAGGCAGGGACTAGCTGCTTAGCAGCTATTTCCCTTGTTGGGAAATATTCTCGTCCATCATTTCATTTTGGTAGAGTGAATTGTAGTTTCAAATCTTTGTTGTATGTATTTAAGGTTTTTATTTTTGCTTGTATGTATTTAAGGTTTTTATTTCTGCAGCATCTACAGCACTTAATAGCTTTTTGGGTAGTTCGCAAATATGCATGGGTGTTCTGTTGGGAGTGATGGAATGGAGTTGTTGAAAATAAACCACGCTTTGTCGATGCATTCAATTACAAGGAGGAGGTGCAAGATTAATTGTATTTCGAATTTTTGGGGAACACATCAGGCCAACCTTCTACATAATTAAAGGTGTTTCATTTTCTATTGTTTTTGGTATGGTAGTTTTTAAAGAATAATTATCAAATATGTAGTCATGTGGACCTGCTATGGTGGTTATAAGAATGTTTTTGATTAAGATAGCATAATATACATATTGAGATTCACCACTTAAATGTGATAATGAAATTATATTTTTAGAATTCATCATTTTAACAAATGACAAGGGAAGTATGGAGATCCAAGATAAACACTGAACAAACATGTGAAAGATCCAAACAAAAACACCAATTATGTGCATGATTACAAAAGAGCATGGAGCCTCTTATTCTTGAAGGAATATGAAATCTCTCCCTCAATAATGCAGAGCCGCTCCACTGGGTTGCAGAATAGGTCATTGTTGAATATCAATCGAGAATTTTTGAGGCCCTAGCACGTGAATCTAGCTGCAAAGAATTCAAAGGAAAATAAGTAGGTCTACGATACTCTATGCACACCACAAGACGGCTTGACAATGAAAGTGCATCATCTTAAGTAAAGTCTTTGAGAAACATATGAGTTGAAAAGTGGCAAAGATTAGACCATGGTGTATTTGTTGTTGAGAGGCCAATTTGAAGTTTGAATGCTTGTTGTAGCGATTGCAAAGGTCGTAGAAGCTACTCAAAGAAATGCACCATAAGAAATGCTACTCAAAGAAATGCACCATAGATTGAGAGAAGTAATAATTAAGGGGGGTGTTGGAATTATTAACTAGTAGTTGTCTTATGTGTGATCATATTTATAATTTTTATTTTATTGGTAATTGTTAGGTAGAGTTTTATGTGTGATCATATTTGTGATTGTTATTATTATTGGTCATTGTAAGGTAGAGTTTATCTCTATGTGAGTGGTTTGGGTNTATTATTTAAGAGGTTCTTTAAGTTAATTGGATATGGGAGATATTATCCAACTAATTATCTCCTATATTGGTGTGTGGTTGAGATATTCTATCAACAAATTGTTAGTGTAGTTAAGATAGTGTACCTATCTTAAGCCAAAATTCAATATATTTATATGTAAAATTATTTGATGTTAATACTGCAAGTTACACAGTTTTATGTATATGAAAATAATTTATATTCTCCCATTTTATTAATACTCTGAAAATAATTTATATTCTCCCATTTTATTAATACTCCTCCCAATGAGTCAACTGCATCGAATGAGTGAGTGAAACCAACATAGTTATGTACTAATCTACTCATGTAATCTGTAGAATCTGAAATTTTGAATTTCAAAGCTTTGAGAGCCTCGTGTATTTTGAAAATATTGTTAATTATATCAGTAACCTGAACAACATGTGACTGTACACTGCCAGTTGTCATGGCCAGTTGTACGAGTTAGTTAGGATCTCTTGTTTTGTTTCTTGATTTGCTCGAGCCTATTTAGCTCAGTTCTTTTCCCTTAATGAATATACTCGACGCTATGCTCTCTACACATTCTTGTTTCCAACTTATCTTCTTTGTATTATCTTCTTTACTTCTTATTTTGTCATGGTATCAGAGCACAGGACGTAAGCCTCTTCACAGTGCCTAGAGAGCAGCCCGATCAAAAGAAGAAGAGCACAGAGCCTACATTGTCTTGTAGACGAGAGCACAGGAAGAAAGATTCTTCACCGAACTTGGAGAGCATTTTGCAATCCACATACGCTCAAAAGATCATTGCAGACAACAAGCGTGAGGAAGCCGAACTACAGAAAAAAGAGAACAATTAAATATTTTGAGAGCATTTAAAGAATTCGTGAAAGATTCGTGAAATTCTTTCTTAAGATGAAAGTTTGCAGAAGCAGCAAAGGAGAAGCAAGATTAGTTGTAAGATCGGCCCTGTGAACAAATCTGAGTTGTTAATCAAGCTCAGAAAGGATGACGAGGCCACAGGTAAAGATAATTTTTTCTAAGCCGTAAGATCTGAGCGAGAGCAATATCGGTCGTTAGATCAAGCAAAGATCAAGTCAGGATTGTCAGATCTCATTGGAGAGATATCAACGATCGGGAAACATTGTGGGGATCGAAAACAAAATTAAAGTTTTTGCAAGTTGTCAGCCCGCAATCGCTCAAGATCATTTATCTTTTCAGGTCAACAGATCAACGACGGATATCGATCCCACTACGAACGAGCATCTTCGCATTGCAGGGATCAGAGAGGAAATTAAGGCGCGAGCAAGTTGTGAGCCCGCAATCGATCAAGATCATTTAGCTTGTCAGATCAACAGATCAATGACGAATATTGATCCCACTACAAACAAGCATCCTCACTTTGCAGAGATTGGCAAGGAGATTAAAGAGTGAGAAAGTTGAGTCTCCACAATCACTCGTGATCGTTGATCTTCAAGCGAGTGATATCCGTCAGGCAATCTCGCACTCTGGGAGGAAGCAAGAAGAAGCTAAGAAGTAAAAGACTCTCGAAGCTCCGAAGAGCTGAAGTAGATCCAGATCATTGATTGAAGTAGACACGTGGTAGGAGATCTTGTACTTCAGCAATAATCACTTCAGAATAAAGACGGACACTAGAAGCCAAAAATCCTGAAGGCCCGAAGACCGGATTTCATCCAGGCCATCCATCAACGAGGACACGCGACACCAAATCCATCACTTTGGATACTTAGCACTACGAAAGGTATTGCGGAGCGAGATCTACCCAAAGTCTCGAAGTAAATCTGAGCCCTTGAAGGCTATGGACATGCGTCGACAGATCTATCACTTCAGAAGGTTAACACTTCAGAGGTTTGTGATGTTGTGCACCTCGGAACACCCAAAGCCTCAAGTTCCAAAGTAAATCTCGATCGTCCAAAACAAGAGGCCATGTGGAGGTAGATCTCCCACTTCGACGATACGACACTCTGGAGGATTGCGTGTATTAGCAAACGAAAAATCTTGAATGTCGAAGTTTCGAAGACTATCTTGCTCATTTGTTTGCTAAGACCTAAGGACCATTGATCTTTGCAACAGCAACAACAGGTAAGAAAGACATATCACCTGAAGTCCCAAAGTATATGTGGAGCATTGATCTCAAATAAACAAGGATCGTTGATCTTTACAATAGCAGGTAAGAAAGGCATATCACCCGAAGTCCCGAAGTATATGTTGATTGTTGATCTCAAATCAATGAGGATCGTTGATCTTTGTAGCAACAGGTAAGGAAGGCATATCACCTGAAGTCCTGAAGTATTTGTGGACCATTGATCTCAAATCAAAGAGGATCGTTGATCTTTGCAACAATAGCAGGTAAGAAAGGAATATCATATGAAGTCCCAAAGTAATTGAGGATCGTTGATCTCAAATCAACAAGGACCGTCGATCTTTGGAATAAGACCGTTATTCGGCCATTTATCTATTCAAAGGAATTGAGACCTTCAGCGTCAAAATGCTCGAAGCCCGAAGACCCGGAGCACCTTGTTTTCCGCCCATGGTCACATGAGAAGCTAAACTTCAATTTTTTGTTGGCTCTCGAGTAAACTCAAAAATACCAATTCTGCCAATAGAGGGGATACAACTTCCAAAACAGTGGTCAATCCCATGTTTTTCGGCCCAAAGTCACATAGAGGATTTCGCGGACCTTGTTTTTCGCACAGGAAACAAGTAAGCACGCAAAACTCTAACATTTTTTTCTATTAATTTGTTTTTATAGGATGGCCACCTCTAGCAATTTAGGACCAACTCAAGGGTCAATTCTTCTTGGAAAGAACTATGAGTTTTGGTCTCTTAGAATGAGATCCTTCTTACAAGCACAAGTGTGTTGGGATCCAGTGGATCTTGGATACGTGGAAACAAATCCAGCAGACCTTGCTGCCATGACCAATCAACAGAGGATTTCTCAGGCAACACAGATGAACAGAGAGAATAAATACAAATTATGGATTCAATTCAGTGGATGAGTCAATTTTCTTAAAAATCACAGGCGTTGTTACTTCAAAACAGGCCTAGGACATCCTTAAATCAGCTTACTAATGCATTGACAGGGTCAAAACAATCAAACTACAGACCTCGAGGACACATTTTGAGACTTTAAAAATGACAGAGTCTGAAAATGTTGATCAGTTTATGACCAGAGTCATGGGAATTCTAAACCAAATCAGATTGACTGGTGAAGCCATCCATGATCAAATAATTGTTGAGAAAGTCCTCAGAATCCTACCAAAGAAATTTGAAATGGTTGTTACAGCCATCCTTGAATCCAAGGATCTGTCAAATTTTTCAACAGATGAATTAATGGGCTCTCTATTGACACATGAGACGAGAGTACATCTTTCATATGAGTCAATAGCCAATGCCTTCAAGACTCAATTCTCCTTCAATAGAGGGAGAGGCAGAGGTCATCAAGGAAGAGGGAGAAGTCCAAGTAACCATCATTCAAATGCAGATCACCGACAACAGAATCATAATCAGAATTTCCAAGGTCACAGACAACATAACTAGAATCGGAGTTTCTAGCCTCAAAGAGACAGAGGAAGAAGATCAAATGAAAAATCAAGCATACAATGCTATTACTACAAAAAGTATGGACACTATGAATCTGAATGTTGGAAGAAGCAAGCAGATCATCTCTTAGGCAGAGAACATGTCTCAAATAAAGAAAGAGAAACCTCAGATGGTATGTTTCTGTCGTGCCACAAGACTGAAGAACAACATAAAGATCTTTGGTTGTTGGACAATGGTTGCAGCAATCACATGGTAGGCAACAAAGATTTACTTTCATGCATTGATTCTTCAATTTCTTTTGATATTACACTTGGAAATGATTCCTTGGTCAAAGTTCAAGGAAAAGGTATTGTACCTATTCTTACTAAACAAAATGTAAAGAAAGACATAAAAAATGTCTATCGTGTTCCAAATCTGAAACATAATCTGTTAAGTGTAGGATAGCTAAATGAAAATGGATATAAGGTTCTTTTTGAAGGAGCATCATGTAAGATATATGATAAAAAACCCCAGCAGAAATTTGATTTCTGAAATCCACATGACTCAGAATAGGATGTTTCCCCTAACCCTCAGAACTGCAAATATGATCCAATCATATTCACAAAGTGCATCCACCCCCAATGAAACTATAGTTCGACATGCAATATTTGGACATCTACCCTTTCAGAGTCTAAGTATTCTATAGAAGCACTCCATGTTCAAAGGTCTACCTAACTTCAAAGAGAAAAATCCCCCATGTGAGTCTTGTATTCTTGGAAAACATAAGAGAACTAGTTTTCCATAGTCCTCCACACAAGCCAAACAACACTTAGAACTGGTTAACACTGACCTATGTGGACCAATGCAAACAACGTCAATAGTCCGGAGTCTTTATTTTATAACGTTTATTGATGACTTTAGCAGGAAAATTTGGATCTATTTTCTCATACACAAGTCTAAAACCTTTGCAAATTTCAAAGAATTCAAAGCTAAAGCTGAAAAACACTGGAAAATATGTAAAATTTCTCAGGTCAAATGGAGGAGTAGAATACAGCTCCAAAGAATTTGCAATTTTTTGCAAATCACAAGTCATCATCATGCAAACTACAGCCAAGTATACTCTACAACAAAATGGAGTGGTTGAAAGGAAAAATCAGACAATAATGAACATGGAAAAAAGCCTTCTAAGAGAGAAATGTCTATCAAAACTATTTTGGGCTGAAGCAGTAGCATGCTTAGTTTATCTCATGAATAGATCTCCAACCACTAGTCTCAAGATGAAGGTCCCTCAAGAAGCATGGAGTCGGACAAAGCTAAATGTTCCTCATCTCAAGATTTTTGGATTCATAGCATTTGCTCACATACCTTCTGAATTGAAGAAGAAACTTGATGATAGAAGTGAGAAATGCATTTTTGATGGCTACAGTGAGACATCAAAAGCCTACAGACTCTACAATTTGATTTCAAAGAAACTAATTCTCAGCAGAGATGTCAAATTTCTTGAAAATCAATTCTAGAGGGAGTTTGAAAATCGACCTATGGACAGCCAAAATCCATTGCTGCCACTTCTTGAAAACACGAAAAATTCAAGACAACAAACACATCAGCCTGCCCTGCCAAGATTGCAGGTACAAAGACAACCTGAAAGTCCTCGAGACAAATCTACTTCAAGCATAGATTCATCCTCTGAACTTCAAAATCAGATAACTCGAAGCTTGAGAGACATCCATTAGTAGTTGGATGATATTGATCAACACAATCATTTTGCATTAATGTCATGTCAACCTACATCTTTTAAGGAGGTAGATAAGGAGCCACATTGGTATTATAAGGAGCCATGTCAACCTACTTCGTATTCAAATAAGGAACTAGCTCCTTATAAGAATCTCAATCTCACAGTGTCTAAATCATAGTTACTTACTATGATTATGTCTTCACTAAAGTGACAAGATGTTAAAAAAGAAAGGGAAAAGGGGAAAGAATGAGGATTATTTTTTAAAGAGAAATAAATGATAAGTACATTAATTTTTTAATTTTAATTTTTCAAGTGCAATTTCATGTACTCATGTCAATAGAGTATGCACATGTAATCTTTACTATCATGAATCATGCTTTAACACCTAAAGAATGTGATTTTTTCCTACATCTTAGAAAGCAATGGTATTATTGACTATTCCTCACTAAGGTAGGGATTTAATTAAGTGGGAAAAAAATTGCTAGTATGTAGAAATGAATGTTGATCTCTTCAATGTATTTGGACATATATGAGAAGTAAAGGCTTGATCTTCTAGCACTTTTTGTAGGTCCCTGTTGCAACATTTGAAATGTTAGTAAAATATATTATTTAAGTTATTATTTATTCATCAACTAGTCAAATTAGTTTTACCATTCTTTGATTTTCATTTAAGATATAAATGTCTTCATTTTTTTTTAATGTTACTAATTCTAAAGGATTAGTTGCACCTATTAAATTTTTTAATAATTTGAATTTCATTTATGTCATAAGTGAAACATAATTACAAAAAAAAATAACAACTTGTCCATCCCAACTTTTCATGATTTCCAACAAGAAGTTCTAACCAAACCCTTACCCTCATGACTTCCAATAACTGGAAGTTATAACCAAACCATCAACCTCATCAATATCATATCATTGCACTATGGCTCCTTTTGAACACAAATTATAATATCTTCATACTTCAATGCATAGAATAAAAGGACATGAATCTCTAATGAAGCTTCCAAGCTATGTGAAACCATATATTTTTAGAAGCACATAATAATTGATGATTGTCTTTATATTGTAGTTTTTAAAATTGATCACTTAAACCTATTAAAATTTTAAAGTGAAAAATACTATCTTGAATTTTGTTATTAAGATACATTTTAAATTATTTTTTTAAAATTTATATAACAATTATTTACTTTTTTCAAATTATTATAATATATATTCAATTTATTTTTACACTTTTAAATTAAAAAATTTACATCTACTCTTTGTAACATTATTCAATGTATGTAAAAGTATCAAAAGCATTTATTTTTAAAAATATCAAAAGCATTTATTTTGATACAATTGTATACAAGATTATCTTATCAAATATTTCAAGTGAACATTTCATAAATTTTATTTTTTCAATTTTCATTAAAAATGTAGGTTGGTTACATTAATTATAAGTTTTTTAAAAAATGAGATATGATTTTATTCTTCAAATCTGATCTCTTTTTATTGAAGTTATTAATTTCTAATTGTTTTATGTGTAATTATATTGGTGATTGTTATTAATATTAATTATTATAACGTAGAGTTTATATTTATATGAGTGATTTGATTCTATTATTTAAGAGGTTGTTAGAGTTAGTTGAATATGAAAGATATTTTCCAAATTAGTTAACTCTTAGATTGATATGTGATTGAGATATTCTTTCTACAAAATGTTAGTGTGATACAAAATGTTAGTCTGATGTTTGTGTGATTAAGATAGTGTACATATCCTATCTTGATTCAAAGTTTAATGTATTTTTATATAATATTATAATTAAATGTATTTCTATATAATATTTTATTTGATATTAAATAAAGAAAGTTTTGTGGATGTGAAAATAATCTCTACTCTCCTAGCCGGAGGGCCAAAGAAATGAAATCTTATGAATACCACCAGATCTTATGGTGCTATTCATAAAGACGCTACAATCGACGACTGCTCTGGTCGCAACGAGGCAAACTGCATGCATCTGACCAACTTCTCGTGTCATCAGTGCATACATTTGCCTCAATGCTTACGGCTTCTTCAACAGTCGACTTCTTCATTCGACTTATTCAATAGCCAATGCTCTCGGCTTCTTTAACAGTACTGGTGCACTGTTGTTTTTTATTTTATTAGTGTTTGTTAATATCCAGTAGAAACATAAGGTAGTGGTTAAAAAACGAGAACTAGGTGACGTTTTTCTTACCCGTATTGAGAGAAGGGGCAAATTGGCAGTTTTCTTGTCGAGCCCGAATATTTCCCGGAATCTACAGGACCTGCGCACTAACAAAAACCTCTGGTCGTGCTATGCCCGGACGTTCAACTGAAGATAAGGATCTACTTTCAAATCGCCGGCTGAGTTTTTCCCAATAGACACCCAGCCACTGTGGAACACAATCAGGGAGGAAATGAGCGGAACCGCCGCTATCTGAAATGAGAATCAAATCGATAATCATGGATAGGTGGCCTTTCTTCCTCATGACTGTAAGAAACTACTTTTCTCTGTTGTTTTGCTTCAACCGCATCCATATTATGCCGAACTTATGTTCTCTCGGTTGTTCTTCTGAGCAGATTTGCTTACACAACTCCCCCAGGAAGACCATCCGCTTCCCAGCTCTAGGAAGTTGATCTTTGTTGTATTGGTTAGGCCGCAACTTTCATCAGGCTAGCTAGTAATGATGTTCAGTTGTCCCTTTAGAAAGACCAGTCATAAATGCTTTTTTAGTGACACAGGCTGCCTTTTTGAGTGACATGTATATTTTTTTTAGAAACACGTGACTTCTTTTTAATGACAATTATTATTTCTATTAAAAAACTTACCAAGATGAATTTACCTGATATAATGGATCAATTCTCCAGGTTCAATAGCAGATCTGGATCATGAAGTTTTCTAGGTTTTTTTATTAGATAAATAAAACAGGTGATACTATAATAACAGGCGCATACTGTGTATAATGGGTTGCTTTACATTAAAATATAGATATATTGTTGTTGCCTTCATTGCGTGGTCAAAATAATGTACCTTTTTTAAGGTTACCAACATGTTTTTTGTTGTCTTGTCTTTTAACATTTTATTTTGGTAGCAATGAGTGTGTTGTTGCCCTGTTTTACTTCTTTGTTGGTTTTTCTTTACTTTCATGTTACCTTTGTAGGAGTTTTTTGTATTCCCTTTGTTTTTTGTTATTCCTTCTGCACCTTCTCTGAAAAGAGTGTCCTAAAACATTGTGAGTTTTTTGGCAGACATTCTTTTTTAAAAGTATGGTAATTTATCATGTAATGCTTGTTTTTTGCCCAGGTATTTCACTATACAATATCGATTTTAACTTTTAAACTCATTAATTACTTTTTTTAGGATTTGGAAAAAGACAAGAGGATTGGATGGATTGATTTCAATGATTTCAAGTTTTTTAGGATTTGGCAAAAAGAAAGAGGATTAGGATTTGGAATTACTGTTTTTTAGGATTTGGAAAAAGTCAAGAGGATTGAATGGATTGATTTCAATGATTTCAAGTTTTTTAGGATTTGGAAAAGGAAAGAGGATTAGGATTTGGAAAAAGGAAAGAGGATTGGATGGATTGATTTCAATGATTTCAATGTTCGAGGAATCACATGCAGTGCCCTTGCAAGCACTGCTCCACGGGCACAAGACCACCATGAAGGTAACAGCATCATCACCTGCTATAGAGTTGGCAAGCTTCGCAAACTTTGGTTAATTATTGGTAATTAATGGATATCTTCGTATAGAGTTGGCAAGCTTCGCAAACTTTGGTTAATTATTGGTAATTAATGGATATCTTCGTCTTAGTCTGTGTATCATTGTGAGGGAATGTTTCTTTTGTGTGTTTTTATTCAAAATTGCTTATAATAACTTGCAGTTGTGCTTGGCTAAATGGATGCATACTATGAAGCATTTTTATATCACTTTTTAGGAGACTTTAATCAGAGTTAATGCTCAGATTAATACGATCCTTAGCACCTAGCTTCTTGCTGCGAAAAGTAATACTAGCCAGAGTACCTATCTTCTTAGGATTAATACAATCCTAAGCACCTATCTTCTTGTTGCAATACCATAATACAAGCCAGAGCACCTGAGCTATTTAGGATTAATACAAGTCCAACAACCTACTTGCTTACGCCCAGACCACCCACCCGTGGGCTAATCTTATGCATGTTTACAATCCACGTATTTTTTGGTTTTGTTGGTTGGTGTCTGGGAAGAACACCTACCCATATTGATATGTAATATATTTAATCAGTTTTAATTGCATCCAACTACCGCGTATGATAAATAGCATGTACCAGACTGGTTGTCGTGCAAACCAACTTCTAACCTATGGAGTAGTTAGCCTCCCGCACTCGGTACCAATACCAATCAGACAGTTCTGTTGGAAAAAATAATGTAAGTATGTTGTATCAGTACCAATACCAATCAAACAATTTTGCTGAAAACAATAATGTAAGTATGTTGTAATATTTTTCTTTTATGACCTAACAAGTGTTATGCGCAATTATGCTAGTTGAGGGCAGAATCCATCTACAACAGGCCAAGTCCAGCTACAGTAAGACTTGAGCCAAAAGGATGAAATGTCAAGTGCCACTGAAATATTAGGATCATTATTTACCTTGTAGTTTTGATCCTAGATTTCTATGCCTATAGGGTTATTGCATTTAAGTTTTCCATTTTCCTTGAATGTTGATAGGTTCCGAGCCATTAGAATTCACCACAAATTCTGAATAAATTTGATATGAGGAGATCTTGTTCATGGAATTTAATAAATTTGATATGAGAAGATATTGAATAAATCTGATATGGCAGGGAATGAAACCTGCAAGCTATCGCTCACTATCAAGAATCCTGACTGGAATGGAATGGACATTAGCAGACGGTAAATTAACAAACGAGAAGTGAAGAACATATAAAAACTCGTAGAAATTAGGTGTTTAAGGGCATGTACATCGCAAGCATGGGGCTGTAAAAGGCGCTTCACTCTCTAGTTTGGCCTCAAGTGGCCACTACTATACGATTATCAAATTCAGTGCCAGTTCAATGCATACACATGAAGAAACCTCCAAAAGTCATGAATGGACTAGTTTCGTTGGAAAGATGATCAATGTTGTTGATTAGAAGACCTTGAATGCTGACTACCATGAGCCCAAAACCCACCCTCCCAAGCATAACTAAACTGAAAGTTGCATCACCGGTTTTAAATATGTAGGATGCAGTTCATTAATCAAATCAATTAACAACAAGCATGGTGTTGTTATTGGTTTGGATTCAAGTATTACTTTAAAATCCCTGGGATTGTTAAAAAATAAGTTCTTGGTGTTCAACGACTAGCACCATTCCTTCATAAACGAAATATAGGTTAAAAGAGAAACGAGAGGAAATACAAAATAAGTTCCTGCTCAAAATAGAAAAACTCACTCATACAAAATTGAACCTTCGAACTGGAATGGTCGACTATATGAAATTCATCCTAATAGAAAAACTCACTCATACAAAATCTGACCTTCATACAAAATCTAACCTTCAAACTGGAACCGTCGACTCTCTGAAATTCAGTGAAAAGAATACCTCTAATAAAAATTAAATAAATTGATTCAATAGTCGTCGAATTGATGCTCATGCTTTTAGAATCACCTAGAGGCAGGGACTAGCTGCTTAGCAGCTATTTCCCTTGTTGGGAAATATTCTCGTCCATCATTTCATTTTGGTAGAGTGAATTGTAGTTTTCTATCTTTGTTGTATGTATTTAAGGTTTTTATTTTTTCTTGTATGTATTTAAGGTTTTTATTTCTGCAGCATCTACAGCAGTTGAATAGCTTTTTGGGTAGTTCATAAGTCTACTTGGTTAGGTGTGTGGTAGCTAAAAGGGAAAGATAGTGATGTGTTTTGTTACCTATAATTGTTCCTTGATGAAATATTGTTTGATGAATGTTGCATTATAAGTCCTTGAATCCAATGTATCATTATCTCTTGTTGATGTTTTGTAGCCCTACATGGCAATACTATATAATGTAAAAATTATTCATAAGTCTACTTGGTAAGGTGTGTGGTAGCTAAAAGCGAAAGATAGAAATGTGTTTTGTTCCCTCTAATTGTTCCTTGATGAAATATTTTTCAATGAATGTTTCATTATAAGTCCTTATTGGCATTTCATAAAGATGTAACATTGACTTGGATACATCATGTATCCAAACTACTTTCCTAGAGAACTAGCAAGCACCGTGGTTGGGTAGTTAGGTGTTTTGATAGATGGAAATATGTCCACAGGATGGTCAATTCTTCAATTTCTCAATATTTATTTATGTTGATGTTAGACCCTGAGTACAACATGTTTCACTCAATCTATGTGGTCTAAGTGTTCAGCTCAAAGGTACGGTTGATTCCTAGCTAATATGTTATTTGAGATAACAGTTCTACAAGTGAATGGAGAAGCATGGACACCTTGGTTTGGAGATGGAATCAAGTTCCAAGGGTGAATATCCATTGGTTGGTTATCATCGTAGGTTAAAATAAATGAAGTTGTAATGTTCTTGCTAGAGAAATCAAGGGTTTATCGCAGACTTAATTATAGAGTGGAATGGTGAGGTTGGAGTAAGAACAAAGATGTTGTTATGGATGCAACAAAGAGTTTTTCAAAGTTTGGTCGAATGCAAGTTGGCGACAATTCTTGTGATAGTAGGAGAGATTGGATGATGGTGGACAAATAAGGTAAAATTTTGTGTGTTCAATAAACACATATTTGACAGAAATTTGAATCACACCTTGCATTTGTAGATAGTCTATGATGTTATGTATAAATTGTTTGTATTGGTCCATGAAAATTTCCAAATCTTGTACCTGGTATATATGTAAAGGGAATGTCATTGTAAGACCTAGATAGGCATGCATACCCCTTTTCCATGTGTCCCTGATGATTTGGATAACTTGTTCAGTATAGTGTATGAAACTCCATTATAGAGTTGGTACACACATGAAGGAATGGACCGTGTTTTGGTTGGATGCTCTATGAGTGGACCATGTTTTGGTTGGATGCTCCATGAGTGGACCATGTTGGTTGCAAACTCTAGGAGGTGCCTAAAAAACATAAGTTTTACATTTGATGGGAGTTCATCAAGAAATTGAGTAACCATGTACACAAAGGACATCCTATTAAACCAACACTTGCAGCAGTTGGGTACCCATGCATTTCGATAGATGGTTGTTCCTTTATATGGAATTTGAAAATTGGGTGATCTCTCGCAATGATCGAGCTACCAAGTGAAAGTGCTAGGTTGGCCCATATATAGACTTTGATGATAATAAGATTCTTCAGTTTATGGAGCATTTGTTGCAAAGCACTAGATGATGATGAAGACTTGACTTGAGAAAGATTAAGAGAAGTAATAATTAAGGGGGGGTGTTGGAATTATTAACTAGTAGTTGTCTTATGTGTGATCATATTTATAATTTTTATTTTATTGGTAATTGTTAGGTAGAGTTTTATGTGTGATCATATTTGTGATTGTTATTATTATTGGTCATTGTAAGGTAGAGTTTATCTCTATGTGAGTGGTTTGGGTTTATTATTTAAGAGGTTCTTTAAGTTAATTGGATATGGGAGATATTATCCAACTAATTATCTCCTATATTGGTGTGTGGTTGAGATATTCTATCAACAAATTGTTAGTGTAGTTAAGATAGTGTACCTATCTTAAGCCAAAATTCAATGTATTTATATGTAAAATTATTTGATGTTAATACTGCAAGTTACACAGTTTTATGTATATGAAAATAATTTATATTCTCCCATTTTATTAATACTCCTCCCTATGAGTCAACTGCATCAAATGAGTGAAACCAACATAGTTATGTAGTAATCTACTCATGTAATCTGTAGAATCTGAAATTTTGAATTTCAAAGCTTTGAGAGCCTCATGTATTTTGAAAATATTGTTAATTATATTAGTAACCTGAACAACGTATGACTGTACACTACCAGTTGTCATGGCCAGTTGTACGAGTTAGTTAGGATCTCTTGTTTTGTTTCTTGATTTGCTCGATCCTATTTAGCTCAGTTCTTTTCCCTTAATGAATATACTCGATGCTATGCTCTCTACACATTCTTGTTTCCAACCTATCTTCTTTGTATTATCTTCTTTACTTCTTATTTTGTCATGGTATCAGAGCACAGGACATAAGCCTCTTCACAGTGCCTAGAGAGCAGCCCGATCAAAAGAAGAAGAGCACAGAGCCTATATTGTCTTGCAGACGAGAGCACATGAAGAAAGATTCTTCACTGAGCTTGGAGAGCATTTTGCAGTCCACATACGCTCAAAAGATCATTGCAGACAACAAGCGTGAGGAAGCCAAACTACAGAAAGAAGAGAACAATTAAATATTTTGAGAGCATTTAAAGAATTCGTGAAATATTCGTGAAATTCTTTCTTAAGATGAAAGTTTGCAGAAGCAGCAAAGGAAAAGCAAGATCAGTTGTAAGATCGGCCCTGTGAACAAATCTGAGTTGTTAATCAAGCTCAGAAAGGACGACGAGGCCACAGGTAAATATAATTTTTTCTAATCCATAAGATCTGAGCGAGAGCAATATCAGCCATTAGATCAAGCAAAGATCAAGTCAGGACTGTCAGATCTCATTGGAGAGATATCGACGATGGGGAAACATTGCGGGGATCGAAAACAAAATTAAAGTTTCTGCAAGTTGTCAGCCCGCAATCGCTCAAGATCGTTTATCTTTTCAGGTCAATATATCAATGACGAATATCGATCCCACTATGAACGATCATCTTCGCATTGCGGGGACCGGAGAGGAAATTAAGGCGTGAACAAGTTGTGAGCCCGCAATTGATCAAGATCGTTTAGCTTGTCAGATCAACAGATCAACGACGAATATTGATCCCACTACAAACAAGCATCCTCACTTTGTAGAGATTGGCAAGAAGATTAAAGAGTGAGCAAGTTGAGTCTCCACAATCACCCGTGATCGTTGATCTTCAAGTGAGTGATATGCGTCAAGCAATCTCGCACTCTGGGAGGAAGCAAGAAGAAGCTAAGAAGTAAAAGACTCTCGAAGCTCCGAAGAGCTGAAGTAGATATAGATCATTGATTGAAGTAGACACATGGTAGGAGATCCTGCACTTTGGCGATAATCACTTCAGAAGAAAGACGAACACTAGAAGCCAAAAATCCTGAAGGCCCGAAGCCCGGATTTCATCTAGACCATCCATCAATGAGGACACGCAACACCAGATCCATCACTTTGGATACTTAGCACTATGAAAGGGATTGTGGAGCGAGATCTACCAAAAGTCTCGAAGTAAATCTGAGCCCTTGAAGGCTATGGACATGTGTCGACAGATCTGTCACTTCGGAAGGTTAACACTTCAGAGGTTTGTGATGTTGTGCACCTCGGAACACCCGAAGCCTCAAGTTCCAAAGTAAATCTCAATCGTCCAAAACAAGAGGCCATGTGGAGGCATATCTCCCACTTCGACGATACGACACTCTGGAGGATTGCGTGTATTAGCAAACGAAAACTCCCGAATGTCGAAGTTTCGAAGACTATCTTTCTCATTTTTTGCTAAGGCCTAAGGACCATTGATCTTTGCAGCAACAACAATAGGTAAGAAAGACATATCACCTGAAGTCCCAAAGTATATGTGGAGCGTTGATCTCAAATCAACAAGGATCATTGATCTTTACAGCAGCAGGTAAGAAAGGCATAGCACCCGAAGTCCCGAAGTATATGTTGACTGTTTATCTCAAATCAATGAGGATCATTGATCTTTTCAGCAACAGGTAAGGAAGGCATATCACCTGAAGTCCTGAAGTATTTGTGGACCATTTATCTCAAATCAACGAGGATCGTTGATCTTTGCAACAACAGCAGGTAAGAAAGGAATATCATATGAAGTCCCAAAGTAATTGAGGATCGTTGATCTCAAATCAACAAGGACCGACGATCTTTGGAATAAGACAGTTATTCGGCCATTTATCTATCAAAGGAATTGAGACCTTCAACGTCGAAATGCTCGGAGCCCGAAGACCCGGAGCACCTGGTTTTCCGCCCATGGTCACATGAGAAGCTAAACTTCAATTTTTTTGTTGGCTCTCGAGTAAACTCAAAAATACCAATTCTGCCAATAGAGGGGATACAGTTTCCAAAGCAGTGGTCAATCCCATGTTTTTCGGCCCAAAGTCACATAGAGGAATTCGCGGACCTTGTTTTTCGCACAGGAAATAGGTAAGCACGCAAAACTCTAACAATTTTTTCTATTAATTTGTTTTTATAGGATGGCCACCTCTAGCAATTTAGGACCAACTCAAGGGTCGATTCTTCTTGGAAAGAACCATGAGTTTTGGTCTCTTAGAATGAGATCCTTCTTACAAGCACAAGAGTGTTGGGATCCAGTGGATCTTGAATACGTGGAACCAGATCCAGTAGACCTTGCTGCCATGACCAATCAACAGAGGATTTCTCAGGCAACACAGATGAACAGAGAGAATAAATCCAAATTATGGATTCAAAATTCAGTGGATGACTCGATTTTCTTAAAAATCACAGTCATTGTTACTTCAAAACAGGCCTAGGAGATCCTTAAATTAGCTTACTAAGGCATTGACATGGTCAAAACAGTCAAACTACAAACCTTGAGGACACATTTTGAGACTTTAAAAATGACAGAGTCTGAAAATGTTGATCAGTTTATGACCAGAGTCATGGGAATTCTAAACCAAATTAGATTGACTGGTGAAGCCATCCATGATCAAATAATTGTTGAGAAAGTCCTCATAATCCTACCAAAGAAATTTGAAATGGCTGTTACAGCTATCCTTGAATCCAAGGATCTGTCAAATTTTTCAACAGATGAATTAATGGGCTCTCTATTGACACATGAGATGAGAGTACATCTTTCATATGAGTCAATAGCCAATGCCTTCAAGACTCAATTCTCCTTCAATAGAGGGAGAGGCAGAGGTCATCAAGGAAGAGGGAGAAGTCCAAGTAACCATCATTCAAATGCAGATCACCGACAACAGAATCAGAATCAGAATTTCCAAGGTCACTGACAATAGAACTAGAATCGGAGTTTCTAGCCACAAAGAGACAGAGGAAGAAGATCAAATGAAAAATCAAGCATACAATGCTATTACTACAAAAAGTATGGACACTATGAATCTGAATGTTGGAAGAAGCAAGCAGATCATCTCTCAGGCAGAGAACATGTCTCAAATCAAGAAAGAGAAACCTCAGATGGTATGTTTCTGTCATGCCACAAGATTGAAGAACAACATAAAGATCTCTGGTTGTTGGACAGTGGTTGCAGCAATCACATGATAGGCAACAAAGATTTACTTTCATGCATTGATTCTTCAATTTCTTTTGATATTACACTTGGAAATGATTCCTTGGTCGAAGTTCAAGGAAAAGGTATTGTACCTATTCTTACTAAACAAAATGTAAAGAAAGACATAAAAAATGTCTATCGTGTTCCAGATCTAAAACATAATCTGTTAAGTGTAGGATAGCTAATTGAAAATGGATATAAGGTTCTTTTTGAAGGAGCATCATGTAGGATATATGATAAAAAACCCCAGCAGAAATTTGATTTATGAAATCCACATGACTCAGAATAGGATGTTTCCCCTGACCCTCAGAACTGCAAATCTGATCCAATCATATTCACAAAGTGCATCCACCCCCAATGAAACTATAGTTCGACATGCAATATTTGGACATCTACCCTTTCAGAGTCTAAGTATTCTATAGAAGCACTCCATGTTCAAAGGTCTACCTAACTTCAAAGAGCAAAATCCCCCATGTGAGTCTTGTATTCTTGGAAAACATAAGAGAACTAGTTTTCCATAGTCCTCCACACAAGCCAAACAACACTTAGAACTGGTTAACACTGACCTATGTGGACCAATGCAAACAACGTCAATAGTCCGAAGTCTTTATTTTCTAACGTTAATTGATGACTTTAGCAGGAAAATTTGGATCTATTTTCTCATACACAAGTCTAAAACCTTTGCAAAGTTCAAAGAATTCAAAGCTAAAGCTGAAAAACACTGGAAAATATGTAAAATTTCTCAGGTCAAATGGAGGAATAGAATACAGCTCCAAAGAATTTGCAATTTTTTGCAAATCACAAGTCATCATCATGCAAACTATAGCCAGGTATACTCTACAACAAAATGGAGTGGTTGAAAGGAAAAATCAGACAATAATGAACATGGAAAAAAGCCTTCTAAGAGAGAAATGTCTATCAAAACTATTTTGGGCTGAAGCAGTAGCATGCTCAGTTTATCTCATGAATAGATCTCCAACCACTAGTCTCAAGATGAAGGTCCCTCAAGAAGCATGGAGTGGGACAAAGTTAAATGTTCCTCATCTCAAGATTTTTGGATTCATAGCATTTGCTCACATACCTTCTGAATTGAAGAAGAAACTTGATGACAGAAGTGAGAAATGCATTTTTGATGGCTACAGTGAGACATCAAAAGCCTACAGACTCTACAATTTGATTTCAAAGAAACTAATTCTCAGCAGAGATGTCAAATTTCTTGAAAATCAATTCTAGAGGGAGTCTAAAAATCGACCTATGGACAGCCAAAATCCATTGCTGCCACTTCTTGAAAACACGAAAAATTCAAGACAACAAACACATCAGCCTGCCCTTCCAAGATTGCAGGTACAAAGACAACCTGAAAGTACTCGAGACAACTCTACTTCAAGCATAGATTCATCCTCTGAACTTCAAAATTAGTGTTAATCCCTAATGTTGGCTCATTACCCCTTAATTGGGGCATATTAGATTAGTAATGCTATTTTATTTATGTCGGCTTTAGGCCATTAGTTGTAATTTAGATTAGTAATGTTATTTTAATTATGTCGGCTTTAGGCCATTA
>ML779799.1:0-16361 GCA_009831015.1 Picea engelmannii
AGACGACAAGTAGAAGATCACTATGATACCACTGATATGGAATTTATGAGTAGAACAAAATGAATAAATATTATTAACAGGTGCTTAACACAAAATAATAGAGATACAGTAAAACTGGTTTTCTATTCAATAACGAAATAAAGTTGAAACTGTAAAATGCAGCGGAAACAAGCTTGCTGGAATGGTGGCAGCTTATCTCTGAGAAGAGATGTGACGGCAGAGCACATTCATAAGAAGCAGGTTACAATGAGGCTCTGAAGGAATTTTTACAATAATCAAGAATTCCAAAAACCCTAGACATCCAAAAACCTAACCCTAGGAGATGAAGCGCCAAAAGTCATGTGGGCCCCGTTTGGGTAAGTTAGTACATCAACTTCCCGGGGTCGTAACTTTTGCATACGATATCCGTTTTAGGCGTGTGATAGCCCATTGGAAAGGTATCATCAAGGAGATTCATTTCGGGGGATAAATTATTCCTTTGGATATCATTTAAGATCTCTATCCTGAAAATCCTTCATTTAGGCCCTCAAAATGGACCCGGAAGTTAAAACTGCTAAAAATAGTAAATTCCCAAAATTGTCAGAAAACTATTTTGAGACAGTTGGAAAAGGTGGGTGGCCACCAATATCCATCTGGATCACCATAGTTTTTACATGAACCACAATTAAAAAAAATCACAGGCCAGGTGTCGAAAACATTTATTTTCCAAACGAAAGAACGTAGATATACACGGGGGATGACCCTATTATTATTATCGTGCTTTGTTATGAAAATGATTCATGGAAGACATCAAGGGGCGTACACAGAGAATCAAGAGAATTTCAGAAATTTTAAATAGAGGTAAAAATCCCCATACAGTCTTCACGACTGTTTTTTTTTTAACTCAAAGAAAAATGAAATCACACTTACATTGCGTAACAGACAGACCCTCCCTCGGAGGTAAACCTAGTTCCAAATCAGGATTTAAAACCCTAGACAATCCATGAAGCAGGTAAGAAAACCATAAATTAGAAGGTGAGTCATATCAAAGCAACGAAATCTCGGGAAGACACAGGAAGAACACATGCATCAATACCAGATGGAGTAACCACAAATGATGTAGAACGAACAAGCCAAAATGCAGTATATTCGATAATGTTATTATAGCCAAAATAGCAGAATCGACATCCTCACTACCTTTGACCTTTGTGTTCCAAAAAATTGTCTATGCGTTTTTCACAAGTGCAATATCTATCATAGAGTATCAAGGTTTGGGAAGAAGACTAACACAGAGTTTAAGGGCGAAGCCACGGAAAAACCCTAAGCAGTGTCGAATATAATAACAATTGTTAGAGGAAAACTAAAAAAAGCCTACCACTGAATTCAAGTGAATAGCACGATCAGGAACCTTGAAGGTAACCGGGGCACATTAGTAACACAAAAATTCAGATACCAATTATCAAAGGACGCTTACCTCGCAAAGGGTTTCCAACCGGGGTTCTCCTAATGTTCCATTTTCCAGAATGAGCTCCAGTTCACGAATGTTGGCCATGGAACCAAGCCGAATAGTAACAGAGATAGTATCACAATGGTTTTCATAAACGCAGAGACAGGAAATGAATGAACAAAACAATAGTAAACCTTTCAACGAGCCGAGTAATGGCGATGGGTACAAACTGTGTCGAGGCCATGTGAACCATGCAAGGTGGAAAAAACGCAGTGGTCCCGGAGGTCAAGCGATGGCTAAAGGAGTATGCCATAGGATATATTAAATGTCGTAGGTATAGCTATTAAGACCAGACATCGTTACCTTTGTAACTTTATTTATTTCCATATTTATGGTGAAGTACAATTACAGACCAATTAGGGTTTAGTTGTGCATCACTGTTGTTCTAGCCATGCGATAACTCTTGCCTATCATCTCATTAACACTTAGGCCAAGTTAGTGTCCTTGGGGTCATTCGATAGCAAGAAAAGATACAGTTGCCCCTTGTGATAGTCACAACCACAAGTTATTTAATACTTATGTGCACGGGCGTCATATACCTATAGCTATGATAACTTTATCATGAGGATCATTAAAGTGTAATATAATTATACTATTGATTGCACGAATGGGATATAAGTCCTATAGTATAGAATTACTTTGTGCAAATAGAATGAAATACCAAGGTGGATACAAGTCTTAGGTAGTAGTTCACACCTTCACTCTTGTGGAAGGTAGAATCGATATTGTCATAAATAAATTATGTACATCTATATTTATATGAAACTTACACCCATGTCAAGAAGCGGTAAGAGTAAGCTATGGATGCCAAGGAAGTAGTAGGACCTTTCTGTAGTAAATTTAATGATTCCTTGCAAGGTTTCCTCTTTTAGACAAATGATCAATTCTGGTGACTGTAAATGAAAAAAAAAATATTTGGTAAATTTGGGACACATTACAAGAGGGAAGGTCACATATAAATTCAGAAAAAACAGAAGACTTATTTGACTTGGTGCGTTCAAAATCCAAATCAAAGTCCTAGAGAATAACTATCCAATTAGAGTACTTCCCCCCAGCAATTGTCGAATAAGGATATGTTGCATGGGGTTGCAATCGGAAATGACTGTGGTTCTGCATAATAATATGTAGTGATGAAAACATTGAACAACTTGAACAACTTCCATGACCAGTTTCTCCACATTTAAATATTTGGTTTTGGTAGTCGTGAGACTCTTACTCAAATATTATATAATATGTTCATCATGTGAATCATCCTCTTGGACTAAAACCATAGAAATGGTAGAGTCATAAGAAAATAAGTACAGTAAATAATCTCGACTATAGTCGGGTGGAAAAAGTAGTGGTGTATGGGTTAAGGTGAGTTTCAAATCTTGTAATGCTTTGGTCATAGTGTCGTACTATACAAAATCATAACCTTTCTTAAGGAGTTGAGTAAATCCTTTCGTTAATTCAGTGTAGTTGGGATTGAATCGACATTAAAATTTTGCCTTCCCTTGCAAACTTTGGATTTGGTGTAGTGTGGAAGGAGGAGGAAAATTAAGAATAGCCTCAACCTTCAAGGGGTCTACTTGAATCCCATGTATAGACATGATAAAACCAAGAATTCATTTGGATTCTACACAAAAAACATGTTTGTGTGGATTCAAACGTATGCGATAACAATGACAGCATAGGAAAATGGCCCGTAAATGTGTCGGGTGATCTTGACGACGCATGGAATGCGTCGGTAGATCTCCTAGATAGGGTTGTACAATGTGCTTAATGTAATGAAAAGTGTAATACATAGTGCGTTGAAGAGTCGCTCCAGCATTTTTGAGACCAAAAGGTAGTTTCTGGTATGTGAAGGTCCCCCAATGGAAAATAAAAGAAGTCTTATGTTGATCCGCAGGTAAAATATTGATTTGATTATAGTTGAAGAAACCATCCATCAAGGAGAAGATTTCACTCATAGCACAGTTGTAAACAATTTGTCCAACGAAAGGGATTGGATAATTATCTTTGGCACAAGCTTTGTTTATATCCCTATAATCTACACAAACACAGATCGTGCCTTGTTTCTTTTTTACCAGAACAATATTGGACACCCAATCGCTCAAATCCACAGGATAGACAAAGCCAGGTTTAAGAAGTTTTTCAACTTCAATATTAATAGTATTAACGGATTTGCGTGGATTTACTAAGTGAAGTCTCTATCAAACGAGTTTAGCATTAAGGTAAGTCTTAATCTCATGCACAAAAATATCAGGATCAATACCATGAATTTCTTCATAACTCCAGGAAAACATTTCATGGAATTCTTGGAAAATGGATTTATAAGTGCCCACCTAATCAGTAGAACATGAGGCACTGATTTGAACATTTTCCATGACTCCGGGTTTAATCGATATGTCAAGAGGAACGGTAGGTGAAATATTACTGAAGTTCCCTTCATACAAAAGATCGTGTGTAGGCTCAGGAACAAAATAAATAACAACAATGGTCGACGAAGTTGAAATCCATTGGTAACTCTCTATGCTCTCATTCTCTAGGAAGAGAATAGAACAATTATGCCCATCGTCCCATGGAGTATCTTCCATGGACATGATCTTCATGATCATCTCATCAACAGGAAATATCACGTGGACTAGATCAGGATATGTATCAACGAGAGAAGGAGGAGAACGAGTTGTCGATTGAATAGCTTGATAAGCTGATTCCACCATACTTAAATTCATTTGGTTTCCATAATGAAGATAGTCACTAGATCTAGGTACTATCCATGGGTCATAAGAATCATGGGTTTCATGAACAAATGTTGATATCATGTTAATTGAGGCGACAAAAGAGAAGGAATATTGGGTGGTGGAATAGGAAATGTACCCATCAAGATTGAATCTTTTAAAAGACCCACGATGACATTGTCCTAACTGGAAGGTGTTTTCAAAATAAAAGGTATGCTTCTAGTATGTCAATCGGAATTAAAGAAGGCCAGTTGATCAACAATAATGACATTTTCTTGGTGTGGGAAACGTAACACACGGAAAAGAGTAGAAACAACTGCGTGCATGAAATCAATCCAGCTACATCCAAGTAGAAGGTTGTAATCAATAGGTGCATCAAAGACCTCAACCTCGACATTAACTTCTTTACCTTCTAACATAATAGACAATGAAGGAAGAACATCGTAAGGTTTAAACCCTGTACCATTAAAATATTTAAGATTATTGTGTGACTCGGTAAGGGTAGGAGAGCCAATATATTTCCAACAAGTAACATACATAACGTAAGTCGAGGCCCCATCATCAATAACAGTTCGACAAATATTCTTATTTTCCACAACAACTTGCATCTGAAATGCTAATTGAGAAGGGATATGATCTTCCAAGTCAAATATTATCAAATTATTATTGGTAGGATCAATTCCACCAATAGTCTTTAACAATGCCTTTCATTGTGTAGGAAAAATTTGAAGGACTTCAAGATCCGACATCGCAAAGGGTGCTTGTGCAAGGTCTTCTACAATACTGTAGTTTTGGGTAGCATGTGTGTGAGGAGTAAATGAAGACTTTCAAACAACGCCCTTGGGAGGAGGACGAAGAACTATATATACGCCCAGTCATTCAATATGAAGAGGACCATTTGGAGGTGAAGTTGGGGGAGGAGGTTGAACCAATGGAGGTGCTAAATCATCAACTCTCTCTTTCGAAGGATAATAATCTTTGGCTTGAGTTGTGACTGCAAATTCATTCTTATTGGATTTGCCAGTAACATAAGGACATAAGACGTGGTAGAGGGAGAAGGTTGGTCATGAATGACCAATTGGGCCTACTACTGAGAAGGAAAAGGTTGTGACAAGACGACGGGTTTAGGAAGCTTCTCGGTCCCTTGCAAGAACTTAGTAACCTCAACTCATCATGGACAATATTCCATATAATGATCCTCACTACATATAAGGAAAGGATAATGCGGTTTACATTTGTCCTTGTCATCAACAGGTTGCGTTTTGGTTTTCTTAGATTTATTATTATTATTTTTGTCCTCTTTGTTCATACCCTTCCCTTTATTTTGATTTTTACCAGTAGGCATAGATTGAACCGAATTAAATTCATAGGTTTTACCTGGGGAAGGAGTTGGATTAGGATTATTTTGTACATTAGAGGTAGTAGACTCGAGATTGGTATGACTGGACTGTTTAGACTGAGTATTAGCATGAAAAGAGCCAATCACACCATCAACAGCATGAGAAGCTACTAGAGGTGTTGGGGTAGGAGCTGTAGATGGACGAGGAGCATCAGGAATAAATTCATATAGTGTGCTCGTTTGTGAATAAACAAGATCTACATATTGAGCACGACTAATCTCCTACTCTTTCATGACGAAACCACCCATGGAAACATCATGGGATATAGGCCCAGTGAGTGACTTGGTAAACCGCTCAGCCAATAGTTGATCAGGAAGGGGAACTTTGATTAAGTATCTTCTCCCCCTCCACTCATGGATATGATCAAAAATATGAGTGGAAGAGGATTGTTTAAATGAACTCAAAATTTTAGTTCCTGTCTCATATCGAATTGGCAATTGGTAATGCGTTAAGAAATCCATGGCTAAGGTATTGAAGTCAATAAATAATCCTCGTGGTAACTCAATATACCATTTGGCTGCCAAACCTATGAGATTTCGTTGGAAAAATTGTAATCTTATAGAGTCATTCATCAATGAGTTGGACGAACACCAAATATGGAAAGTCATGATGTGATTATTTAGGTCTTCTCTTGATCGACCATCAAACTTAGGAATGTCAAATGGTAATTTGGCTGGTATTATGGACCAATAAGGAGAATGAAAAATATGATCATTCAAAATCCTACATAAATATGGTAAATCCAAAGTAGCAATAAATGGGAACTGTCGGTTCACTTGAGGAAACTGGTAGTTTTGGGGAGGTAGTCCCGTAGGTATACCAGTAGGACTACAAGAAGTCTGTAGATAGTTAGATAGTCCTGAAAAATTAGGCTGTGTAGGTTTTGATTAAGCAATCTCCCTTGGAAAGGACCATTAGACTGAAAATTTTGACCCCAAGTAGTATTCATAAAACCTGGATACAGTTGTCCAATATTAGGGGGTACAAAAGAATTAATTTGAGGATGTTTACCCCCAGACTATTGTTGATTCCCTTGGACAAGAGGATTCCAGGGTTGATATTGTAATCTGGGTATATTTTCCCCATAAAATAGGTTATGGATTCCAACTTGAGGTTTTCCCCCAAGTTGAGGTTGTCCCCCAATTTGAGGTTTCCCCCCAACTTGAGATTTCCCCCAACTTGAGGTTAGCCTCCAACAGGAATCTGAAAAACAGAAGCAAATATATGATTGGGGCCTCCAACTAGATCTGATATAATAGGACCAGGATGATTAGATCCTCTAGGCAAAGGTGGAGGAGGAATGTAAGGCCCCCCGGAGATAACCTAGGTAGGTGTAGGAACAAAATGACTAGCAGCATTATACCTAGGAGGAACAAAAATATTAGACCCTCCAGATGGATTTTGGATAGGAATATAAATGGAAGTATTCAAAGTGTTATACCCAGGGGGAAGTGACGGATTTGATATAGGAGGAAGTGGCATTCCAATAGGAGATTGAGTGATGACCACATTTACGGTAGAAATAGGCGTAGCTTATGGGACCGTGGTAGAGTTGGCGATCTAGAGAGGAAGAATCGAGTGAGAACCCATCAATAATTGGTCTGAAACTGTGATAATGTTACTGGTTTCACCGGTAAAATGATCTAAAGGTACCATATAAACAATGAAAGTCACAGGCATTTATGATGCCACGAATTCTAGTCTATCAAAAATATCATGTCCCAAAGGAGTTATCTGAAAAGGATGGACAGGGACAAAGCAAGGATTAAAAATTTCAGCAGTGTGAATGGGGGTTCTAAATGATTCACTTTGAAAAAGTCGATTGTCTACACCATAGTCTATGTTAGGTCCAGTAGGTACTTCAATATACTTGTCAGCAACAAGTTCTCCCGATGAATTTATCCAAAGAAAGTGTGGTTCTTGTGCAACACTCAATAACAGATTTATAGAAAGTATTGAATCCTCTAAAGGATTTGAACTTCCAATATCAGAGGCTATGTCATTATTGACTACTCCTTTAGGAGAGCACTCTGTTGAGTTAGGAATCAAAGGGACATAATCTTCCAGATCTTTCGGAGGTAGCCATTGCATCCTACGTGAACGGTGAGGTCCGATGTTGGCTGCACCAAATAAATAAAGAAACAAATCTATGGCCAACTAGAGAAACAAACAACACTCACTAATAAAATCTAGAAATCAAACCAAGAAAAAAACCTTCTTATTTCAAAGTCACTAGTTGGTGATGAAATCCAACATCACAAAATTAAGAAAACAAGGGGTTGGGATAAAGAGGGTGGAAAATTTATGTTGACGACCTGCTTAACAGACTTACACCCTAGTGCAAGCTCCCACACATAATCGTGGGTATGCCCTCCAAGGATCCCGATTGAGTTTTCCCAACTTTGATTCTAGGTATCGTGAAGACTTTTCCCTCCACAGTCACCTCGTGTAAATACCCTAAAGAGATAGGCTACTAAGGTTACCAATTTTGACAATGATGCCTAGGGAAACAATTGACAATCCAATCCACGTGCAAAGGCAAGGTACCTAGCCCGAAATCAACTCGAGAAGGTCCCAACGGGATTTTCTTCTAAAGTGACCTCCAATAATACGTGAAATATATACACTAAGACTGACAAAGTAGGGTGAGTAACTCTACCAACTTTTATGGGACCTCATGATTGACCCTTGTGTTAGAAGGGCTTCCCAAGACAAAATGTAGCAAGTGGATTTGAACTCTCCCTATCACAAGATACTATTGTGTGTTTTGATGTTTTGGAGACTGTGCCTTACAACCTATTCCAAATTGCTATCCTAGATAATGTTGGTGAAGATGATTTCTAGAAAATAAAAGTTTGCTAATAAATTGTAAAATTACATTGTATTTTAAAGGTTTTTGTTTACTCAAAAGGTAAATGGAAATGAAAATGATGATGTATGTGACCTTGACCCAATAAAATGCAAGAACAGATTATTATGAAATCTTTCAATTCGATGAACTCTAATTACAGTAGGGATAAGGTATCTCTTTTTGAAATAAAAAATCTACGAAACACAATTTCTCAATTATTGAATGAACAAAATTCCAAATAATCATAAGCTACAAATTTTTCCAATTTTCTCTTTTAACAAATATTTTGAATGAAACAATTTTCTTGTGAAAGATCACTAAAAAGACGAATGAACTCAGTTATTTCTTTCTCGACTCATATTAGATATGTAATGAAGAAAAGAAAGTGTAATCCAAGAAACATAACACACTCTCAACACGATTCCCAAATCAAACCTATAATGTAGACAAAATGAAATGATAGGAAATCCTTTTGTCAAATGAAGACAAAAATGTTTCTCAATCAATGAAAAATCCAGAAAGTAAAAACAATACAAAACTTCAAATAAATCAAGGAATCTTTGTTAAACAAACACTCAGGACCAAGATCTAGATATTATACCCTTGTGACAAAAATCAAAAAGCAAAATTTGCAAAATTTACAAAGAAAAACTTTCAATTTCCAAAAATTAATCAAATGAAAGATTCAAACTTATAAATCAATCATTCACTGGTATCAGAAGTTCATCCTAGGCAGTTGAGGAAAAACTAGGAAGAAAAAATAAAAATTGGCTATTTCCAACCATTTCCACAAGAATCGTCGAGGGTTGCAGTGGAGCACAGTGCAACAATATAGGGTCATCGCATGCTGTCAATGAGGTACAGTGCGACATCATCGCACTGGTCTACACCAGTAGAGCGAGACATCATAGGGTTGTAGTGGTCTGCCTATAGAGTACAATGTGATAATCTCTGAAACTAAAGGAAAATGAAAAGAAAGACAAAAATTTTCACTGAACCTTTAGACCCAGGGAGTCTAGATGGATCACCCACAGACTCAGAGAATGAATTTGACCAAAAGAAGCCAAGATAAAAGAAAATAAGAGGAAAAAAACCAAAAGAACATTGTCCCCAGTATGGTCCCCAATTTTGTTATCGGATTAATCAGTACGTGCAAACACAAACAGATATCTCTAACTTCCACAAGAAACTAGAAAAAAACAGAATAGAATACACACTTTGCCTTAAAATTCATCATCATATGAACTAGTTTAGTGAGGTACAAGTGACATAACTTTTAAAAAACGCTTGATCCTCGCTAGTGTTGTCCTTGTAGCTCCTTCCTTGAGTTGGCAGAATAGTAAGCCTGTCTAAGAATCACAAGCCAACGAAGACGGAAAAAAATGATACATGTATTCTAATGAAGTCTATGTATATGATCAAGGAATTATACAATAGAAGACGAGATGCTTATATAGGGAAGAAATGTATTATTGTATTAAGTGAATAGAAAGTGGAGAATACAACCCATGCCTTGATGTTGCAAGGTCCCCTTTCAATGGCTCTTTTCTTCAACACACACACCTTTGCTCCAAATGCCTTGAATGAAGAAGATCCACAATTTGTCTTGAAGAACTAAAGCAAATATCTCAAGCATAATCTGAAGTAGAACTCTCCATACAAATCTTAGCCTATTCAACCCTATCCTTTTCCATGAGAGATCCCTCTTTATATAGTGTGAAACAGATATGGATGAGGAGATTAGGATGATCCCACCAAATTATAGAAGCGATTAATATCCAAACCGATCGGAGGCCACCTCATCTTCTAGAATATTCCCTTCTAGAAAATTCATGAATTTTTACTTTTCCTATGCTTTAAACATCATCGCACCCTATGCACAAGCAACCTGCGACGACGTCACACTCCAGGTTTAGGGAAGAGTGCAACGATCAGGCATCGTCGCACCCCATGCATATAGCAGGGTGTGACGACCTTCCTTGACATGGTTTTTAAAAGAGGAAAGAAAATCACTTTTCCCATGGAGAAAGTCTCTTTTAATATTTTCAAGGAACATGAACACATTTTGTCGGGTGGTCATCGAGGTGACCAAAATAATGTGTAACACAAGGTTTGAATGAACTTGATACCTTCTGATTCAAATGTCATGGTGTCTTTCTTTAGGTCGATTACTGCATAGTTGTCATAGGCCCAATCAATCCCAGGTGTTGGTGGGTAAGGGTCCTTATCCCCCATGATCTCAATCACCTCAAATTCGGCTATAGTCTTCAGTCCCACAACATCCATTTCCACATTCTCGAGTCTTCCTATTAGGAATATGAAATATTGGTTGGCCATTCTTAATTGTATTGGGGAATATGTCAACTGGGGTTTTCCCAGGGCTTCCCAAGTCTTTTTAGGAAGAATGTTCATGTCAGATCCTAGAACTAGCATAACATCCTTAATCTCAAATTCGTCTAGCTGAGATAATAGTATCAACTCCTTTCTAGTTCATACTTTTCTTCTCTACACTCTCTGAAGACTCTTCTCGGAAATATTAGTCCTTATTCTTTCTTCTTATGGGTTCCTCATTTCCTAAAACTAGGTATAGCACATTGCACAACTTTTCTATTAATTGGTCAATCCCGAGAATATTAGAGAATAATTGAAACCAAAGGTCGACTACATTTTGAGGTTTCTCAGGTTGTCTTGGTGTGACTACATGGTTTCTTGGTTCAGGGGTTGAATAAGGGACTTGCGCAACCTTAGGGTAACCAATAGGCTATGGGGGTTTCTCTTGCATCTCAGGGCTAGGGATATTTTGAAATACTTCTATGGAATTTTTAAAGAACAAATTATGTTTTAGAGGGTCATACATGTCTTCTTTAGGTGTTTCTTTCTAGATCTAAGGTATATTATTAGCATCAACTCGTGTCTTTGCTCCTCCTCGAGTGACGATATTCAGGTTGGGCAATTGTCCTTTACCAACTCTCTTGATTTATGAACCGATGAGGTTAGTTCCTCATTGACGTACCCAATATTCCCATTTTTCAATTAGTTATGGGTAGTCTTCAGTTGCGTTCCCATTGGTTCTACAATGGGAGCACCATGGCTTCCTCATAGGAGGAAAGTCTCTAGCCATATGACGTTTCTCATCACAGTTATAACATCTTCTTGGACCTCTTCCCCCGGTTCTTCCTCCTCTGAAGTCTCTTCAAGATCTACCTCCTCGATCTCTTCCCAGTCCCTGAGGGTTTTCATTCACCTGAAATGATGTTCGGTCCAACCTGTCTGCAAGTGCATCCAACACTCTACATTGATTGGTAGTATGTGTGGTAGATGCGCAAAACTCATAGTTTATTGTATTTGATGATGTCGAATATTTCTTCATAATGGGGCATTGTCTCGGCCCATGCCCATGGATTTGAAAAATCTCACAATACTCAACTGTCGGTGCTACTTGGATCCCAAGAAAAGCATGGTATGGGGTGGGGTTATGGAATGGTAAGTTCGCAGACACTTGCGCAACTCCTCCCGTGGGTCCTGGTGAGGGTCCCATCGAATTATGAGGAGGTCCCATTCCCCTCATTCATGGACATTTGTTCACCATATGTCCCTCTATATAACATCTAGTCCACCATACCTATGATCATCCTTGTCTAGGTATCGCCAGTTCTTGAATCTTTTTTGTAAGCGTTGATATTTTCCCTTGTAGTTGCACCAAATTTTCATCTGTTGTGGGTCTGGTCACTCTCAGGATCCCATGGCATCCCTCCATGGATTCAATCTTTATCTATTGTTCCAAGGTGTTTGTTAAAGTGTCTATCGATTGTTGCGTTAGCAGAATCTGTGTCAGAGGTAGCAATCATTGAATGTACCATTCTCTTCAATGTTACTTTGAGAGATTGACCTCTTAAGGTAGTCTAGAACTCAACCAACTTATTTCCATCTGGAATCCCTATGGATCTCCAGATTGCTTCGCACAACAACCAGTGTTGCTCCACATCTTCATCGCCCTTACCCCAAAATTCTGGGTATCGGGCAATCGAACCTCCTACGTGACCAACCATTGTTGATCTTTCTTCCCTTATCAAAATGAAACCTAACGATCATGCTTGTGATCTACCAAGGGATCCCAATATCCCCCCTGTACTTTCACTTCCTCGATGTGATTGACTAACTAATTGTACTGGAACAGAACTAGCATAAGAGGGTAGTATCGAACTTACCACTTGTATAGAAGAAACTTGGGGTATGGTAAATTTGGGGCTGGCGCCACTGGCTTCAGGGAAGTTTTCTTTGATCTAGGGGGTCTCGTTTTCTTCCTCTAGAGTGGTCTCTTCATCCGAATTCCAGATATTTCCTATCATAGGGGATGAATCTTCTCTTTCCTCTTCAAGATCCATGCCATCTTCCTTCTCCCTTACTTCTACACCTTCTCCTTCTTGTCCACCCTCCCAGGGACTTCTTTCTCTCTGCGCTTCTCTCTCACTTAATCTTTGACTGGAAAATATTTCATGTCTTCTCATTTTCTGCAACTCGTCCATTTTTCGTTTCTCTACTTCTCCTGGTCCAACTTCTTTCCACAACTTCTCGGATTGTTTTACTGCTTTCTTGATCTTTCCGCGCCACCACTTCTCAACTATGGCGGATCTTTTCAAGGCTCACTCGTCTCTTGAGTCCATTTCTTGTTGTTTCCCCTGCCTATGAAATAACCCTTCCCCTCTCTTAGGCCATGACTCTACCTCAACCTCACCCTACCCAAAGCGAGCATGTTTACACTGCCATCACAGTTGGGGACATAGTCAACATCCCCACTTCCATCAAGAAAAATTTAATCCAGAGGGGGATTTCTCTCGACAGTCTTCCCCTTGTGTCTTTCTTGAAATACGCCTCTACTCATGAAAAATATTGGTGATTCTAGGCTGCAAAATAAATAATGTATCCTTCTAATGTGGTATTGACCCAGAAATCAATCGCTCGTGTGATTGGACAATCTAGTCGATGAAGTGTTGCAATATTTTATGTATACCAAGTACAGTTCCTCTTGACTCGTTATTGGAACTCTGGAGCTTCTTGGATCCTATCTATCTAGTGGAAAATTTCTTCTGGGAACTTAACACAAAATATCTCATACTAGTCGCTCGATCTTTCTGAGTAAAAGACTACCTCTCGATTATCTTTCACAGAGTTTCCCCTTAGCTCTGCTTCTTTCCATATGAAGGCATGATAATTTCTCTCCCACTATTGGTCAATATTAGATCTGTGAATTTGTGGAAGAATCCTCCCTACAGGTTCCCTTTCTACGCAGGTCACTACAACAGAACCATTTTCTTGGCACAAGATTGATCAGACTAGGGTGCTTCTCAGGTTACCAACAAAAGGTACCAAGTAGTCTAGAGCATAAGAAGTCTCTCCCGAAGTGTTGTTGAGACAAAAGGATAGGGAAGGGCAAGGAAAATACTTAGGAGGATTCACAAAACCTTCAATATTTATCTTAATCTTGTACAAGACATCTAACTACAGAACAGATCTGAACTCATATACACAAGAACTGAAGCTACTTATGTTGCAGAAAAGCACTCAAACACAGAGACGTCATGTGGAAATTATGAACCATAAAGAAGTATTGTAAAGATACAATGCATAAGGATAAACACAGAAAGACACAACATATTTTGAACTTTTGGATCCTTCTTCAAATATTATCTTCAGGTCTTTATCAATTACAATCTCAAAGATACATAGTAGTGGTTTGTTACAGAGTCCTGGATTTGGACTCATGTTGTGGAGCTCTAACTCCCAAAATGGTGTACAGATTACATTATAGACTCGAAATCTAATCTCTCAGCAGTAGACAACAACTATGACCAAAACCTTACTTTTGTGATACCAACCAACCCTTTTACAACCATGACCCAACCCTATATATAATATAAGTCATTTTTTTTGGCCTAGGATTGCATGCTTTCTTGTTCTGTTGCAAATTATTTTGCTTTGTTGGTGTTGCATTGTCCTTTTCACAACTGATTTATGTTGCTTCTCCTTTCTCTAGTGTCCAGATTCTTCTGTAGCGCGTGCAACTCATACTGGGTCAAAACTGGGACTATAGTCCTTCTTGCACAACTCCTTATCCAAATATGAAGGCGCCAACATTCTCTTAAGGATGAGGCTTCAAGGTTGGATATCTTAAAACTAGGAATTTAATGTTCAAGAAAGGTGGAGGTTAACACCAGTTTTGCAATTTTGAGGATCGATTCAACAATTTTTGCATCAGGAAATGAAATGACTTTGGCATGGGGGAAATGTTGAGCCTCTTTTTTGTCACCTCCAATCGCTTTATCGTGTCCCATATCCTAACTAGTTTTTCCTAATACATATGTACTCTTTGCTTATTTTCCTCAACAGACATGTCCTTTAGCATTATTGTGTACATATGAGGTAACTTATGTTTAAACATGATTGATGAGATTTACTAATGCTTAGGATTTAATAATTGATGTTTAAATCTCTCTAATTACTTTTATTATCTAAGCAGATCTTATGACAACAACTTATATTCGTCTGATACATGTTTCGGCTTCCATCCTGTACTCATCTTGTCCGGTACCTATATTTGCGCTCGTCCGATACCTACCTTTACGTTCGTATGGTACCTATCTTTGTGCTCATCTGATACCTACGTTTTCACTCGTCCAATACCTATCTTCAGGATCATCCAATACCAATGTTGAGTTTGTCCGGTACCTATTCCTATGTTTGTCTGGTACCAATTTATATGACAGTGTGTGTTCGGTACCTATTTATGCGACTGTGTGCATCCGGTACCAGTATTTTTCTCCAGTTATGCGTGTCTGGTACCCATTCCATATTTGTAGGCTTGGGTATTTGAACAAGGTTGTTCTTGATGGTTCCAAGGAATTTTTTGGCTCAAACGTTCTTTGTTCGTTGAAGACCATGATACATTTCATCATTCATGCACTTCGTGTCATGAGGATGAAATCACCCCTTTGAAAATCGATACATCAACCAATTGTAATATACGTGAAAATATTTGATGTTATCTATAGACTTTGATTGTAACAGTTTATTCTCTTTAAAGGCCGATCCTTATAGATGATAGACATATGGATATAGAATTAAGAATTGTTATTATTTAAGATTGGTTCTTGAAGACTGGGGCCTGTACCTCTATTTTCTGAAGTAATGGTATAATTGCAGTATATGGATTCTATGTGTGTGTTCAAATCTTCTATTTTGTAAGTTTCTTTTAAGAGATTTCCTGTTGGTACACTCAAAAAAATTTGTGTTTGATCACAACATCTAACTTTACTCTCATTATGTTTCAGCGATACATTTGATAACATATAATATAGTTGTATGATAATTTTGAATGAGCGAGAGTTTGGTGTGTGATGTGAAATTTCTAAGTGCAATGATTCATGAGTAATTATATGTCATCTTTGTGTGTGTATATGAGAACAATCATTTGATGTAAATGGTTTAGTGTTTATCTAGACTAAATGTTATAGTGTTTTTTTTATTTTGCAAATCTAGGGACAAGTTGGATCACCATCTTTCACCATACATGAGCCTACAATGGAGTATTTCACCACACTTAGAGTTTTCTTCCATAATTGATTAGACTACATCTTGCAAACATGGGAACAAACAAGACCTCCATCTCTCACCCTACATGCACCTATAATGGAGTGTTTTTCCCTACATGGTATTTCTTTTAGTATTGATTGAGTTTTCTTTTAAGAGGATGCAAAGTGTTAATTTTTGTTAGTTTAGTTTCTCTAGGAGATAGAATCAAATTTCATCTTTCCCTTTCATGAGACAACAATGAAAAAATCCATCACCTGAGCAAGAACTTTAGATTATATGCTTGTTTATGAGTTTTTCTTTTTGAATTTTGAACT
>ML779799.1:29740-41253 GCA_009831015.1 Picea engelmannii
ATTTTGATTCTGATAAGCCCAGTTTGCAAAACAATCCTTCACTGTTTTTCATTTCCACCCTGTAGAAAGCTTGTGTTCCTCTTTGATCTTTTTCCATACAGTGCAAGTGAAAGGGAGGTGTACAAAAAGATAAGTTCCAGATTCCCCATTTCCTTTATAAATATGACAGAGTCGTGGCCCAACCCAACCACTCTTTTGAAGATTATTCCAGGTAAGTATTTTGTCTTCAATGAGAAACCAGAAAAATACTTTAATCTTTTGTGGACAATCCCATCCCCACAAATGTTTCCTCCATCCTCCTATTTTGTTTTTCCACAGCTTGGCTGCAAGAGAATTGTAAACATTTTTAGTTATTAACAGTCCCAAACTATCCCCACTGGTCCATCTTACCTCATCCTCTCTGTCAGAAATAGAAATTCCAACTGTAATCAAGCTCGCCCTATCCCTATCCCAAGCAGAAGCAAAGTCACCCTCCAGACCCAAATCTGAATTGTCAAGCCAATTGAAAGATATCAACCCCTATAGAGGATCTTAGTGATCTAGGTGGATATCGGTGGCCACCCACCTTTTCCAACTGGCTCAAAACAATTTTCTGACAATTTTGGCAATTTACTATTTTTAGCAGTTTTAACTTTTGGGGCCATTTTGAGGGCATAAATGAAGGTTTTTAGGGATTGATATTTTCAATGATATCCAAATGCATGATTTAGCCCCCAAAATTAATCTCCTCGACAATACCTTTCCAACGGGATATCACATGCCTAAAATGGAGATCGTATGCAAAAGTTATGACCCCGGGAAGTTGATGTACTAACTTACCCAAATGGGGCCCACATGACTTTTGGTGCTTCATCTCCTAGGGTTAGGTTTTTGGATGTATAGGGTTTTTGAAATTCCTTTTTATTGTAAAAAGGCCTTTAGAGCGTCATTTTAATGATCTTCTTGCGAATGAGCACAACCGTCACATCTCTTCTCAGAGATAAGTCGCCACCATTCCAACAAGCTTGTTTCCGTTGAATTTTATAGTTTCAAATTATTTTCTTATTGAATAGAAAACCAATTTTACTATATCTCTATTATTTTGTGTTAAGCACCTGTTAATAATCTGTATTTATTTCATTTTCCTCATAAAATATGGATCATTGGTATCAGAGCAGTCTCCTCCTTGTCGTCTTAATGCATGTCCCCAATGAGGTCGAAGTACAAAGAGTTGGGTCTCGAGCTTGTTTCTCTTGAGGAAAAAATCTCTCGCACACCCAAGCGACCTCTCATGGCAGGATAAAAGAAAGATGATGGGACAAGAGATCCTTTCAAACTGTTGATTGAGGAATCCCTCACGCAACAAAGGAACGAGATCATGGATAGTTCATGCAAATCCTTCGACGACTACCAATAGGTGATGCATCTTCTTCGAGAGGAGGTTCCACCCCCTTCAAGGTACAAATAAACTTCGATATTCCTATATTTGAAGTTTGAATAGACGCAGATGTTGTAGACAAGTGGTTGAATCTACTAGAAGGATATATTTTTGTCCATAACTTTTCGAATAGAGAAAATATTAATTTTGCACTCCTCAAAGTCGTTCCCCATGTCAAAGATTGGTGGGAAACTTTCTATGAGCAAAAGGAAACATAGGAATCCTCATTATTTACAATCATGGCCACCTAGGATCCCTTCAGGGATGCTATTAAGGAACAATACTACCCTGTCGGAAGTTATGATGACTTGTATACCAAATGGACCACACTGTGGCAAGAAAGAGACCAAGCAGTGCCAGATTTCACAAATTAATTTCATACCTTGCGCACCAAGCTGGGTATCAAAGATTCATAGTGACATCTCATGCTCAAGTATAGAGATGCTCTCCATAGATACATCTAGACCGAAATGGAATTTTTGGACATCTCATCCTTGGGCGCGACCTACCGATATGTCGTCAAAATCGAGCAAAAGCTCAAACAAAAGACGCGACAATTTGGACCTGGGAACCCCTCACAACCTTTAGCCAGGAAAGGGAAGCCCCACCCCAAAGAGAAAAGGACAGAGAAAAGATGGACAATATCAGGAAAACTAGTCCAAGCCGCAAGCAAATAAGGACACCTGATAGACAAAGAAAGATATCGGGAAGTGGTGCAACTTCCATAAGAGCCCTTGGCACAACACTACTGACTGTCACTCAAAGAAGTCACTGGTGGCTGAAGTGAAAACCTTTGATTCAGATGTGGGTTCAGACTCTGAGCCAGAAACATAAAGGAGAATACAGATCATTGATGCGGAACCCAGTGCCACCATTGCTACCACCAAGCTCCAACCTGGTGAACCTGATGAGCTAAAAGAAAGAGAATGTCTCTTCCATTAAAAAATGTGGGTAAAATGCACCCCGCTATACTTCATCATGGATAGCAGTAGCCAAAAAAACCTCATCTCAGCAGAGTTCATCAAGTGGCTGGCCCTGCTGACAACACCACACCCACAACCCTACACCATTGGATGGCTCTGCCAAGGAAGCGATCTTTGTGTCAGCCAACAGTGTCAACGTTCGTATGACATCAAACCCTTCAAAGACGAGGTATTGTGTGATGTTGCTCCTCTCGAAGTTTGTGATGTTCTTTTGGGCCAACCTTATTTATGGAAATGTCATGCCATATATGAGTCTAGGCCTCGTAGTGTTATTATTATTTTGAACAGGAAATTGTACAGGATACCCAAGGCAGTCCCACCTAGTGCTATTTCATTGATCTTTGCTAAGCAATGCAGGAAGGTCATCTCTCATAAGGGGAAGTTTGTCTTCTTCATGATTCACTCTAAGAATAAATGAAAGATCACAGCCGCATCCAAGGTCTTTGTGGCCAACCTCTCCACATAGCAGAAGCAAGTAGATAAGGTCGTGGAAGAATAATTAAATAACTTCTCCTCACCTACCGGGGTGCCTCTGCACTACCAGGTCAAGCACCCCATTGATCTGACCCCCGATGCAATGCTGCCCAATGGGCCAGTCTATCAACGCTTTATGTTAGCGACAGATCCAAGAACTGCTCCACAAGGGGAACATCCGTCCCATCTCATCACCTTGCGGGAGCCCAATCATGTTGGTACAGAAGAAAGATGGAACCTGGTAACTCTTCATTGATTACCGGGATCTGAATAAAATCACAGTTACAAACCGGTACCTGATTTAACGAATCAATGACCTCCTTGATCAACTCACAAGGGCCAAATACTTCAGTAAGATTGATATGAATTCTAGCTACCATCAGGTCCCGGTAGAACATATAGATGTGTGGAAAACCACCTTCAAGTCAAAGGAAGGCCTTTTTGAATGGTTGGTCAGGCCCTTTTGTTTGACAAATGCTCCAGCCACTTTCATGAGGATGATGGACAATATCCTGCAACCATTCACCAATACTTTTGTAGTGGTGCATCTGGATGACATTCTCATTTACAACAAGACTTGGGCCAAACACTTGCAGGATATTCAGCAGGTTCTACACACCCTGCGACATCACAAGCTATGTGCCAACTTGGAAAAATGCACCTTCGGCATGGACAAGGTCCATTACCTGGGATACATAATTAATCAACATGGCATACATGTGGATCCAGCCAAGATCCAAGTCATCCGTGACTGGCCAGCCCCAACCACACTCATTGAGCTTTGGATCTTCTTGGGCCTTGTCAATTTCTACCGCAGGTTCATGTTGGGATTCTCCCATATTGCATTGGCCCTTAGCCAAATAACCAGGGGTGGTGGTAAGGATAAATTTTCATGGGGCTAGTCCCAACAAAAAGCATTCGATGATTTGAAGAAGCGCTTCTGCTCAGCCCCAATACTTTCACTACCAAACCTGCAATAGCCCTTTGAGATCAAGACATATGCTTTAGACTATGCGGTGGGTGTTGTTCTCACTTAGCACTTCCACCCCGTGGCCCATCATAGTGAGACACTATCATATGTTGTCCGTAAGTACCCTACCTACCAGAAAGAAATGTACTCCATTGTGAAAGCCTATCACCAATGGAGACATTACATTCTTGGGAAGGAGACAGTCATCCACACTGATCATAAGCCACTACAGTTCATGCATACACAAGGAAAATTGTAGAATGATCACCATCAAAAGTGGTCCACATACTTGCATCAATTCCACCTCAACATCAAGTATAAAACATGAAGCACCAATCGTGTCGCTAATTGCCTGAGAAAACTTCCAGTTGCGACACTTAGCACGGTGTTAGACTCTTGTGGCCATGAGACCTCTGGATGGCCCCAACTCTATGAGACAGACCTGGACTTCGCCAGAACCTACCAAATGTTGGGTGCAAATGCAGTTGTTGATACTTTTCATCTTCAGGATGGGTTGTTGTGTCATCCGGGCCATATCTGTGTTCCATCAAGCGAACGAGCGAAGATGATCTGGGAAGCCTACTGTAGTCAAGTGGCAGGACATTTTAGCATCAAAAAGATAGTGGCAATGTTGCAAAAACATTTCTAATGGCTGAAACTTCGACAGGAGGTTAGCAAGTATATTAGGTCTTGCACTTCCTGCGCTATTTACAAACCGACCACTAAGAAACAGGGCCTGTACACCCCTCTTATTACTCTTGATAGGCCATGGGAATCCATCTCAATGGACTACATGTTGGGCCTCCTATCCACCAAGTGGGGAATTGACTGTGTTTTTGTGGTTGTTGATCGCTTTTCTAAGATGGCGATTTTGGTTGCTTGCAAGAAGAACATCACAATAGAGGCCACTACGAAGATATTCTTTGAACAAGTCTGGGTACATTTTGGAATCCCACAAACCATTGTCTTAGATCGGGATAGTCGATTTCTTAGCACATTCTAGTTGAGCCTCTGGTCACTGCTGGACACCAAGCTCACCAAATCCACGACCTTCCACCCTCAGACAAATGCCCAAACCGAGGTCATCAATCGAATGATTTTGCATATCCTTCGCATGTATAATTCAAAGCACCTTCGCACATGGGATGAGAGCCTTCCCTATGTCCAACATAGTTACAACCGAGCCTTGCATAGCTCAATCAACCACAACCCCTTTCAGGTAGGGTTGGGATTCCAACCATTAGGTCCCATAGATGTTTCACTTCCCCTTGTGGTCACCTCGACCGACTCATCTCCTTCTCCAACTGAAGCTTACAGAGCCACCCGGTTCATTGAGCGGATCCAGCACATCCACCAACAGGTTCAGGATATCCTACAAAATTCCAATGAAAAGTACTAGCAGCACCATGATCAACATCAGGTGCCACATAAGTTTCAGGTGGGCGATAAATTTTGGTTGCACTTGCAGAAAGAACGCCTTACAGGACCCCATCGAAAGCTTCGCCCACTCCATTATAGGTCGTACACCATCACGAAGTCCATGGGGGATACTTTTTTTGAGCTCAACATTCTTCCTTTCCTTGGCCTGCACCCAGTGTTCAACGTGGATCTCCTTCGCCCGTATTTCCCACCATTATTGGACACCTCAAATGTAGCAACGCAACTGACACTAACAGAGCTCAACCCCTACTGTGTACAATAGGAATACACAATCAGATTGTGGAAACAAAAATCAAGGGCACTCAACAACAAAGGATATATCTTTATCGATTCGTCAAATCAGGGTAGCTCCTGCACCAAGGCAAGTGGCTCACCCAGGGCCAAATTCAAAAACAATTTCCCCATTTGATAGGGGAACTCAACGCAATGGATATGATTTCTTCCTAAGGAGGGATAATTGATCCAGGTGGATATCAGTGGCCACCCACCTTTTCCAACTGGTTCAAAATAGTTTTCTGACCATTTTGGCAATTTACTATTTTTAGTAGTTTTAAGTTTCGGGGGCATTTTGAGGGCCTAAATGAAGGTTTTTCAGGATAGATCTTCTCAATGATAAATAAAGGAATTATTGAGACTCCAAAATGAAACTCCTTGATGATACCTTTCCAATGGACTATCACACGCCTAAAACAGAGATCGTATGCAAAAGTTACGGCTCGGGGAAGTTGATGTACTAACTTACCCAAACGGGGCCCACATGACTTTTGGTGCTTCATCTCCTAGGGTTAGGTTTTTGGATGTCTAGGGTTTTTGGATGTCTAGGGTTTTTGGAATTCCTGTTTATCGTAAAAAGGCCTTCATAGCCTCATTTTAATGATCTTGTTGCGAATGAGCACAACCGTCCCATCTCTTCTCAGAGATAATCCACCACCATTCCAGTAAGCTTGTTTTTGCTGCATTTTATAGTTTCAACTTATTTCCTTGTTGAATAGAAAACCCGTTTTATTGTATCTCTATTATTTTGTGTTAAGAACCTATTAATAATCTGTATTCATTTCTTTCTTCTCATGAAATTCGGATCACTTAGCTAGATTGATAAAGAAAATACATGTTTTTGCTATTTAAACAAGAAATCAACTCAGTAGTAAGTACAAAATCCTTTCCCATGCCCAAAATTTCATCCTTTCCAACAATAATGGAATCCCCTGCACCCTATTTCCAAGAGAACCAATGCACAATCAATGGTAAATATTTCAAAAGGTTTTTCCAGGATTGAGATCCAAAATACGAGACTGGCGAAGTTGAACGCAACCAAGTCGACACAGAGATGTTGGGAAAGTATTTGTCTTTTAAAACCCTCTGCCAAATGCCTGGACACATCAATCCACACCACAAATATTTTTCCATCAAATCCCTTGAAAAAGAGTAGATGTTTCTCAGACCCCAACCGTCAAAAACCTTAGGTTTTGAGATGGTCTACCAATTGCACAAGTGAAAGGTCGAAACTTATTTGTTACCAAACCAGAGAAAGGAAAAAAACCAATTTATGAATTCAGTTCAAAACTGAGGCTAGGATGTGCACCAAGGCCATCCAATAAACCAGTTGTCTTTCAAGAACCTCTTTAATCAAAAAAAATAATCCTTCCAAGGAAGTAAAATGATTTCACTAGTGGCAGATACAGTTCTCATATTTCAACAAAAGCCATTGTCAATCCTCCACCTTGTAACTGTCCAACTTTAAATAGAAGCCCAAATACTTAAACTCGACCGATAAATTTAAGAAGCTAAATTGAAACAGTGAGTTCAAATCATCTAGAAGACCCATTTGGACACCATAGTGTAAGAAGGTAGACTTATTAACATTGATCATCAATCCAGTTGCACCACAAAAGGCATTTAAGAGTGAGTCTATTTCTTGTCATTCAGAAAATGAAGATTTGGACAGAATAAGCACATCATCCACAAAGAGTATATGGAGGATCTTAACCATCCTAGATACCTTTATTCCAGTTAGCTTCCCTTCAGATTGAATTTTTTTTAGAGAGAGACTCACGTCCCCCATCACTAGAATAAACAAAAGAGGTGACAGTGGGCATCCCTATCGCAATCCTATGCCACTATTGAAGAATTTAGTTGCCTCCCCATTGATCAGGATGGCATATGTTGTTGAGGAAACACATACCATAATCCAGTTTGTCATAAGAAGTCCAAAGCTACAATGAATAAGCATAAGCCTTATATAATCTCAGTTTGTGCAATCATAAGCGCTTTTTAAATCCATCTTCAAAATGATAGCTTATAGTTTTTTTTCCTTAATACTGTGAAGGAACTCATGTGTTGTCCCTATAGAATCTAGAATCTGTCTGCCCTTGAGGAAACCCAATTGTTCTTCAGACAGGGTATGAGAAAGAATTGGTCTGATTCTCCTCGCTATTACCTTTTCAATAATATTATAGGATAAATTTCACAAAGTTATAGGGAGAAAGTCGGTGAAGGAAATAGGATGGTTGGTTTTCGGAATCAGGGCTATGAAGGTAGAATTGATTGGATAGAAAACTTCGCCACAAATTCCAGTTTCCTCCACAACAACAACTAAATCTGGACCAACCATATCAATGAAGTGAAGGAATAATTATATAGTGCACCCATCAAGGCCAGGAATTTTATCCTTTGCAAAACCTTTAAGAACAACTAAAATTTCCCCAAAAGTGCAAGGATTTTCAAGAGTAGTGACTTCGTCCTCCAATACAAGCTTTGGATACAAGCAAATAGTATCTAACTGATCACTCAAATTAAACTGGCTCAGATCTTTGGAAAAATGAATTAAATTAAGAAACCGCTTCGTCTTTAATAGTATCCCGACATGAATGAACTCGACCATCTTCATCTGTGATGTCCTAGATGTTTTTTTTGTTCCTCTTGTATCTCGCAAATCTGTGAAAATGTTTTGTATTATTGTCTCCACTCTTAATCCAGATAGCCCTTCTCTTTTTCCTCTATCATTCTTCTTCCGCCAACAGGTATTTGTTGTGCTCCGCCTCCAAAAACATCAAACGATGATCTGAATCATCATTAAGAAATCCTTTAATTTTCTGAACATACAACATTTCCAGATCAACTTCCAAATTTTCTAAATATTCATGTTCCCGAATACTTTTTTCTTTCCGCCATAATTTTACTCATTTTTTAAGAAGGGATAGCTTCTCGATTAATCTTTTGTGTTCACCTTCGAATTGCCGAAATTGAACATCATTCCAAAATTCACTAGCTAAAGTGGCAAATGAATCATCCTGTAACCAAACAAGATTGAACTTAAAACGATGAGCTACCGCCGATAGTCCAATATCCAGTTGTAGAATAATTGGAGCATGATCAGATATGAATGGAAATTCCACCCACAATATATATCTCATAGTTGGACCAATAAGATCCTCTGCCACACAAAATCTGTCAAGTTTTTTAGCAATACTAGAGTGTCATGATCACCATTACGCCACATTGGTTCCAATTATGTTGGAGCCACAACCACCAGTAATGAATTATCAAACAAATCCCTGAAAAAGACTGCCAGAGGATCTGTCTAGGATGCCATACCCAAAATATCATTTGATTTTAAGGTGAATTTCATATCCCTTGCCATAATCATATCAGCATGAGCTAATAGACCCCTATTTTCCATTTTTTTCCAAAAAATATTTCGGTCTAAAACATTCAAAAGTGTAAGCTTCCTTTTATCTACTAGACTAGAATCTGCCAAGAAAATACCGCCACAAGTGAGGACATGCGAGAAAAAAATAAATGTGGATCGCATGACACGAGAAGGCCCCCTGAGTTTCTAGCTGATCTAATTGCACAAGACATCCATTCGGGCCTGAGAGAAAACATGAAATTACTAGCCTTCCCCTCATTTGTTAAGGTCTCTTATAGAAAAATAACATTGGGTAAAGTCTTTGAGATAATCTTGCAAATGGAGGCTAATTTTAGGGGTCCTCCTACCCCTATGATGTTGAGAGAAAGAAGTATCATGACTTTAAACTTGCGAGGGATTTTATGCCTCTAAGAGCCCCCTAGTCAATAGAAGTATAATGTTGATTAGCCGAAAAGGAAAGGTTTGTGCCCATTTTTTTGCAGGCACTTCTAGTCTTAATTGGGGATAATTCAAGTCCCAAACCCCGTGACCATGAAAGGTCCTTCCCAAATGAGACTTTAGAACTACTGGAGACTGTTGTCGCATATTTGGTCCCCCCCGAAACCACAACATCTTTCCCCAAGTAAGTCGAGATGGGGACATGACTAGTAACCTCCCTATAGGAAGGTACCAAATTGGATAACATCATATCCGATGAATGCTCACTAGCTACAGGTTCTCCATAACCAGGTAAGAGAGGTGAACCTTCCACTGAAAAAATCTCAAGAAGTACTAGATTAATCACGTCAAGAGTATCAACAGTGGTAGTGGTAGGCACACACTCAACTAACAATGAATCAGGAGTAGCTAAAATTGTCTTAGGATTCAAATCCAAATCCTCTATAACTTTATCATGAACCACAGTCTTAACAAACACCTCATTTAAAATAGACACTGATGAATAAAACGAATCGAGATGATCTCTTTCCCATGCAAATAAAGTACATTACAAAGAAGGAACATACTGTCTCAACTTACCAACAAAGGTTTTTTTCGAGGAAGAGGGACTGTCCAAGTCCCAAGCACCCGAGAAAGTACCATGCTCCTGCGCCTATAGCTCCGGTGAGTAGCCACTTGTGATATTCTCCTTTGAGGTTGTCTCGTCAATAGGCGCACCAAAAGGATAATGACAATTCTTCCTTAGATGTTCAGTTTGTCTACAATGCGAGAACTGGAAAGGAATCCCTAAATAGTCTAGTCTCTGGTCAAAAACTAGACCGCACTATTCAATTTCCAAAGATTCAAAAAGTTCCCCATGAATATCCACTTCCACTAGAATTTTAGCCATTCTTTTTTCACTGGACTGTATCGCGTCCTCTACTATCTTTATGAAGCATCCCAAAACATTTCCTATGGCCTCCATAACTTTAGGATTACACAGCTGCAATGGAAGACCTGACAGAAACACCCAGAGAAGACAAAAACTAAAATATTCCTTCATCGGGTCCAACTTAATCCTCCACCTCTTAAGCATAAGGCTACCACCTTCAAACACCCAAAAATTATCTAAAATCTGAGCAGTGTCTTCAGGGTTTTTTAAGACAAATCCAAACCAGCCCCTCGGAAATGTCTGAAGCACTAGTGAATAACCCAAGATGGGTTCCCAAGTAGCGCTCATCCACTCTGAGACAGAAAGTTTGCAGAGAAAACGATAAGACAACCTACCCACCAAAGCACACATGGTGAGTGAACATGATTCTTCCAACCCAATGTACATTCTCAATACCATTTTCCTTTTATTTATTTTAGGCTTCCACGCCTGCACAGTTTTCTTAGGTGTGAACCTCTTCCCCATTAAGCCTCCTCCTTGAGACTCCAATGGTTGCATAAAATTGACACTAATCGACCAATCTCTTTAGCTAAAAACCCTTTGGTACTAGAATCCTTAACAACACCAGCTACACTAGTAACTTCAGTGGTCAGACCAGAGACCCGGGGAACTTCCTTGCAGAAGGAAGGACTAGACAAAGATGGATGGTAAACAAGATTTGGAATAAATATAGATGATGGAAGAGTCTTCTCCAAAAGAGTAGTAGGTTCACTTGAAGTCACATTTAGTGGGCCATTACTACCTCAATTTTTGCATAGATCATCCACCGTAGAGAGGAAGCTCGGGTGATCCAAAGGTTCCTCGTCTACCACTCCCAAGAGGTTGTTGACCTCACAAACCATTATAAAATGCCACCTAACCTTAAAAAGTTCCAGCTTCTAAAAAAAACATTAAAAACAAAGTATGAAAACAACACAAGAGAAGAGTCAGAAGTAAACCACACAAGAGAATGCAGACCTGAATTCAATTTGTTTTTCCGTTGCCAGAATACCAAATACAAAAATGCAGATAGGAAACCCAATCGTTTTTCATTGCCAGAATACCAATACACAAATGTAGACATGAAATCAATACGTTTTTCCATTGCTAGAATACCAATTATATAGCACAAATTATAACTTAACCAAGAATAAAAGCGTCGTGTTAAAATTTATCCTTCAACAAACCGCAGAGTAAAAAAAGTTGTCCAAGAATAAAAACACAGGGTCAAA
>ML779799.1:41537-53313 GCA_009831015.1 Picea engelmannii
CAATACGTTTTTCCATTGCTAGAATACCAATTATATAGCACAAATTATAACTTAACCAAGAATAAAAGCGTCGTGTTAAAATTTATCCTTCAACAAACCGCAGAGTAAAAAAAGTTGTCCAAGAATAAAAACACAGGGTCAAATGATCCATCAAGATATAAAAATGGAGTAAAAATGAGATAACGACGAGATATAAGCATGCCGAGTTTAAGGAAAAGCTTCGCCAACAATCACATTTGCAGGGTTAAAAACAAGGCATTTAAGCGCAAGGCAAACCTTCAGCCAAGGAAAAGAATCATGGGCAGACGGCTAACAAGTGCGTCCTTCGCTCATCATCCTCGCACAAAAAAGCAGGACGTTGAGATCCATAGGTCTATTAACGTCGAGGCGATGACTGTAGATCAGGCTCCTGGGCAACTGCTCAGGCGAGGACTCGTGAGATAGGGACGAAGGAAAAACAACAACAAAGGTCACAACCAAAAGACCACAAGGTGGTCAAGACATACGGGGAAACGAAGGCCATGGGAGTCAATCACTCATCGAGCTAGGATAAGAAAAGTTCAAGTCATCAATCTAGACACTCAGTTCACTTACCCAATTAAACATGCAGATCCAAGCATAAATCCTACAAAAATCTACCATACAAAAATGAAGAGGGCATATCATTGCCTGATCGCCCGCTCTGAGTGGACATCCCCAGCGCTCCATGCAACTCCCTCTTGTCGATCGGCGAGACTTCAGCGGTACCTCCCAACCAATGCTCGGGGTACTCTTCTTCCTCGTTACCTCCCCCCCCGAGCCGCAAAGGGGCCACACACGCTAACCAGATAATCAGCTAGCTCCCAGTTCGCCTCACAAGGCTGAGCTACCACTCCTCACCGAGCTGGGTATCCCAACTCCCACAAGCTAAGTCAGCCCAATAAAGATTTTTGCAGCGTAATGTTATGCAAAACCGAAAAAGATCCTTCATCCTTCTCCTCCATTCATTACATAGAGTTTCGAAGTCCCTTACTTTCCTAAAATCTCATTTAATTAAAGTTTTTAAAAATTAAATCCTAAAAATCCTCCCCGTACAAGTGTCACCCATCCCCTTCATTCCTCCACAAATTAATTTCTTTAATTAATTAATTTCCCTTATTTCCCTCACCCACCTAGAGTCACTCCTAGAATCTCTCCTAGGTGTCCCCAAATTCTCTTACAGGTTTTAATGACTTTCCTCATTATCAATTTGCTAGTTYAGTTTTAAATTAGAAAGTTCTTAATGGTAGATACCTTACTAAGTTTGACTTTCTGTTTTTTCCCTTGTGTTTCCCTTTTTCTCTTATGTTTCCCTCTTTTCCTAGTTTCCTAAATATTTTAGGTTTCCCTCTTTCCCCTTTTCATTTAGGACTCAAATTGGCAGGTGTAGAAATTAACCCCCTTTCTCATTTTTCCCTTTTTAGTTAATAATTTTAAATTATCATAAAATAGTAAAACAATTATTTCCCCTTTTTTAAATTTTACCCTAACAGATTTTTATGAATCATTTAAATTGCTTACCCCCTTCTTGTTACAAGATTTAACGAAGAGTATAATTATTATTTATGTTGTTTTTATTTTTATTTTTGTGTGTGTGTGTATATATATATATATATATATTAAGTTAAAATTTTATCACTAGCATAATTTAGACCTAGACCTTAAACTTTCGTGTTGGGCGACATTTTATCAGGGAAATTGTTTTAAAAATTCTTATCAGGTTATTCATCCTAAAGTTGTCTAGGTTCATTCATTTATCATTAACAACGCAACGTGCCCTTCAAGACACACTAGGTGCTCCAAGGGTGCCACTCGCCTCATATGTTGCCTTGCGCGATGTGCCCTTCGAGACACACCACGTGCTTAAAGGGTTCCACTCGCCTCATCTATTCCCTTGCACAACGTGCCCTTCGGGATGCACCACATGCTCCAAGGGTGCCACTCACCTCTTGACTGACTTGGTAGACATCAAAAACCCTTAGAGTCAATACTCTTCCCGGTGAACTTGTGAGAGACTAAGGGCCTCTAAGGAATAAGGCCCCCGCCTTATTGCGTTCCCCTTAGAATCATCGTGAGTGACTGTCGCAGTATGGCCTCACGGCATCGTCGGTCCTCTCAAACTAGGTAAATGTTAACCTATAGTTTGAGCCACAACGAGAGTGCTAGTAGGTTGTGGCAGGGTTGTTGTCCACACCTCTCCCTCAACATCTTTGGTAGTCGTGGGTGACCCCTTTACTCCGCATGTGAGTCTGGTCGGAAAGCTATCGTCACCCTGCATCATCAACGAATCATGTCATAATATACCCATATCATATCATCTAATCAGATGCACTAATATCAAAATAAAACAATCAAACCCTAATGGTACACTCCCCGACTCGATCTGAAGTCCAAGGGGTTGCATCGATGCCTCTACATCCTCGAGGTCCAAAATCCTGCACACTCAGTAAAACCAAGTGAATAGCACCTGTCTATGTCAATGCAGTAAAACAACATGTCATCAACCCATAATGCCTTATAATCAAAATCAAATGTTCTAATAGCATAATAATCTGGATCACTTGCGAACAAGTTTCCTCAAAGAATAAGTTCACTCAGTACGCTTGAGAGGGATGTTACATACACCCGCTCTTGGTCTAAACTTTGTCCCGAATTTTCACAGTATAAGTGCCGAAATAATTTGTATCGTAGTATCATAATTCTATCTATCAAACAAAAATGTAAACTGTTGGTGCATATCATATGCGTCCTCCCAGGTTGCCAAGTGTAGACTATAGTTTTCCCACTGGACCTTGACCTGATCTACTGTTCGACATCGTAGTTGTCGAATGTGATGATCCAAGATGTGGATTGTCTTAGCCATGAGATCCCCCTTGTCTGATACCTGCAAGGAACTCATGTCAATAACATGTGTAGGATTACTAATATAATGTCTCAAAACAGATACATAAAAAACATCGTGCATACGCCTCAAAGAATCAGGCAAGGCTAGTCGATAGGCCACAGGCCCCTTTCTCTCCACAATCTTGAAAGGTCCCACAAACCTAGGAGAGAGTTTATCTCCCTTTCCAAGCTTGATCAAACTCTTATGCAGTTTAACCCACAAGAAGACTCGATCATCAACCTTGTAACTACGGTCGACACGATGTGCATCGGCATAACTTGTCTGTCAATCCTGCGCTTCTTTAATCCTTTGTCTTATTGCTTGAATTTTCTCTTCCATTTCTTGGATCTCTTCAGGTCCCACCAGGACCCTATCCTCAATCCGATGCCAACTCAAAGGTGTCTGACATGGTCAACCGTAAAGAAACTTGAAAGGCGTTATCTTAATGGTGCTCTGGTAACTGTTGTTATAAGAGAATTCCACTAGTGGCAATAATTCTTCCCAACTCTTCTGTTTGTCCATTACGTACATGCGCAACATGCATTCCAAGGTCTGGTTCATTCGTTTTGTCTTCCCATCAGTCTCCAGGTGATACGCCATATTGAAGTTAAGTTGGGTTCCCAAGGCCTCTTGGAAACTCGTCCAAAATCATCCAATAAACACCGATCCTCGATCGGAGATAATCCTCTTAGGCATGCCATGCAACCTCACAATATCACTAATAAAAACTCTACCTATGTCAGGTGCCTGATACGTTGTATGCATAGGAATAAAGTTGGCCCTCTTCGTCAAAGTGTCTACTACTACAAAAATCGAGTCATGTCTCCTTGACGTCAGCGACAATCCAACAATAAAATCCATCGAAATAACCTCCCATTTCAATTCTGGAATAGCGTGTGGTTGTAGTAATCCTGTTGGGTGTCTATGTTTAGGCTTTGCTTGCTGACATTTTAGATATTTGGCCACATAGTTGACTATGTCTACCTTCATTCCCTTCCAGAAGAATACTGGTTTAAGGTCTTCCCTCATCTTCATGACTCCCGGGTGAGGCATGTAAACTGCTCTATGAGCCTCGCTTAGGATCAACATCCTCAACTCGTCATTCAGCGGTATGTAAATCCGATTTTTAAACCTCAATAAACCATCACTATCAAACGAAAATACTTCAAATCTTGGTACCATCATTGTGTTTTGTCCATTAAAACCCTCGACCTCTTGGTACTAGTCATCGTCATGCTGTAAAGTTAGAATCTTTTCATGTAGATTCGGTTGAAGAGGCAGCACCTAAAATATGCGTGGTTTCCGACTCAATGCATCTACCACTCGGTTCATTGTTCCTTTTATGTAAGTAATCTCGAAGTCATACTCGCTAATCACTTAAAACCAACATTGTTGTCGCGCGTTCAGTTCGCTTTGCGTAAAGATGTGTTGTAGTCTACAGTGGTCAGTCTTTAGTTCAAATTTTCATCCAACATGGTAGTGTCTCCAAACCTTCAAAGCATATACAATGGCTAACAACTCAAAATCATGCGTCATCTACTTCTCCTCATGCCTTCTCAGTTTCCTTGAGATGTAAGCGATCACTCATCCATTTTGCATCAAGACTCCACCTAAGCCTTCCATGGATGCGTCAGTGCATACCAAGAAGTCCGCGTCCATGTTAGGGACCTTTAGTATCAGTGTTTTTGTCAACAACTCCTAGATCCTACGAAATGCTTCTACGCATTTCTTGGTCCAAACAAACTTCTTGTTTTTCTTCTACAATTTCGTGATCGGATTTTCTATCTTCGAAAATCCCTCGACGAACCGTCAATAATATCCTGCTAAACCCATGAAGCTACGCACTTCTGGGACATTCTTCAGTGCAGACCATTCCATAATAGCCTCTATCTTGGTTGGATCCACAACGATGCTTTTGTCAGAGATGACATGCCCTAAGTAGTGAATCTTCGATTGATAAAACGATCATTTGGACAAATTCCCATACAATTTGTGCTTGCAAACACTGTAGTACCAAGCGTAAGTGTTCATCATGCTCCTCCATCATCCAAGAGTAAATCAAAATATCGTCAATGAATACTTGGACGAACTTGTCCAAGTACTCGAGGAGCACCCTGTTCATCAAACTCATAAATACCCCTGGGGAATTTGTCAGTCCAAACGGTAAAATAGTAAACTCCTAATGTCTAAAACTCGTCTTAAAGGCGGTCTTAGGGACATCATCTTCCTTATTCCGTAACTGGTGGTATCCTGATCGCAACTCGATCTTTGAGAACAATGTCACGCCCTTCATTTGATCAAAAAGATCATCAATCCTCGGCAACAGATATTGATTCTTGACCGTTTCCTTGTTCAACTTACGGTACTCAATGCAAAGCCTCCATGACCGATCCTTCTTTCGTATGAAAATAACAAGCGCACCCCACAGTGACACACTTAGACGTATCCGTCCCAAGTCCAACAATTCTTTCAGTTGCATTCTCAACTCTTGTAACTCTGGGGTCGACATCCGATAGAGAATTCTAGCTATCGGTTCAGTTCCCGGTTTTAGGTCTCTAGTAAACTCCAATTCCCTCTCCGATGACATCCCAGGTAACTCCTCTGGAAAGACGTCTTCAAACTCTCTCACCATCAAAAGGTGTTCTATAGCTTCCTCTACTCCCTTCTTGTTTAATGCAAGGATCGCATAAATCTTACACCCCTTGTGCATGCTCTTCCATAGCTGCAAGGAAGAGATGAACCTCAAGGAAACTCCCTAGTTCTAACCTACAATAACTCATCTTTGTCCCTCATCATCGACCAAGCTCAATCATTTCGTCTTACAGTTGAGTATCGCCTCATGCAATTCCAACCAGTTCATACCAATCACGACGTCATAATATCCTAAGATCATAGCATACAGGTTGGCCCTGGTGACAAACTCTCCCAGGTTAAGGGTACAACCCGTAACCTTTCCTCCAACCTTCAGTTTGGCTCCCGAAGCCATCTCTACGAAGCTAAACTCATCATGTTTGACAGCCTTTACCTTAATCCTTTTTAGCACTGCACCAGAAATGAAATTCTCGATAGCACTGGGATCTATCAAAATACTAAGGGTCTGGTCAGCGATGGTACCTGTTGTCTCGAGCACAGTCGACTGATGCTTTGCCTGGTGGTTATTCACCGCTGCATGAATCCAATGGGCCTTTCCCATATCTCCCACGGTAGTGGGTCCAACTGATTTGGACACTCTAGTCCTCTCCACTGGGCAGTCGCACTGGTAGTGTGGCTCCCCACACATCCAACACCCCTTCTTTGGTCCAGTACTCCTGGTTCCCGAAGTAGAATATGACGACCCACCGGCCTGAAATTCTGGTCTGTTCTACTGAACATGCCTAAACTACTATTGTTGCAGTCGACGTTGCTGCTGATGTTGTGGTCCCCGATAAGGTGTCCGCTATTGAGGCATCGGTCGTCGAGGTATAGTGAAAGTGGATCCCCTCTGGAAGGCATGATACCCTGGCATATGTCTGGCTAGTGTCTAATATTGTTTTGCACTAGATGACACCTACCCTGTTGGTCTCGCTAGAGTCCTGGTTTGACCCCCACTAATAAGCTCCTCCTTTGCTATGAGGGCCTTCTGGACGACATCATGCAAGGTTTGAGGCATCAAAATCCTAACCTTTGCACGTATGTTGTCATTAAGGCCAAACATGAACCTGTTAACCTTAATTTTCTCAATGTTAATATGCAAAGCATACCAGAGCAGCTCCATAAAATGGGCCTCGTACTCGGGCACCGTACGACCGCCCTGTCGTAAGGCGTTGAACTCATTGAACTGACACTCAATGAATTCCTCTGATAGGTATCTCTCTCAAAACCATTCCTCGAACAGTTCCCATGACACATCTTCGACGACCATGTTCAGTTGTGGTAGGATCCTCTTCCACCATAGAAGAGTGCTTCCTTCAGTTGGAAGACCGTCATGTGGACCTTCATGTTGGAGGTATAATCGCAAAGTGCAAAGCACATTGCCATATTCTCCAACCATGCCTTGGCGGCTGCGTCGTCCAGGACACCAAAGAACTCAGGAAATTTGACCTTCTCGATCTCCCGTTGAATGCTACCAGTACTAACCAGAGCACAGGGTGGACCCTCAGGAGGTGTCGGTGCTTTGGCCTCATCTTTGTCCAAACGATTGATCAATGCCTCAGACATGTGCTAAAAATATCTCATCATTCCGACCACATCATCAACTGCTATCTTCTCTTGCCCATCAACCTGTTCGTCTCCCTGGGGGTTAGACCCCTCAGGCATGGATGCTACTGGAGGCATCACGCCTCCTCCGCTAGCACCCCGTCGTCTGCCTCCATGGCGTCCTCTAACCATGATTACCTCCACGCATAAAAGTCAACTCAATTAGAAACATTATAATCAAATCATATCAACAAAAGTCGTAGCGATCCCTAGTCACGGGTTGAACCGGCTCTGATACCATATGTAATGGCCCCTTCGTTACGACTACAAGAGAAGAAGAAGTGCAATTTTTTTATTTTTTTTTTAGGGAAAGAGGGTTGCAACGACAACATTTTACCTCACCACTGACAACAAACGTAAGCATGTAGTCCAAGCAACAGGCAACTATGACTCAACGCACTAGCACAGGAGAAATGCAGTGAAACATGCATTAAAACAAGGAGAAATGACTACCCTCCTGACACAACGGGACCATGCCTATAATCCAAGGGACAACATCCCCCTCCTGACACAACGACCTTGACAAAAAAAGACTACAACCTCAAGGTGCGCGAACCAAACGCCTGAAGGCATTCAACCCATGTGAAAAAAAGCTTACAACACTCGACAACACTTACGCGAAAGGCACCGACTCTGACCAAGTTATCATTCTCCAAATATGGTGTGCCATTATCCCCTCATCAGGAATCATGTCATCCCCAGGTGATAGACATGTCAATAACCTTGGCACAACACATCCTATATGGACCAAGGACTCTAGAAAACTCTGACGCGCTAGGAGCCGAATATTGACAGGGAGACTATACCAAGACCCTGAGCAACAAGGTGATAGACGCAAAGAAACTACAATCAAGGAAGAAATCAAGCCATTACGTAACTTCATCTAGTAATTACTCCATTAATATAGAAATTAACTTGGCCATTAATTGCTATATTAATAGTAAGCCAATTTCAATTAGTCCATAAATTACAATTCTATATTAACATAAAAATCAACAAGTCTAATTGCAATTTGGTCAATGTACGCCAATCTAAATTAACATTAAAAGTGTATCAAGTGAGCAATTCTAAATCATAGCTGGGTCATCAACGTACCATAAATTTAATCTTTAATGCAATCATAGTTTGGAATGACGTGTAAGACATTAACACTTATTACTATATAATGTTTAACCAATAGAACTAGTCATTCCACTAAATGATCAGTAGATAAAAGATCAGAGGCTAGGCATTAAAACTTAATATTATAACATAGTGATTTGATTGAAAGAGATATAACATTTACTCACTATACTATTACAGTATTGCCTTGAAAGTATAACATTCAATCAAATTATATTACATTGAAAAATAATACAGTATTGCCTTAATTTAGCAAGCTTAATCTCTACTTTGGTCAATACTCACTAATCTCATTTAACCATTAATCACAATCTAAATGGGCAATTCTAATTTAATTCCAAATTACAATCTAACTATCAATTAACGATATATAACCACATTAGCTATATCAATGTAGAATGCTAAATATGACACTAGTAAACAATTAAATTACACGTGTCGTCTATCTATGGTAACCATACCAAAAATAGCTAGTTGTCCATTATCATTAAGAAGGAAACTGCTGACCATTCACGTCGCAAAAACTATTATCCTGGTAGTTAACATGGCCATTAATATAGCAATTAACTTGGCCAATAACAATGTTGTAGCAATTATTGTTTGGCAGTGAGATTGCTGGGTAGACTAAATTTGAAGGAAGATAAAAACAATACAACAACGGAAGGACCAACGCGTGGTCATTCCACATCAACGCAGTCACAATTTTAAAGGAGTATCACTGTACCACACATCAGCAAAACACAATATACAAATGATGGAAAATCATGCCCAATCAACAACACACGCACTCAAAATTTAAGGGCAATTCGTTGTGCCACACATCAGCAACCACAGTCATCCAAAACGCTACACAAATAAAGTGCAAAATGTGGTAATTAATAGGAGCTATTGTAATTACTGCACTAAGTTAATTTGGTAATTACTGGAGCAATTTTAACGTTGTAATTTCAGTGAAGAAAATGTTGAGGGTTATGTGATCAAACTCTAAAGACTTAGAGATGAAACGCTATAAACCCAATGATACATACACCGTAATTTCAACAGCAAACAGGTTGTAATCAATGATAAAGATATCTTGAATTTGGTGATAAAACCACGTCGATGAAGGCTGAAAAACGTTGGTAATTTCAGTCAAGTCACAGAGAATATAAAAACGGAATGGGGCAAACTGTTAATTAAAAATGGAATGGTGCAACTTTCAATTCAAAACAGAATGGTGCAAAGGGAATGCGGCAAATCAGAATGGGGCAAATCACAGAGTTTAAATCCTTCCTTAATAAATTCGTTGTCTGATTAAGGTTGCAATGCAGGTGAGCAATTATGATTTCGCCGGCGTACCAAACAAATCGCAGCCAGGGTTAAAGAAATCCTTTTTCATTTGCATGGGGTACCCAAGAAAAAATGCAGACATGGATGAACAAATAAAAACATTTTTCCATTCCAGGATACCAATACACAAATGCATACATGAATTCAATTCGGTTTTCCATTGCCAAAATACCAAATATAAAAATGCAGACAAGAAACCAAATCGTTTTTCCATTGCCAGAATACCAATACACAAATGAAGACATGAAATCAATTCGTTTTTCCATTGCCAGAATACCAAATACACAAATGCAAACATGAATTCAATTCGTTTTTCCATTGCCAGAATACCAAATATAAAAATGCATACTAATACCCAATCATTTTTCCATTGCCAGAATACCAATACACAAATGCAGACATGAAATCAATTCATTTTTCCATTGCCAGAATACCAATTATACAACGCAGATTATAACTTAACCAAGAATAAAAGCGTCGGGTTAAAATTTATCCTTCAACAAACCGTAGAGTAAAAAAAAATTGTCCAAGAATAAAAACGCAGGGTCAAATGATCTATCAAGATATAAAAACGGGGTAAAAACGAGATAACAACAAGATATAAGCATGTCGAGTTTAAGGAAAAACTTTGCCAACAATCACATTTGCAAGGTTAAAAAAAATGCATCCGAGTGCAAGGCGAACCTTCATCCAAGGACAAACATCAAGGGTAGACGGCTAACAGGTGCGCCTTCGCTCATCGTCCTCGTAAAGAAAAGAAGGTCGTTGAGATCCATATGTCTATTAATGCTGAGGTGACGACCATGGATCAGGCTCCTGGCCCACTGCTCAGACGAGGACTCGTGAGCTAAAGATGAAGTCAAAACAACCACAAAGGTCACAATCAAAACACCACAAGGTGGTCAAGACATGCAGGGAAACGAAGGCCATGGGAGTCAATCAATCATCCAGCCAAGATAAGAAAAATTTCAGTCATCAATCTAGACAATCAGTTCACTTACCCAATTAAACATGCAGATCCAAGCATAAATCCTACAAAAATCTACCATACAAAAATGAAGAGGGCATATCGTTGTCGGATCACCCGCTCTAAGTGGACATCCCCAGCGCTTCACGTAACTCCCGCTTGCCGACCAGCGAGACTTCATCGGTACCTCCCAGCCAATGCTAGGGGTACTCTTCTTCCCCGTTAAACCCCCCCCCAAAGACGCAAAGGGGCCACACACGCTAACCCGATAATCAACTAGCTCCCAGCTCACCTCGCAAGGTTGAGCTACCACTCCTCACCGAGCTGGGTATCCCAACTCCCACAAGCTAAGTCAATCCAGTAGAGATTTTTGCATCATAATGTTACACAAAACTGAAAAATATCCTTCATCCTTCTCCTCCATTCATTACATAGAGTTTCGAAGTCCCTTACTTTCCTAAAATCTCATTTAATTAAAGTTTTTAAAAATTAAATCCTAAAAATCATCCTCGTACAAGTGTCACCCATCCCCTTCATTCCTCCATAAATTAATTACTTTAATTAATTAATTTCCCTTATTTCCCTCACCCACCTAGAGTCACTCCTGGAATCGCTCCTAGGTGTCCCCAAATTCTCTTATTAGTTTTAATGACTTTCCCCATTATCAATTTGCTAGTTCAGTTTTAAATGAGAAAGTTCTTAATGGTAGATACCTTACTAAATTTGACTTTCTGTTTTTTCCCTTGTGTTTCCCTTTTTTTCTTATGTTTTCCTCTTTTCCTAGTATCCTAAATATTTTAGATTTCCCTCTTTCCCCTTTTCATTTAGGAATCAAATTGGTAGGTGTAGAAATTAACCCCCTTTTTCCTTTTTCCCTTTTTAGTTAATAATTTTAAATTATCATAAAATAATAAAATGATTACTTCCCCTTTTTTGTAATTTTACCCTAACAGATTTTTATGAATCATTTAAATTGCTTACCCCCTTCTTGTTACAATATTTAACAAAGAGTATAATTATTATTTATGTTGTTTTTATTTTTATTTTGTATATATATATACATATATATATAGATAGATAGATAGATAGATAGATAGATATTTAAAGTTAAAATTTTACCACTAGCATAATTTAGACATAGACCTTAAATTTTCGTGTTGGGCGACATTTTATTAGGGAAATTGTTTTAAAAATTCTTATCACATTATTCATCCTAAGGC
>ML779799.1:102062-128878 GCA_009831015.1 Picea engelmannii
GATATGTAACTAACTAACTACCAATGAGAAAGAAGAACAACTACTTGGATTCTAAAGTTTGGAGAAGACTCCTCTTGTGAATCCCAGTCTAGTCTCTCGCTCCAATGATTCTCTTGTCAACTTGCATACAAAGAGAGACAACATTGCAAATAAATTAGTTATAGTACTAACTCCTAACTACATATACTAACTAGAATCAAAACGTCAGTATCATAATAATAAAATGCATAAAGTTTCTACAAATGTAAACTAACAACATGTTATTGGGATGGAAAAAAGGTTTCTCATTTATTATAAACAAGTAACATAAAAAGAGATTACATGATCCTATTGTACCACTGACTGAAACCGATATCTTGATTCATCTTCTTAGTCCATTGAAGATGGCTTCAACTTATGGTTTCTTGCCCCATACAAGTCAATAAGAGAAGATGAGTTTCTTTATCTCAACAAGATAAGAAGGGGAAATATTATGGAAACAAGGGTTTCCAGATATGGGTGATGGATATTAAAATCTTGACATGAAAGGGCTTGCAGACTTACAAGAATTTCACTAGCATAAGGGTGCTTCAATGGATGATTTTTATTTTACGTCCAATGGCTCTTATTTGTACTTCAAAAATTTGGTTGGAGTAGCTAGGAATGGGCTATAGGAGGTAATTAATCTGGGAAACTTGTGAACTCCGCCCAAAAGGAACATTGTGCACACATTTATTTATTTTAGTGAAAAATGAATGCATATGCGTGTTGTTGAAGGGGAAAGAGTGTATATAAAGTTGTCTATTCTCTATATCATATCAAGAGTAGCATATCATTGACCATAGGATGCTTTTAAAGATTATGGGGAAGAATTTGGGTTTGAAAAAGAGAGATGGATTTGGGATTCTAGCCAACAAGTGCATATATGCATATGATGTGGAAAAAGATGTTATGATAGAGACCCCATAATGTGTGAGGCCATAAAGGGATTTTATGGTTGAAATACATTTTAAAATCGAATAAAAACTATGAAGTTGTCCTTGGAAAAGATCATTGAACATTGGACCACAAGAATAACTTTAGAAGAAATAAAGTATGAGATTACTCTCTTCCCAAGGCAGGCATACCCATGCTCAGGAGTTATGAAAGAATGGCTTCCAAATATAGTACATTATAGATCCATGAAATATGTATATAATCAGTAATCATGGCCAAGAAGAATGAATACAAAGTAGTTCTATGTCAAAAGAGATCATAGCCATGAACATATACACAATGAATTTGTCTCTCATAATAAGAGGAGGAAAAATGGAATCAAAGAGATGAACAAACTAATCCTCCACAAGTACCAATGTCATGTAAGGGAGCGGTATTGTCCAATGCAACTCGTGAAGTAGCAAAAAACAGGTGATAATACTAAAGACTCAAGGTCTTCAAAACAAACTGTCAATGGTAAGAATATACACCATGTGAATAAATAATATGAATTCAAACATGGGAGACATTGTTTTATTACCATTCATTGATGTATATTATTAACAAACATGAGACAACCCATCGATAATCGTAATCAATTTCAAGGTACCTAGTACATTATAACTAGTGTGAATAAATGAGATGACATAAAACACTTGTAGAATCTATCGATCATGAGACACTGATTTATTCTTATTTTAAATAACAAGGGAACCTACTATTGATAAGTTCAAGCACTAAGGTACTATAAAGACTCTCTATCTCGATCCCATAGAAAATGAGTCAGAGTTGACGAGAAGAGATCTATTTGAAGGAAGGAATTGAGGCATCCCCCATCATCCAACACGACGACCAGTATAAGGCCAAATATTTTGAAGGAATCAAATGAAATATTGGATGGAAACACCATCGAGTATGTCTCTCACATGCATTGTTGAATATAACACAAAAGAGACCCTTTAAGAAATAGCCAATAATTATAACCACTAAAAAATGTGAGTAATTCAGCCAATGGGGAAAATGGAGCCCAAGATATTGCATGAATACCAAAGTGTGAATAGAGGTATGGATTTCGAACACATGGGAAACCACTCAGTCAATGACCAATGATGAAATGTCATATGTTGACTGCAATGTAACCTATCAATTATGAAAATAGACCCATGGTGCCACTATAGGTCAACACTGAGATAAATGTGTCATAATTGATGATATATGATCTGCAAGCAAGAATTCAATGGGAACATTCTATGCTGACATGGATATAAGAAAAATATTCTTGTTGATTCTTAGAAGGAATTGAAAATGGAAATGATGGCATGAAAAGTTGGGAATATTGAGGAATGGAAGACAGGGGCTAAATCTTCCTTTCAACATAAGAACGCCACAAAAGTGACTCGGGCAACATTGACTCAAGAATGAACAAGGATACTAGTTTGCAATGCAATATGCATCAACAAACTCTCCATAGTGGCTGGAAGAATAACCACTTGGAGGAGTAAAGAATCAATGAACAAGGTTTGGTTTCCTAAATCCATACTAAAACATAATTTGTTGAGACAAAGAATAAAAAATAGTGCTTTATTCAAGGGAAACATAACTTAGTACCACTACCAAACATTTTAACGGAACTTGACTCTTTCCCACCCTTCTTTTTTTTATATTTTACCTTTTTGTATTTTTCATACTATAAATTTCTAAAATGGAATAAAAATGATAGAATATAGTGGAGGAAATGAGTGTCATGGGAAAGAAAAATAGTTCCAAGCACGAGGACCATACCTATGCTCATTGCAAGGAATACGTGTAGGATATGGAAACTTGGGGGAATGTTTCCTCCAGGGATACAAGTTGTCAAGTTGCAAAGGAAATAGATGCAAAGGATGGAAACTAAAGATAATAAAATAAAATGGGTTATAACACACCGAGGTAAATATGGAATTAGGATCAAAAGCATAAGCGAGAGAATGAAATGCAATATTAAAACTTAACACATAATTGTGGGAGCCCCATGAGTATTGGTGAGAAAAATACTGAAAAGAATTCTTACATATTCGATGAAAATTTATGGCGAGACTAAATAGGGCTCCCGAGCCTATGTAAATACTTTAGCACATGCACCAAACTGCAATCAAGGTTCTAACTAGGGAACCCATCAATGGTAGGCTCTACCACTTGAATTACAACACTTCTAAACAGAAAAGAAGACTCGATGTTGCAACTTATTGGGGTCAATCCTAATGCAAAATAAATCAAGAAACTGGTAATGGAAAAGGAAGGGAGGGAAAAATATAACCTATATGTCAATTTCAGGATCAAATCCTATAAGACTGGATTGATATGATGAAAAAAATGCTAAATAAAGTATCTCCAAAGTCCTGTATATATGACCAACAAAAATCATCTATAAGTTAATAAATGCAATGTATAAACGTTTGATAAGAACTTATGCTCTAGAATAAAAAAATGTGAAAACAAAAATCCCTAAACATACAATATGTATTAATCACCACATATCCTTGTGACTTATGCACAATATGTTTGTAGGTAGAGACCATCACTAGGCTCAGAACAAGGGTTTCTTTGGTAGACAACCTGTAAAATATCTAGTTCATAAAGATAAGAAACTTTGAAATGAATTTCTTCCCATGGTCTACAATCCATAGTCATGGCTTCAACGATGGCCTCATCTAAAGGAGAGTCAAAATCCAAGAAATCATGTGAACTCAAAGGATTGAAAGCCCATATGGGTGAAGTGAGATGACCATATTCCATATAATGATGGAGGTTTTGATCATAGTTGGCAGAGTCTATTGGAAAATAATCACAAGTACTAGTGCTTGAGAATCTACAAACAATGAGATCAAACTCAAGAGGAAAGTGGTATTCCCTCAGACCAATAGGGGAAAGGAATATATTCAATGTCCACATTGGATAAATAAACTAGTCAATTGTTGAGAGCTTGTTGAGAGAAGGAAGGCATGAGTGTGAAGGATCATTCTAAGAAACAATTGAACATTGAGGATAAGATGCCACATAATTCACCTGTGGCAGGGTAGATTTGATCTGGATTTATGAGAGGAAAGAAATGAATAATAGATTGAATGCAATAACATAGAGATACGAAGAAAAATAAAATTTATACAGTGAACAATAACTTCTATTAAGTAAATGAAATAGGATGAAATTGTAAAACTGCATAACTAAAAACAACTTGCTCGGATGGTAGCAGCTATCTTTGAGAAGAGATGTGGATGCTACGTGCACTCATCTAAGAAGAATGATTGCAATGATGCTCTATAGGAATTTGTATCATTACTCATGAATTCCAAAACCCTAGATATCCAAAAACCTAACCCTAGGGGATGAACGCCATAAATTATGTGGGCCCCAATGGGTAAGTTGGTACCTCAACTTCCAGGGGGCATAACGTTTGCATACAACCTCCGTTTTAGGCATATGATAGCCCGTTGGAAAGGTATTTTCGAGAACTGCACATTATTGTATCAAAATTTGTCTTTGCCTATAGTTTGACTATGCCAAGCCAAAAAACATTGTTTAGGGCCCCAAAATGGACCTGGAAATACAAAAATATGTATTGAAATGAAAACTTGCAAAATAAGCCAGTTGGAATAGGTGGGCGGCCACCAATATCCACCTGGATGTTGTGTATGGATTCAGGATAGCCCCAGAAGTGTAGAACCCACAATTACAAATAAATGTCATCATTACAGAGAAACGTGTTGAACTAACAGTTGTCAAGAGGATCCAATTGGAATAGGTGGGTGGCCACCAATATCCACCTGGATATGTCCTCCCCCCTTAGGAAGAAATGTTATCCATTGCATTGAGTGCCCCTATCAAGAGAAGAATTTTTTGTTGAATTTGTCCCCGAGTGAGCCACTTGCCTTGGTGCAGGAACTTCCCTACCTTGAAAACCTGATAAATCTAGATCCTCTGTTGTCAAGTACCGTTGACCTGTGTGTCCACTATATGGTCAGTGGATGCTTGTTCCATGCAGTCAGGTTTGAGATCTATTGGTTTCAACTGTTCTATCATCTCCAAGGTGTCCAATAATGGTGGAAAATATGGCTGCAGGAGGTCCACATTGAACACTGGGTGTATCCAGGGAAGGAGGGAGTGTTGAGCTAAAAACAATTGTCACCCACAACCTTGGTGATAGTGTAAGACCCATAGAGAAGTGGGAAGAGATTTCTATGGGGCCCTATAAGACACTCTTTCTGCAAATGTAACCATACCTTTTCTCCCACCTGAAACATGTGCAGTACCCGGTTTTGATAATGATATTGCGTGTACTTAGCATTAGCTTTTTGCAAAATCTCATGGAACTGTTGGTGGATCTGTTGAATCCTCTCAATGAATCTGGTGGATTTATTGGCCACAAGATGAACATGGGAAGATTCCTCCTGTGTGGTTGAAAGAGGTAGTGCAACATCAATGGGACCCAAGGGTTGGAATCCCAGCCCCACCTGAAATGGGCTATGGCTAGTGGAGCTATGGAGAGCCTTGTTGTAGTTGTGTTGAACATAGGGAAGAGTCGCATCCCATGTATGTGGATTCTTAGAGTTATACATGTGAAGGATGTGCACAATCATCTGATTGATGACATCTATTTCGCCATCCGTTTGGGGGTGGAAGGTAGTGGATTTGGTGAGATTAGTGTCCAACAGTGACTAGAGACTCGACGAAAATGTGTTGAGGAACCTATTGTCCTGATATGAGATGATGGTTTGTGGTATCCCAAAATCGACCCACACCCGTTTGAAGAAGATCTTGGAAGTATCTATTTCTATGATGCTCTTCTTGCGGGTAGTGAGAATGGCCATATTCGAAAACCAATCAACCACCACAAATACACAGTCATTTCCTTGCTTGGTGGATGGAAGTCCAAACATGTAATCCATCGAGATGAATTCCCAAGGCCTCTTGGGAGTAGTAAGAGGAGTATATAAGCCTTGATTCTTGATGGTTGGATTGGAAATGGCAGAGGCAATGCCATATCTGATATACTTGCTCACGTCTTGTCAAAGTTTTGGCCAATATAAATGTATCTGTAGAACGACCATAGTTTTCTCCATGCCAAAATGTCCTACCATCTGACTGTAGTGAGCCTCCCAAATAATATTTTCACGCTCGATTGTGGGAACAAAGAGGTGGCCCAGATGGCATAACAATCCATCCTGAATGTGAAAATCGGTGACATTCATGCATGTACTGAAGAGCTGACAGGTGGTGGCGAAGTCAAGATCATGCTAATAAAGTTTGGGCCACTCAAATGCCTCATTCCCACATTAATGGAGCACGGTGGTGAGTGCAACAACATGAGGTCAACTGAGGTAGTCAATGACACGATTTGTGCTCCATGTCTTATACTTGATGTTGAGATGGAACTATTGCAGGTATGTGGACCACTTTTGTTGGCGGTCATTATGCAACTTCCCTTGTGTCTGTATGAACTGCAGAGGCTTATGATCAATGTGTATGATTGTCTTCTTTCCCAAAATGTAATTTTTCCATTTAAAATAGTGTGTTTTTTAACCTTGTACAATATTTACTAGAAACAAATTTTCAATAAAAGAATAGAACAAATACAATGGAAAATAGACACATTACACTGAGATTTTCCCCTGAAAACCCAAACTGGGAAAACCATCATATTTTATATTCATTCATCATGATACATTGTTTACAATACAATATACATATAGGATCCAACCACATCTAAAACCCTAACCCAATGAACTAGATTAGTCAAAAACCCTAATTTCTTAACCAGAAATAGAAAATCATGGGAAAAAAACCACGTGCTAAAAAACTGCCCAACAATGGACATGAAAATCAAGGCAACACGATAAACGAGGAAAAATTGGGACATGTTTCATGAGGAAAAAAATGTTTCTCGGGGGCATTGCCCCCGAACCCCCTCGCAAGGGAGCTATTTCCCCTATGCAACCCCCAATGGGGGGGCATAGCGGCCCCCTTGCGCACTTGGCACAACTTAACAGAAACTACAAATAGTCTTGCAAAGAACATAACACATACCCAACATTCTCCCACTTGTTGTTTTATTTGCATACAAGGGGTTACATAGTGAACAATCCAGGGTAGCAATCCCCATGGATCCTCTACAGCAAGAGAACTTCTCAGTGCTCACAGATTTTGTTAATGAATCTGTAACATTCTTCAAACTATCCACCTTCATCAACAACACTTTATTTTCTTCAACCATGTCTCTCAAAAAGTGATATTGAATATCAATATGCTTTGTCTTTGAATGAAAAGTCAGGTTCTTCACCAAAAAAATTGCACTATGACTGTCACAATCTATCCTTACAACTTGATGTACCAACCCAATTCCTGAACACAGTATTTGTAACCATATTGATTACTTACTTGCATGAGTGGTTTCCATGTATTCAACTTTTGTAGATGAAAGTGCCATGAAAACCTGTCTTTTTCTCATCCAACTGATTAGTCCTCCAAACAAGTTAAACACATACCCGCTTGTAGATATCCTACGATCCATATCTCCAGCCCAGTTTGCATCCACAAATCCATGTATGTCCCACACTTTTTCCAATCTTGGTTTTCCTTGGTAGTACAATCCATAGCTAGCAGTGCCACGCAAATACCTTATTTTTATTGTTGCCCAATGCTCCTTCCCTGGTTTTGACATATACCTACTCAAAAATCCCACTGCATGTGCAATGTTCGGTCTAGTACAAACCATTGCATACATCAAAATGCCAACTGCACTCGCATATGGAACATGAGACATGTCCTCCTCCTCTTCTTGTGTCTTGGGACACTGATCCACAGATAAATTTTACCAACATGAATAGGAACCTTGACCATTTTACATTCTTGCATATTAAACCTCTGCAATATTGTCTTGGCACATTTTCTCTGATTTAACCATAGTTTTGTCTTTTTCAGATCTCTTTTAATTTCCATCCCCAAAATGAAATTTGAAGCACCGAGATCCTTCATGTCAAATTTAGAGGACAACTGAGTTTTCACATCCTGGATAATCTCCTTGATGTTTCCTATCAGCAACATGTCATCCACATATAAGACCAAATAAATAAAATGATCACCAATTAATTTAAAATACACACAATGATCCTCTTTGCTTCTTGTGAAGCAACGTCCTAGCATACAAGTATTAATTTTTTGATAACACATCCTTGGTGATTGTTTTAAACCATACAATGACTTTTTCATCTTGCATAGAAACTCCATCTTTCCCTTCACAACAAATCCTTCTAGATGCTTCATATAGATTTATTCAACCAGATCCCCATGTAGGAATGTTTTCTACACATCCATCTATTCTACTTCAAAATCAAATGCAACAACAACAGATAACACAAATCTTATAGAAGTTAACTTGGCAACAGGAGAAAAAATCTCAACAAAATCAATTCCTTCAGCCTAGGAATAACCTTTTTCTACTAACCAAGCTTTTATTTCTCCATTTTTCCTTATGCATTCAGCTTCCTTTTAAATACCCATTTGCTTCCAATGGGATTTATTCAAGTCAGAAACTCCACTAGATCCCAAGCCTAATTCTTATCCAAGGCTTCCATTTCTTCATCCATTCCATTTTTCTAGATATTTCCATCCTCTAAATCCATTGCCTCCCTAACAGTTCTAGGATCATCATCGGTAATAGACAAAGAAAATTTTGAATGGAAATCAGATGGAGTATACCTTTTCGGTATCCTTCTTTCTCAAACCAATATCCTCAATACTGGAGTATGAGGATCTTCTTCTTCTGATTCATGTTCTTCTATAGAGTTTGATTCATCATCCTTTAAATCAAAATCTATTTTCTTCGGCTCTTCCTTACTTGGTAGGACTTCCTATTTAACAACATCCTTCATTTCTCTAAATACCACATCTTGGCTATACACAACCTTCTTAGTTTCTGGGTTACAAACCTTATAACCTTTGAGACCATATTTATACCCAATAAAGATACAGTTTTCAGCCGTCTTATCTAACTTACTCATGTTTTCCTTTGGAACATGAAAATAGGCCTCACCGCCAAATACCTTGAGATGTGTGAGAGAAGGCTTCTTACCAGTCCATTCCTCTTATGGATTCTTGTCATCCATCATTGATGAGGGTAATCTATTGACTAGGTAACATGCAGTACCCACTGCCTCTACTCATAATTATTTCCCTAACCCAACACCCCTGAGCATGCACCTTGCTTTTTCCATCAGCGTCATATTCATCCGTTCTGCAACTCCATTATGTTGAGGTGTATATGGAGTAGTATTCTACCTTGATATACCTTCTTTCTTAAAAAAAAATTCAAATTCATTCCTACAGAACTCTCCTCTGTTACCTTTCCTCGGCACCTTAATTCTTTTCTCTGTTTGATTCTCAACAAGAGCCTTAAACTCTTTAAACCTATCAAATACTTCATATTTCTTCCGTAGGAAATATATCCAAGTATTCCTCGATAAGGAATCTATAAATGAGACATAGTACACATATTTTCCCAATGCTAGAAATGACACAGGTCCAAACAAATCACTATGTACCAGCTATAAAATTCCCTTCAGCAGCACCATCGCTCCTCAAATCATCCTGCAGGTTTCCTTTTCAAATATTGTTTTTACCCCTACATCATCCATTTTTCTTATAGAAATCAAATTTTTGGCCAATCCTGGGATGTGAAGAACACCATGTAGTGTTTTAATCCTTCCATATATGAGCCTCAACTTGAATTTTCCTCAACCTGTGATTTTGGTTGTCAAGTCATTGCCTAGAAAAAAATTACCTCCATCATACATTTCATATTCACAAAACCATTCCCTATGGGGATTCATATGAAATGATGCACTTGAATCAACCAACCATGCCTCATGATATGCACGTGTTCTTGAATAATATAGGTACACATCCCCTCCATATTCTTTGGAGGTCTTTTCTTCTATAGAAAGAGATTCTTCAGATCCCTTATTTTTCTCAACTTTGGATCTACACTGCTTCTTCTAGTGTTGTTCTTTTCGACATCTCCATCGTACCTTTAAAAAATTTCTCGGAGACTTAGATCTTCCTTTAGACTTAGATCTCCCACTTGAGGACTTAGATCTATTTATTTCTTGGAAGCATCCTCTTGCAAATAATTCATTTGTGCTCTACCCTTCCATGTTCTTCGGTCTCATCTTCTCCGACAAAACGAATGAGACAACTTCATCAAACTTCAAGGTAGTTGTATTACTACATATGGCCACAACGAGACTATCCCATAAGGTTTTTAAAGAACACAGTAAACTGATACACTTATCTTCATATGAAATTTTAATCCCAATAGATCCTGACTAACTTACCACAGTATTGAACGAATTCAAATGCTCTGATGTCAAGTCTCCATCTCTCATCCTCAAGTTATACAACTTCTTTATTAGAAAATATTTTATTTACTAAGGACTTAAACTGATACAACTTCCCCAAATTATCCCATAATTCTTTAGTTTTAGCTTCCTCTGACACATTCAGTAATACTGAATCTGAGAGACATAGTTGAATTGTTCTATTTGCCTTCCGATCCAAATTTTTCAAGTCATCTGTTAAAGTTCTTGTAGGTGCAATACCTAGATCCGCTACAATACACTAATCAATGTCCACCAACAAATCTTCCATATTGAGCTTCCACAACTCAAAACATTTCCCATTAAACTTCTCGATCTCCATTTTCAATTTTCTCACCATTTATTTTCACCTCAAAAATCAATACCACGGGTCTCCCACTATGACAAGGCTTATCACAGTCCCAAGACAAACCCTTGACCGCAAAGGTGCCCCCTTGAAGCCAACAAAGCTCTCATACCAAATGTAGATTTTAACCTTGTAAAATATTTACTACAGACAACTTTTCAATAAAAGAATAGAAAAAATACAATGGAAAATACACACATTACACAGAAATGTTTCCCCTGGAAACCCAAACTAGGAAAACCAGCATATTCTATATTCATTCATCATGATACATTGTTTACAATAAAATATACATATAGGAGACATCGACATCCAAAACCCTAACCCAATGACCTGGATGAGGAAAAAACCCTAATTCCTTAACTGAAAATAGAAAACCATTCACAAAAAACCATGTGTCAAAAAACTGCCCAACAATGGACACAAAAATCGAGGTGACACAAAAAATGAGGAAAAAATGTGGCACATTTCCCAAGTAAAAAAACATTTCTCGAGGGATCTTCCCCTAAAACTATGCATAGGGGGGCTATCATCGGGCCCCTGCAACCCCAGAAGGGGGGGCCTAGCTCCCCCCCTCAAAACCCCCTGCGTGCCCAATGCAACATAGAATACACTAGAGCTAGTCATGAAAAGAATATAACACATACCCAACAAGCATGATTTCATAATGGAATACCTTTCTTGTCATAGGTGGGGTATTTACATATGGTATCTAAGAGTGTCTCACTGTGGTATGCTATTGGATGACCATTTTGAGTGAGAATTGTGCCTACAACATAGTTGGATGCATCAAACTCTATCTCAAACATTTGTTGCGGATCGGGTAAGGACATTACTGGAGTTGAGCACAAGCGATGTTTCAGATCATCAAATGATCATTGTTGTGCATTCCCCCATGTGAACCTTACCTTTCCACCACCCTTGGTCACTTGGCCGAGGGCCCATGCAATATGGAAGAATCCCAACATGAACTATCGGTAGAAGTTGCTAATTTCCAAGAAGCTCTAAAGCTCTGTTAATGTGTTCAGGGTTGTCCAGTCACAAATGACTTGGATCTTAGTTGGATCCACATGTACCCCATGCACATAAACAATGTATCCCAAGTATTGGACCCTTTTCATGCCAAAGGATCATTTTTCCAAGTTGGAATATAGCTTGTGTTGTTGCAGAGTGCTAAAAAATTGTTGAATATGATGCATGTGCTCCTCCCAAGTTCTATTGAAGATGAGGATGTCATCCAGATATACCACAAAAAAATATTTGGTGAAGGGTCTCAATACATCATCTATCAACCTCGTGAAAGTTGCTAGTGCATTTGTTAAGCCAGAGGGAATGACTAGCTAGTCAAAGAGACCTTCTTTACATTTGAAATTTGTCTTCCATACATCAGTCGATTCGATGGGAACCTAGTGGTAGATGGACTTTAGTTCAATATTTCTTAATAATGTTTCCCCCTTTATTTGGTGAAGAAGTTCATCAATTCATGGAATTGGTTATCGATTCCCGACTGTGATTTTGTTTAATGCTTTGTAATTAATGTAGAGCCTCCAGGTCCCATGTTTCTTCTGCACCAATACAATCAAGATTCTACAAGGGGAGGAGTTGGGTCAGATGTGCCCCTTTTGAGGCAACTCTTAGATATGAAACTTTATTTCATCATTTTCCATCAGCGAGTGAAAATAGAATAGTCCATTAGGTAGAGGTGCATCGTGGGTTAGATAAATTGGATGATTGACTTGCCAGTGTGTCAGTACCCTGGCGGGTGAGGAGAAGATGTCTCTATACTCTTCCTTGATCCCATTCAATTGTTTCTGTTGTAAAGAGAGGCTCTATGTAGAGGTCACGGATGCGACAACGACCTTCTTCTTACTACAAGCATAGATCACAAAGAAGGTGAACTTCCAGGTATGTGAAATGACCTTACTGCATTGCTTAGCAGAGATTAAAGAAATAGTGGTAGGCGTTGCGACCTCTGGTATCCTGTAGAATTGTCTACTCAAAGTAATAATAACATTGTGGGGTATAGAACCATACACATGTGGTTGGACTAAAAGAACATCACAAACTTCAAGGGGATCAATATCACACAATACCTCGTCTTTGAAGGGATTGATGATGTGGGGCAGACGACACTGTTGGCTAACACAAAGATTTCTTCCTTGGTGACGAAAATCGATGGTGTAGGGTTTTGGGTGTGGTGTCACTCGAAATTCTAGCCACTTGATGACATTTTCTAAGATTAGGTTCTTCTGACTTCCATTATGGACAATGAAATGAAGCGAAGCCCCCTTTACCCACATACGTGCGTGAAAGAGGCATTCCCCTTCCTCTGGTTATTTTGGTTTTCTTGGTTGAAATTTGGTGGTAGCGATAATGGCACTAGGTTTGACATCGATAATCCACTTCTCTCCTTTTTAATTTGATTCACAGTTAGAATCTACCTCTGACTCGAAATCTTTCATTTCGACCACCAGTGACTGCTTGGAGCGATGTTCTTCGGTGTTGTGACAAGGGATTTTGTGGTATTCACACCATTTTTCTGTGTCCTTTGACTTCTCATTACCCTTCTTGGGTTGCAGCTTGCACTGGTTGTCCTTAGAGTGTCCATATTTTCTCTATCCCTTATTTTATAGGTTGGGGTCGCCTTTTCCCTGCTTTGGCTATGAGGAGTTTGTAGATCCAAACTCTCATCTCTTCTGCTTAATTTTTTCTCAATCTTCACAACATATCTATAATCGGCACCTAATGATGTGATTTCCAAAAAATCCATTTTTGTTTGAATCTATGTATGCAGATAGTCATGATATTTGAGAAGAAGATGTCATTCATAGTCTTTGATACCCAATTTGGTGCGCAGGGTATGGAAAATATTGGTGAAATCTAGTATTGTTTGGTCCCTTTCCTGATGCAGCATGGTCCATCTTGTCTACTGGTCCTCGTAGCTTGCAACATGGTAGTATTTTTCCTTAATGGCATACCTGAAGGAATCCCATGTGGGGGAATCTACAAATATTACAGATTCCTTTGTGGCCCTTTGCACAGAGTAAGTATCCCACCATCCCTTAACATGGGGGATGACCTTGAGGAGTGAAAAAGTAATCTTTTCCCTATCCAAAAAATTGTGGACCAAAAAAAACCCTTCGAGCAAATTCATCCATTTATCTACAACATTCACATCTATCAGTCCTTCAAATAATTGAATATCAAAATTTACTTGTATCTTGAAGGAGATTGTGTGGCTGCATGATGAAGATGTTTCTCCTATGGGCAACTGCCGAAGGATCTGTGAAAAGTTGTCCATCATTTTGTTCATTTGTCGTGAAAGGGATTCCTCGAGCAATAGTTTAAAAGGATCTCTTGCTCCATCATATTTCTTCTCGTCCCCATGAGTTGTTGTTGGGATCGATGCAACCGATCTTGCAAAGTATCGACTGGTTCAAGTCCCAACTTCTTGTACCCATATCTTGTCGGGGACGTGCACAAAGAAAAATAAATGAAGAGAAGACCACTCTGATACCATTCATCCTGATTTATGAGCAGAAATAAATGAATAACAGATTGAATACAATAACACATATATACGGAGAACAACAACAAATATCCAATGAACAATAAATTCTATTAAATAAATGAAATAGGTTGAAACTGTTAAATTGTAGAACTAAAAACAACTTGCTCAAATGGTGGTAGTTATCTATGAGAAGAGTTGTGGCTTCTATGCACATTCGTGTGAGCATAATGATTACAATGAGGCTCTAGAGGCATTTTTGACATTACTCATGAATTCCAAAACCCTAGACATCCAAAAACCTAACCCGAAGAGATGAAACACCAAAAGTTATGTGGGCCCCGATGGGTAAGTTGGTACCTCAACTTCCTGGGGTCATAACTTTTCCATACGACCTCCTTTTAGGCGTGTTATAGCCCGTTGGAAAGGTATTTTTGAGAATGACACATTACACCATTAAACTCTATCTTTGTCTATAGTTTGACTGTGACAAGCTAAACAAACATTGTTTAGGGCCTGAAAACAGTCTTGGAAGTACATAAATATGTACTGACAAGAAAATTTGCAAAATAAGCCAGTTGGAATAGGTGGGTGACCAGCAATATCCACCTAGATGTTTTGTAGGGCTTCAAGATAGCCCCGGAAGTGTAAAACCCACAATTACAAAGAAATTTCATCATTATAGAAAAACATGTTGAACTAACAACTGTCAAGAGGAGCCAGCTGGCATAGGTGGGTGGCCACCAATATCCACCTGGATCAAGATTTCACTCGAATACTAGGAACATACAAAGGGGTCTTGAAATAAAAATGAATTAGGATAGTGATTATCATATGAAATTTGATCAATAGTCAGAATGATTCCATTGTGAGGAAAATCCATCATCTGAAAGAGCATAGACATCAAAGTGTTCATAGCATATGCATAATCACACCTGAGAAGCATATTGAAATCTAAAGGGTTGGACACCACTATCATATCATGTAGTAAAATATTCTCACCTACCGTGATAGGAAACTAGGGAAGAATCCCCAAATATTCACTAGGTCTTCTATCAAAAGACAATAACTTAATGGTAACTGACACAATATTGGGAGAACCCAAAGCTTTCCAATTTGAGGAGGATAAAATGTTTGTGGAGGCTCGTTCATCTTCAATACATTGGTAAATGTTTTTTGAATAAACTTCAACCCTTATTTTGAAATGTGAAAAATAAGGAAGGAGAGGCTCAACAAGATTATTCCAATCAAAGGAAACCTTCCTATGACTTGCACGGAGTATGCTCAAATTGAGTGGAATGCCCCATTGTTCAAAAGGTATTGACTGAAAATGATAAATACATAGTCAATAGACACCTCACTCCCTAGAATAAGAGTGTCATCAATTGAAGAATGCATCAACGTGATTACATTGGTAGACTCGTGACTCTCCAAGAGAAGATTAGGATCAGCTGAATATTTCATGAACGTGACCACTTCATCAACTACTAGTGGAATAATCTATGAGACAACATGGTCAATACATGCATCACCCTCCAAAATAAGAGTATGATCGATCGAATATTGCAACAACTTGACCACTTCATTAATCAATGGTTTAATAGGTTTTTGGGAAACTAAAGGCAATTCGGGACAATAAGGGACTTAAGACATGGACCATAGACTTTGTACCTCTAGTATAGTTATCCATAAATGAGTAAGGTGATCTCCCTTGAAAATTGTATAGGGTAACTTAGGATTACATCATATTCATCTATGTTTCTCAATAGTATTAATACTCCCATCATGACTTGAAGTGGTTGGTGGGTTTCCCCCACCATGATGTATAATGGTTCATTGTGTATCATCAATATAACTTAGAGTGAATAGACTTGTGCCCAATCATGACTTTCAAAGGATGGTTTATTTCTCCCAACATGAATTGTAGTGGCAGGTTTCTTGTCTCTGACCTGACGTGCATAAGTTTGTGACATTTCCATTTGTCGTTACTTCTTCTTCTTCATATTTCTATTCCTTTTAGACTTCTAGTTAATAGTAGCTAGTATATCACTAGATGAGGCTGAAGGAAGAGGAGTATACTTTTTTGTTGATGAAAAAAAAGAATCAACTCGATGCCCTTGATATAATGTACTTACCTGAGAAGCATCGGGAGAACTCGGGAGATTCATAGTAGTCCACAACCAAATTGATAGTCCTACAATTGACACAAGAATGTTCAAAGTGTCCATCAATGGGGCACCAACATTTCCAAAKAAATGAAAAGAAAAATAATTCCCTTTGTAATATGTCCCTCAGTTGGTATCCTCAAGAACCTTGGACATAATTTGTTTATACATAAGTTGATCCTTTGTGAKATTTTCCATGTCTGAAAGAGTCTCACACAGTAGCTCTGAAAAATGGTGGTATAAAGTCCACACCTTATAGGAGGTGGMTCCACTCTTTCAAGTGAAATACTAGGGGTCCTTCTTCATTGATGGAGTTATTGGTCAGCCACCTTGAATCAATGACCAAAAAGAAGTGATAGAGACACAACCTAGGCCAACTACATAAATCAACACTCCACTAAAATTTCTTGAGAGAAACAACATACAAAAACTACTTTTCCAAATCCCCAGCCTAGGTATATTAGGTCATGAGCCTGAAGTAGTGAAAAAATGAAAAGGCCCTTCTAGAGACTGATACAGGTTGACTAATTCTAGATACCATTCAATGAAGGACTGAGAAAAAATTGTAATAACCTGCTCGCAGTGTTCTCCTATGGTGCACGTTTCCTTTTCAATATGAGCACACTCCAAAGGAGATAAGGTGGTGATATATCATTTGTCTTAGGTACTATGATATTTCCCCTTGCAATCGCCCATGTGGAACCTAGGAACAATAACAATGGAACCAATTCGTAATAAAATCAGATCCCGAGGGGAATCATCATCAATCGAAAATGAACATATAGGTAGCATAGCTAAGCCCAAAGTTTCCAAAAGCATTAGCACCTCACCATGTTTAGTGGTACTCAAGAAACCCTCAAATACACAACAATCTACAAAATCTTAGAAAAGTGAGAGAGGGGATATCTCCTTTAGTTTTCCTTGTGAAACCTCGAGTTTAACTTCTGTGTTAGAGGAGCTTCCCTAGAAAAACTTATGCGAGATTGGATTTTAATCACTCACTAATCAAAAATATGTGTTCAAAATTGAGTGGCCATAGAGAGTTAAATCTCTAATCCTATTCCAAGGCCCTACACCTAGAATGATTTGTGTTTCTATAAAACAAAAAATATAGTTAATTTTATTTATCTTCCATTTTAGGGGATTTAATTTACTTAGAGGAAGTGGTGGTGAAATGAATGGTGTTCAGAGAATCTTGTAGAAAAGAACTTTTAAGAACATTGTCATTTTTATAATTGATCTTATTATTCAATGTAGAGAGTGTATAATGAACAACTAAAATGAAAACTCTTAATCTTTGAAATGTAATACTTTTCGTTTTTCAGTGAAGTATGCACAACTACAACTTTTTCCTTTCAAAGAGAAAAATTAGTACTTGATGCAACCTAAGAAACCCTAAAGTCCCTTAAAATGCAACTACCTTTTCAATGTGAATGCAAAAGGAAATACTTATACTAAATGAGATCCTTTTTATTTTCAATAATAAATGCACTATAGAAAATAAGAAAGGAAACCAATCTACGCAGAGCAAACTAGCCTTGTGTTTACTGCTACTAAGAGAAAAACAAGGAAAATTTTATTTTTCTTTGCTTGAAAACATGAAATGCAAGGAATAAAAGTAAAAGAATCGGATCAAGAACTTCAATCTTCATAAATGATCACCATAGAAATAAAAAAACTGAAAGAGATGAAAATAAAACATTTCACACAACCATGCAAATAAAAAATGGACAAAGAAGTGAGAGAAGCATGCAAAACTTTGTGTTTCTTTAATTTCAAGAATTTCAACTACTTTATGAGACTAAAAACAAGCTTCAAACAACTTAGAGACTCAGAAATACCCCCCACAATAAAATTCAAGTCTTTAAATGACTAAGAAAATAGAGAAAAACTACCTCCCAGGACTACTATGTGTTTGTTTCCACATAAACAAGTGCATGCACAAACTTATCCCTTCAAAAAGAAGCATATATATGTTATTTTACTTAGGTAAGAAAAAATATATGACTTCAAATCCCCAAAAGAACTTGGAAAAACTTGAATGCATCATAGAATTTAAAGCTTTAGGTCTGAAAACACTTGTAGAGATAGAAATAGAAAGAAAGAAAAGAACAAAAGAACAAACTAATCTAAAGAATAACTACCTAGTATGGTTGAAAATTATGTTTTAGGGATTTATCCCCTATGATCTAGGTTAAAGATGACACATATATAACACCCAAAGAACTGAATCTAACCGACAAAATTAGTTAAGAACATGTAACTAAATATATACCAATGAGAAAGAATAACACCTACTTGGATTTTGAAGTTTTGAGAAGACTCCTCTTGTGAATTTGTACTCCAGTCTGTCCCTCTAATTATTTTCTTTTCAACCTACATGCAAAGAGAGAAAATACTACAAAGAAGGTATTTATAGTAACTAACTCCCAACTACATATACTAACTAGGATCAGAATGTCAATATCACAATAATAAATCGCATATAGTTTCTATGAAAGTAAACTAAATACATGTCATTGGGACAAAAATAGAGTTCTCATTTATTATAAACAAGTAACATGAATATAGGTTTATTGATCCTGTTGCAACACTGACTAGAACCAATATTCATATTCCTCCACCTAGGCCACTAAAGATGGATTGAAATCTTAGTTCCTTTCTCTAGACAATTGAAACGAAGTGGATAAGTTTCTTCCTCTCAACAAGAGGAGAGGGGGAAAGATGTTGAAAACAAGGGTTTCATGATATGCGAGATAGATCTTAAAATATCAAGATGAAAGGGCTTGTAGACTTAGTGGAATTTCACTAGCATAAGGGTGATTCAATGGATTCCTTTTCTCCTCCACCTAATGGCTCTTATTTTTACTTCAAAAAGTTGGTTGGAGTAGTTAGGAACATGCTATAAGAGGTAATTAACCTAGGTAACCCATGAACTCTACCCAAAAAGGCACATTATGTGCACATTTTATTTTTTTGGTGCAAATTGAATGCATACATGTTTTTCTAAACGGCAAAGAGAATATATAAAGTTGCATATGCTATATGTCAGATCAAGATTAGTGTATGACTAGCTAGAGGGTGTTTTTTAAATATTTTGAGGATGAATTTTGGTTTGGAAGAGGGAGATGGTCTGGGGTTCTCACCAATAAGTGCATATATGCATATGATGTGGGAAAAGATGCTATAATAATTTTCCTCTGCATGATATTGAATCACATGGTACTTTGTATTGAAGTGCTTGGTTGAATCATAGAATCTAGGATTCTTGGCCAACTTGATTGCATAAGTATTGTCAATTAGAAGAGGAGTAGAGTTCACATATTTCTCCTACAAATGTCCAAGTATTTTCCTAAGCCACAAAATCTCCTTTGTTTCTTTTATATAGGCCACATATTCTACTTGTGTTGTGGAATCTGTTGGGAATAATTGTTTGTGTAATCTCTAGGAGATAATTGTTGATCCAAGACTCATGAGATATCCTAAAGTTGACACTCCATTTTCTTTATCCCTAGCAAGGATTGAATCAAAATATCCAATCGGGTTGAAGTCATCCACCTTAGAATGCTTGAGACCAAAGTATTGAGTTCCCTTCAAGTATTTTAGAACTCTTTTTGGAGTATACCAATGTTCTTCACAAGGATTTTTCATGAACCTAGAAATAATCCCAACAACAGATGAAATATCTAGTTTGGTGGTGGTAAGGTAGACAATATATCCCACAATTTGTATGTACTTTGTTGCATCCTAAGTTTCATTCCCTTCTTTTGATGCGAGCTTCAAGTTTTGTTCCATTGCAATAGAGAGAGGCTTACACTCAACCATGTCAAACTTGTTCAACAATTCTCCAATGTACTTATTTTGGGAAATGAATATGTACTTTGGATTTTGAGTCACTTAAGTTCCCAAATAGTAGTGAAGATCTCCCAAATTTGTCATCTCAAATCCTTTCTTCAACTCTTTCTTTATGGATGCAATGTAGCTTTCATTGTTCCATGTTATCAATAGATTGTTTGCATACACTACAATATATACCATAGTTTTTCAAACATTCTTCAAATAGAGTTGCGTCATCAAGATCAAATTTCTTAAAATTAAATTTCAAAATATGCTCAATTAGCTTTTCATACCAAGCACACGGTGCTTGTTTAAGGCCATATATAGATTTGATGAGTTTACATACTTTATGTTATTGTCTGTTCACAATAAAACTTTCTAGAGAAGACATGAATACATTCTCTTTCAATTATCCATTCAAGAAATAAGTCTTCGCATCCATTTGTTTAAGTTTCCATCAATTTTGTGCTACTAAGGAAAATAGAGTACAAATGATAGCCCATTTTGTTGTGGGGGAAAAGTCTTCTCATAATTATTACCTTCTTTATGTGGAAATCCATTTTCCATGAACCTCACTGTGTTCTTGTTAATTGATCCATCTGATTTCTACTTGTTCATGAAGACCCAATTATAGCCAATTGGTTTGGCTCCAAATGGAGGGTCCACCAATTTCCACATCCCAGTCTTGTTGGGAGCATCATACTCCTTCTGCATCAGTTCTTCACTCATAATTAGAAGTGGCTTCTTCAAAATAAGTTGGTTCAAATTTAGTATATAAATTCAATTCACAATCATATGAAATATCCATATCATCTACATCACTTTTGTTTGAATTATCTACATCACCTCCATCTTGTATTGTGGAACTAGGGAAAATTTTAGGGGTGAAATTTAGCCCCCAAAATTGCAACTTTGTCCAGAGGGACAAATTATGTTTCTTTTTCCAAATATGTAAAATGAGTATATAACAATTTAATGAATACATTTTCCTATTATATATATGGTTTTATACTTTATCAAAAAAAAATCAACACTTTATAAGGTTTTATATTTCAATGAAATATTCTCCAAGATTTACAAGATTTTATAATTTAGTGAAAGATTGTCTAAGATTTACAAGATTGTATAAAATATTAAAATATTAGCCAAAAAATTATATATACACATTCTATTATTGAAAAAATAGCGTTCGAAGTTTCCTATGTATCGTCGGGATTGTCCAATTTATTATATATATAAATTGAGGGGGGTCTTAAAATTACCCTAGTTTTGGGGACTCCTCAAACTTTCCATGGTCGAAGAAGATAACAATGATGTTTATAGATATTTTGAAGGATTTTCAATGGACTTGTAATATTGAAATGAACTTTGATTATACAAGAGTGATGGATTTGTGTGCTTCACACAATCGCCAACAAGGTGGTTAGTTATGATTTGAGCATTAATTCATGGAGTTGGCTACCCAAGTGTCCCACCACCCATCATTTTTATTCAACCATAATGGTATTTGAACCCAAGTTTGATAAGAAGGTCACTTACATCATTGTTAATAGAGATATCTCTTCTCGTTAAGAGATATTAAGTAATTCAAAATGATAACAAAAAGAGAATGATAGTTTTTTATTTTGCCACACATGGTGTACTATATTTTTTTTCTTTTGTAAGTTAGATTTGAATAAAAATCCTTCAAAAATAAGAAGTTGCAGTATCACCATTTTTTCTTGACTATAAACACTGAACTGCCCCAGAGGGAAACCAACTCGGCCATTCAGACGAAATAAATCCCATTGTCTTAAGGTATCAGTCATAGAAATTACAGAGACTAAACATAAAAATTGCAATTCCCTGTGGGAGACCAAATCGACTTGTCAAATACCCCTGACATAAAAGAAACATACAAAATATGACCATAGACCCTATGAGGAAAAATAAAATTCATACACCCTGCTAACCATCGATGAAGACACATGTGCAAGTCATGTGGTGGGGTTGTATCTTGGCCACGTGTCCATGGAGGTGGCATTGGTTTTTGGGTCCGCGACTGGTGTTGCTTCCTCCTCAACCAGTGTCCCTTCCCCCTCTATAGTCTCGTGCATGGATTCCCATGTTGCGTCTTCATCTCCAACCCCTGTAGCATTTCCATCTCCATCTATTGAGTGGCATTCCCCCTGCAGTGCTGAGAGAATTTGTAGGAGAATTGTTGCCTTCCTGTCCAGGATCTCCATCCATAATTACAGGTCGTCTAGGCCCTGCCATAATTCAAAGACCAAGCCTTGCATAATTGCAAGTTTGTCTTGCTACTATGAGCCTGGTACTGAGTCTACAAAGGATTGAGGCTCTGGTTGTGGTCCATGACTATCTGGTTTTGGTCCAAGGTGTGGCTGGCTGGTTTTGGTCCATGGCTAGACTGGTTTGTTCATCGACGAGTTGGGTGGAACTGCAAGAAGTCGTTGTGAGGTGCAGGCCAAATCGGATAAGGGCCCTGGGTTGAAACCCAAAGAATTTATTGAGAGATCGAACCACTCAAGTCATCCTACGAAGGGTGAGGAGAGGGGAGGGAGACTACTAAGGCTTTGACCAAACTGTGATGGAGTTGAGGGCGAGGAAGGTAATGGAGGTGAGGGTTTGGGAAATGGTTCTGGCAGGGGCCGGAGAGCCAAGTGCGGCCGACTGGGCTGCTAGGCTGAGCCACGCCTAGATTTCCCCCTTTGTCTCGGCATGTCTGAGACAGTACGAGGACTTGAAAGTGACGAGAGGAAGCAGAGGTAGCGTAGGAGAAGTTGGTAGGAGTGAAATTCGTTGGAGGCCTCATCCAAGGATGAAAACCACTATGAATGCACTTGGTGGAATCCATGGTGCCAAAAAATTTGATAGAGGCAAGCACGCACAAGCTAAATAAATTTTGATTCATGGCTCTGAGCCATAGACATGACAGATAGCTTAGGCGAGGCGCACTGAGAGTAATGATGCCTTAGCTAGTGAAAGTTTGGTTTAAATGCATGGAGGTGGCATGTGCCGGTCACATGGATAGCATCATATTGGCCGCCTCTTATCCAATCTGGATGACATCTAGTCTACACTGGCACCCCATCCGGGGAGCACATGGTGTACTATATTATTTGTATTTATTACTTCTAATTTTTTCCTGTAGGTGATAGTTTGCTATAAAAATTGACTTATAATTAGATAATATACATTGTGAACATTTTGATGGTTGGGATAAATCTATATTTGGATTCATTTTATATAAAATAAATGAGACTTTATTTAAAATCAATGATACATATCTAGGGAATGAGAAATACGGCTATAATGTATTACAAGCACACCATTGGTACCATTTAGAATTGTATTTGTGATAATAATAGGATTCATTTGTGGTGTTTTCACCTTCTGTGTTGCAACAATGTTCTCCTACCATTGCAGAGTTGTTAGAGAGAAATAAGATGGAATATGAAGAGGATTGGGTGGTGGATTACACTATTGCTTCATATGAAGGCTAGAATGTCTTTGTTTCCATATGGTACACCCATCTTATCAACAATATGAATGAAAACAAGTCACCATGGGTAATTGGTTCTAGGAGAAGACTTTGGAAAAGAGGCAAAAAGTGGATGTCAAAGTAACTATGGTTGATTTTGATGGACCTGGAAAAATTGTTGAAGAAGGAAGTATGTGAAATAGATATTCAAATGTTCATTTGGTGTTTGATGCCAAGGGAATGTGTTTCAGGGCACTAAGAGTTAATGAATCACATCAACATACTCCATTAAAATATTTTGTAGGTAGAACCTCGAAGACAAATTTGGTTTGGGTTGATGAAAGGGAAATTTTATGAATAATAAGGTTTTGGAAAGAGGATTAAGTCTAGAGGAAGTTCTTGAGGTTTTAGTTTTTGTGGGTAGTAGGTTGGATTTGGAAGTGTTGAGTGAAAATGGGTAGGTAGTAGGGTTGATGTGGGGAGACATAAAGTTATTTTGGTGAAGAAGAGATGGATGTGGATGAAGTAAAAAATGGATATGGTGAAAATTGTAGTTGGGGATGAAGTTTACGTGGAAAAAATAATGGATTTGTAAGGAAAACATTTGACCACTACTACATTGCAAGGATAAAGCATTAGATTGCATTATATTTTTTGGTTAAAAAAACTAGATTTGGATGTTGCAAAAAGTGGTGCAAATGGGGTGTTATAATTTTCATCTATTTTGCATCGTAGTGTCCCATTTTTACGTTCTTGTTTTCACACTTTCTCTTTGAGGCATCATCTTAGCAATGGAAACTTTAATGTAGGAAGTGTGCATCAAAGTTATATTGGAATTGCATCATTTTTTGAAAATATATTTAGAAAGTCATGTTTGCATCGATGTTGCATCAAAAATGTGTTTTGGCACCACTTTAGGCTCATTATGAATCATAGTAGCATCTTTATGAGTTTTATGGAAATGTTGTTTAGCCTATTAGCATTTTAGTAGTGTCGAAAAAAAAATCAGCGTATTTGTGTCTTTTGAGAATCATATTACTTCAATTATGAGTTGTTCTAAAGAAGAATTAGATGTGCATGAAGAAAAAAAATGATATGATGAAAATTGTAGTTGGGGAGGTAGTTTATGTGGAAAAAAGAATCATTTTCTAAGGAAACAATTTGACCACTACTACATTATAGGGTTAGAGAATCGTAGCACATTATTTGTTTTTGTTAAAAAAACTAAGTTTAGATGACGTAAAAAACGATGCACATCGGGGTGTTATGATTTGCATATATTTTGCATCATGGTGTCCCTTTTTTAATTCATTGTTTTCACACTTTCTCTTTGAGGCATCATCTTATAAATGAAGATTTTGATGTAGGAAGTTGTGTGCATCAAAGTTGTATTACAATTGCATCATTTAAAAAAAAAACTTTACAAAGTCATTTTTGCATTGGTGTTGCATCAAAAACTTGATTTTGCGCCACTTTAGAGTCATGATACATCATAGTAGCATCATTATGAGTCTTATGGTGATTTATTTCAGTCTATAAGCATTGTACTAGTTTTGAAAATGGAACATTTGCATCATATTTGTGTCTTTGAGAATCATATTATTTCATTTATGAGTTCTTTAGCATGAATTTTGTGATGTTATTATCTATTCAGTGCATCATTGTGTTGTATTGAAGAAATTTTGTGTCATATTAGCATCACATGTACATTGTTTTAGAGACAAAATTGCATCATAGTTATTATTAATGATTTTATTATTTTGATTTATTTTATTATTATTGATTATTAAATTATTTATTATTATTATTATTATTATTTAGCGAACTATATTAATTAGTTTACAAAACAATTGCATTCATGTTAGGTCATATGTTAAACTTGTAATGATTATGTTGTGTTGATTTTCAATACTTACATATTTGTTCATAATCACAATATAGCTATCTATCCTATAAGATATAGATATAACATTATGAAGATAATAAAAGTTATTCTTAAGACAAGCTATTTCCATCCAATAGTTTTTTTTATGAAATGGAAAAGGACAATTCCAACATAATTAATGATATGGATATTTAAGAAAAAATAACCTATATCACTAGTCCTTTTCCTAAGAGGTAGAGTCTACATAGATGTAGACTAGGTTGGCACCTCCCACATCCTGCATTGTCTCCCTCCACATATTGCATTCTAGAAATTTCTATGTCAAATACAAAGGTTCTCATGCTACCTCTTTTCTCTACATTCCCATACTTTTCTATATTTCCATCCTCTACACATCACATTCCAAAATGTTCTGTGCAAAATGTAGAGGTTCTCATGCTTCCTCCTTTCTCCACATTACCCCACATTTTTGTATTATTTCCCTCAAAATTGACCCACATTCCAAAAATGTCTACATAAAATGGATAGGTTCTCATGCCACTCTCTTTCCTTTGCATCCTTAACCTTCTACTCTCATACATCCTAGATTCAACTATTACATGGCCCTTGTGTTTATTCCAAATCACAAGTGACTTGTTAATAACATATTTGAACCTATCATAAATCTGTAGGTTGTCCGAGATTATTAGGCCGAAATTGGGAAAAGTATATGAAAAAGGTGATATTATAGAGCTCCTCAAATGAAAGGGCTAGCAAATTGGTGATCACCCTAGTTAAATCTACAAAAATAATCATGTCGTAAGGGCCCAAGGTTAAGTTTCAAATTCCTAGGTGCTTATAGGAGCTAAAAGAGGGATAATCTCACTATTAAAGGACTTAATTCCTTGTCAGAAAAATTTATACCATGGAACCAGGGTCTAAGAACCAAGTGTTAGAGAAGATGCAGAACTTGATCATCCAACGGCTGCAAGCGAGGTAGATCTACATTAGGTTGTTGATGCATCATCAAGAAAGTGCATGAGAGACAGTAGCAATAAGGGGTGTGACAACGAATTTTGGAGCGACACGTTGCGAGTTGAATGAAATCATCTGATAAGAGAACGTAGGGTAAAACCACTCCTCTTGGGTAGATAAAATGGTATTCCATTTTTTCTAACCACATGTCCGCCCACTCAATGCACACCTATCCTCTCACTTAGATCCACATGGATCCAACTCAACAATACACCT
>ML779799.1:138381-158029 GCA_009831015.1 Picea engelmannii
TTCTATTGGTTGAAGACTTGAATCATAATCTACTCAGTGTTTGTAAAATGTGTGATCAAGGATACACTCTTACGTTTGATTCCCGAAAATGTAAAATCAGAGAAAATAACTTAGGAAGATTGGTTTCAACTGCAACAAGAAGAACGAACAACATATACATCCTAGACATGAAGAAGAGAGAGAAGACAGAAGCCGCACAAAAGGATTCTAACGAAGAAAATGTCCCAAAGACCAAAAATAAGGATGAAGTATTATTGAGTGCCACATGTTTAGGGGGAGCCACCCCAAAGAAGAGAGTTACATTTTTTCATTAAACTCAGGGGGAGCATCCCTAACCTTTGTCATTGATTTCAAAGGGGGAGAGAAATTGGGATCATGATGATAGGGGGAGCATGAGTGTTTCCATCAATGACAAAGGGGGATATTGTTGGAGGATTGGTTGTTGTCATTGATGTCAACCCTAGTCATGGGTTTTGGACCGCAAGATTGATAAAGGTATTTGGACATGAAGTACAATGAACATGCATATATAACACCCATGAATGGATAGTATACATCATGTTGTTTCCAATGGTATGTGGCACATCACGTGGATCCTCATGGTTGAGGAGAAATGAATTTTTGAATATGAGAAAGTGAATTGAAGAAGGAAGTACATGTAGGCCCTGAAGATAATTAAAGAAAAGGATTACAAAATAAGAAAGTGGCAGGTCAGCCCTAATATTAAAAGGAAGTGACATAAATGGTATAAATAAACATCATTATACATTCATTTGATACAAGTTGAATTTCAGAGGAAATAAGAAGTAAAGAAGGCCAGATTTCAAGGGGGGATGAAGTCTTTTGGTGATGTGTTCTAAGGTATGTTATTTTCAGGTCATCTTACGATTTTTGCTATAACGTTTTTTTCTAGAAAGATTCAGATGGTGAAATCGCTATGGTATTGAGAATACATATCAAGGTACCTCTGGTAAAATTTTTATCTCTTTATTCGCTATAATTATGGAGATACACTATGTGGAAGATAGGGTTTGTGACCAGTCCTGAAGTTAGTCAATAAACAGGTGTTCCGGGTAAAATAGTCATAACTTCTTCATCGAGAATCCAAATGAAGTAGGACAAATTTCATTGGAAAGATTATGGACTTTGGTTTCTTTTATGCGATTTTCATAATCGAATGTTAATTATTGAGCGCAAGGAATTTTGTGCAAGTTCACTCTCCTGAATTGACCAGAATTGAATAAAGTCTACCATTTTTTTATAACCTCTTTTTGGGGAGGATTCAAGGAGTGAAAATTGGAGGATTTTCAGAGAATACATTGAGTAATATTATCTACAGGATCAGAGTACTCCAAGAATTGAATAATTGGAGAAATTGAAGAAGTCTCAGGAAGCATTATCAGGTTCTATGTGATGATTGGTTGATGGTGATGATTTAATGTAAAGTTTTATTATCTCTCATATATTCTTGGGTGGAAGGAAGGGGAAACGATGGAGATTTCAACTCTCTCTTCATATTGGAGGATTGTATCCTCCTCTTGGAGGTTTGTCCCTCCCTTTACATTTGGAAGTTGTAGCTACCTTTGGAAGTCATTACTTCCCTTGAACAAAAACTATTGATTATTTCTCATATATTTTGCATGGTCTATTGTGGTGTATTGGTTGAACTCTTATAATATTGTTCATTTCTCATTGGATATATGAATGGTTTACGTATAATTTGAAAAAGGTTTTTAAATTGTACTTGATATGGATTCACCCCCCTCTCAGTGTCAACATTTTAGACCACATGGACTTATTAATTTCTTTCCCTATCAAATATATGTTTTCCAACAAAGGGAAATTAATTCTCATGCAATGTGGATATTTATTCATAGAAATGATGGACCAAACCCTCTCACTTGTTTGATAAACCATGATGACCAGCCTATCATTCCCTTCCTTAGTTATTATTACTATCGACTACCACCTATACCTAGAAAGGACAAGCATCTATCCTCTCATTAATACAGGGTTTCATAAATGATCTATCAATGAAGAGAAAATCATCCTTTAGGGTGGTTTCTTCCATGTTACCCAACTTACATATAAATATTGAGTGACAAACAATACTCTCTCAGCTTACATCCAAATATGAGGGAGTCCCCTTCCACTATCAACTTGTCATACCCATGAATTAAGGAAGTGAGAAGGCCCTTTTCCGGAGCCACCAACTCAATTGCATAATGCATTATTGGTTTCTATCCCTAGGTACCCCACAAACACCCTAAGGATATTACTAGAGGAATCCCTAAAAACTCCACATAATCCTAATGGACATGAATTTCCTTTCAAGACACCATCAAAATAGATTTTTATAAATTCCAAAGGTGGGGGAGACCATGCTTTAGGGAATATAGTTGAATATACTGAAGAGGGTTCCTTCTCTAAAATTTTCCTAGGGTCAATTTCCTAGAGATAACTAAGAATTATTTATTCTCTATCAAAATGCTTATTTTCTTTCAACTAATCAAGAGAAAGAATCAAAAGTTTTCATTATATTTTGAGAAAAAAAAATCCCATTATATATCCCCTCCCATTTCTCATATTTGAATATACATATATTACATTTTCCAAATTCCCCATAGAATTTTTTTTGAAGAAACTACCACGCATTATTTAGTATCTAGTTTTCAAGGGGGCGAGTGTCACTCTTTTATAGCTTCCTAAATGAAAATCCTTATTATGTATGATCTCCAGAATATGGTAGCGTAATGATCACACAAATTTTCTACATGTGTGCATTGGTAAATAAGTGTTCTATAAGTGACTTTTTGATGGACCTTTTTGAGATGGACCTTTTTAAGAGAGTCAATTATTTTAGCTACACCATTCTATTGAAGATTGTATGGAAAAGTGGTTTGATGTTTGATCCCATCTTTGTGAAGATAGTTTTCAAATTAATTAGATGTGTATTCTCTTCCATTATCAGTATGAAGAGAGTCAATATGAGACTGATGTTCATTTTGGATCCATAGATGAAAAAAAATAAAAGTTTCAAAATCCTGTGATATTTCTTTCAACAAGTACACCCAACATGTCCTAGTGTAATCATCAATAAAATTCACAATATATCTATTTCCATTAGTATATGGAACATGCATGGGGCCACACAAATCAGAATATATCAATCCAATTTTTCTACATGTTATGGGAGTGGAATCATGGAAAGGTTTTTCTTTATGTTTTCCAAGGATACAAGCAACACATTGCTTCAAATTCCTTGGAATGGTAGGAAAACAAAAAACACCATTATTTTTCAACATATGAAGGTTGCCATAATTAATGCACGTCAAAATCTAGCATCCCATAAGAAACTAGATGGAAATGTACCTTCATCATTGCGAGAATAGTATGAAGAATTATGTGCATGAGCATATGTCCTTTTCAACTTCAAGAATCTTCCTTCCTCCACTTCATTCATAATGACCATGTTGTCAGAATGTTTCTTTATTTCAACTTTTCCATTGAGTATAACATAGTTAGCAACTTAACGATAACTCTCTAGTGTTCTCATTTTTTTAGAGTGGTTATTTTACCCCTAAATCAAAAAGTGGCGTTACCGATAGCATCATTTTTTTGCAGTGGTTAAAATTCAAACCTATTCAGACCCTTTGCATTGACAACTGATGTCATTATGGACAAAGACTTTAAAATTGGCCCTTGAATAAAAAAGCGATGCTACCAATAGCACCAAGTTTTTTCAGAGTTAAGATTATAACTTAATTGAAACTATGGCCTCGACAATGACTACCATCATCAATTAACAACTCAAAATTGGCTCCTAAATCATTGCTTAAAAGTTTTTTTATAATTTTTTAAAATTTACATTAAGAAAATAAAGAAATAAAAAAAAATGCAAGAGTTAGATTCTTAAAAAGTAAAACAAAAAACAACCATTTTTTAAAGAAAAACTGCAACCGAAAGTTAATTTGTTTTAAATAAAAGTTTAAAATTAAAAAAACAACAAAAAACAAAACAACTAGAAATTTTTCATTTTTTAGTTAAAAAAATAAAAAGAAAATTAAAACAAAACTAAAAAAATCAAAAAATTAAAAGGAAAGCAGAAACCCTAAAATTAATGTATGTATATATATATATATATATATATATAGAAAATGATATTTATAGTTTGAAAAATGAAGGTAATATCCTCCTGCTAGGAGAATTTAATGCTAGGACTGCAACTAAACAAGATACTCTTTTAAGTAATGACTCCAACCATAATCCTTTATGGCTAGATGGGGACCTTGTTTTATCTAATAGCTACAAAAGAAATTTGGAAGACCTAATTGAGAATTTGTTTGGTACTGGGTTGGTCAAGCTCTACAACTCTCAAGACCGAATACTTTGCAATGGAGTAATGAAGTGACCAAACTCCAACCAGATGACTTGTATTCATGGTCTAGGTAGTAGTGTTGTAGATTATGTGATATATGATATCCTCGTTTCCAACCAAATAACAACTTTTGACCTTTTAAATGACCATGAGACTGACTCTGATCATAAAACTTTAACCCTAACTCTAAACTTTTCCATGCATAGGAGCGCCATTGAATAGAATTCTAATAATCAAAGGAATTTGTGCTTTGAAAAAAGTAAAGTTGACATTTTCTTAAAGGATTTAAATAGTAAATTAAATCTCCTAACTTATAAGGACAACATTCAAGAACTCTATCATAATTTTACAACTACCCTTTCCACTTCTATTAACAAGTTTTTTTTCGAGGTGTCATATAAAAATAATAATAGAACGACCAACCCTTGGTATGATAAAGAATGTAAAATTTCTAGGAAATCCATTAGGTATGCTTCTAATGAGTCCTTAAAACTCGATAAGATCAATACATACAGATCCCTAATTAAAAGGAAAAAAAGGTACAATATCAATAAAAGGCAAGACCAACTTTCAAAACTATATAAGTTGGATCCTAAGAAGTTATGGCCCCAAATTCTAAAACGAAATACTAAAGAAAATAATAGGATTCCCTTAAGGGACTAGAATTCATACCTTCAAATTCTTTACGAGTTCCCTAATGTCATGGACACCATTCCTATTATCCCTACAAATGAAGAAATTTTTTCTTTAGATAACATAGAGTTCATGGTTAAGCGGTTTGCAAATGTGAAATCTAAGAACATTGAAGGTTACCAAGATGAAATTATTCTTAAAATTGGAGGGCCAGTCCTTATCCCTCACATACACAAGCTCTTCAATTTAGCAGTCAAGCATGGCTTCCCTAAAACCTGGATGCAAAGCCTCATTGTTCCTATTTTTAAAAATGGGAATAGAAACATTCCCTCTAATTATAGGACCATTATGATTTGCCCGATTTTAGTCATGCTTTATGGAATTATTTTGGAAAAGAATATTATCCTTTGGCTAGAAATTCATGGTAAAAGAGATAAAGGTTAGGTTGGGTTTAGGAAATATCATTCAATTTTGGACCATCTTGTTACATTTAGGATCATTGCAGAGGATTTCCGCAATACTAAAACCCATCTTTTTTGTTGTTTTGTTGACTTTAGAAAATCTTTTGACATGGTTCCTAGGGAAAACCTTTGGAATAGGTTGGAAGAGATAAAAGTGCCTCTCAAGTTGAGGGTTTCTGCAATAAGCATGCATGAGAATGTTATTTCCAAGTTTAAAAACACTGAGGGCTGGTCAAAAGAGATTAAATGCAATATTAGAGTCAAACAAGGTTGTCCCTTATCCCCTACCCCTTTTTGGCATATACATTGACAAGTTAGAAGATTGCTTGGAAAAAGTAGGTTGTGTCGGCCCTACTCTCACTGGTATAGTCATCAATATTCTTCTTTATACTGATGATATTGTTCTTATGGAAATGATTCCCTATGATGCTGAAAGCCAACTAATAATCCTCAAGGATTTTTTCTCCAATATGGGTATGACTGTGAATACTCATAAGACTAAGGTCATGATTATTAAATCCAATAAGATACCTCATGATACATTCATATATGAAAAAAAAAACTTGGAGGAAGTTATTTCATACAAATATATTGGAATTGATATTCACCACAAGCTCAATTGGAATTATAGCATTGAGAAAAGGATTATTGGGGGATGGAAATATTATTACGGGCTTGAAAACAAATTTAAATCAACTGATCTTTGGAGTTGGGATAAGAAGAAACTCCTCTTTGAGACTCTTGTTACACCTGTTATTCTTTATGGATGTGAAGTCTAGGGTTGTCGTATCTCTCGTGAATCCTGGAGAAAGATAGAGCAAATACAAAAGAATTGTATAACCTATAATCTCAAAATTAAAGGAAATACGCCCTATCACATCCTCCTCTTAGAAATAAGCAACTCCCCCATTGAGAGCATGACTATGACTAGATACCTGATGTATAAGAACAAGTTAATCAACATGGAATACAAGAGGCTTCCTACAATTGATTCAAAATCGAGTCATAACCACCATCGAATCAAGCGAGGATGGCATAAAGATGTTCGATCTTGGCTAAACTATTGGGGAATCATGAAGGACACCATTTTGCAGAATAAAGATACTATTAAAAAAAAACATCAAATCAAAATTTAAGGAGAAAATGTGGTGTGATAAAGAGTTAGAGGAAAAAAATAAAATTAAGGCATTATAAGGATGTAATCAACCCTAATCTAGAAGATCAAAATTATCTATCTATTCTTCCAAGTGTAAAGAAAAAAATAAGCATTTCTAAGATAAGAACAAATTTTCACGAACTCCATAGTGAAACTGGATGTTGGTCAATTCCTAAAATGCCATGGGATGAAAGAGTGTGTCACCTTTGTGACACTAAGAAGGTTGAAGATGAAAATCTCTTTCTCTTAGATTGTCCAGCCTATACCCATTTTAGATCTCATTTTCAAAATATTTGTCACACTACCAACCTTCCTAACCTCTTAACTCAACAAAAGTATGGTGATCTTGGAAAGCTTCTTTTAATGTTTTCCCAGCACAAAAACAAAATTCTAAGGAATCGCAAGTAATCACTTACTGACTTAAGGTCCGATAGACCAATTTGATTGACGTTAATTATCATTATCATTATATATATATATATGAAAATAAAAATAAACAATAATAAACAAATTTATTTAAAATATATATAAAAAAAATTGAAATACAAATTTTAATTAAAAAAAAAAACACAAAAACAACCCAAAAATTTTAAAAATATATTTAAAAAAACAAAAAAAAATCGAATAGAAAATTTTGTACAAAATCTTTAAAAAAAAATGTTTCAAAAAAATTAAAATAAAAGAAAACATATATAACAAATTTATTTTAAAACAAAATTATATATAATAATTTATTTTTTTTTATTGAAAAGACTTTTAAAAATAAATTTAAAAACAAATGAAATATTACATTTATTGATAGGGGAGGGCGCAGGGGCCCGCCACCCACGGTGCCCAAACAACATAACTTGTTTTTAAATTTTATTGAATTTTAATTAAATTTGTTATTATTTCAATTTTTAAATTCTTTTTAATTTTTTTTAAACTTTTGTTTTTAATTTTATTGAATTTGTTTTTATTTTTTTACTTTAATTTAATCCAAATTAAATTGGTAGGTTTTTTATTTTAAAATTAGTTTTAATTTTTTCAATTTTGTTTTTTATTTTATTAAATTTGTTTAAAGTTTTATTTTAAAATTGGTTTTAAATTTTTTTCTCTAAATTTTGTTTTCAATTTTATTAGAATTGTTTTTGTTTTAAATTTTATTAAAGTTGTTTTTGTTCATAGTTGCGCGTGCCCTGCATTTTCAACATTTTTAAAACTTGTTTTAGAAGTTCCAAGAGCTTGAAAACTGGTTGGGAAGGTCTTCAATTGATTGGGAACTCTTTTAGGAATTTGAGAACTTTTTGGGAGCTTCAACATAAAAGAAATGGGAGTTTGGGAATGAGTTTCTTAAAGGAAGATATTTAAATTAGAATTATATTAAATTAAAATGTAAATATATTTATTCCATTATTACAAATACATAATTTCTTACAAATATTTTCATTATATTTAATCAAAATATCACTATAATAATATAAAACTAAGGCTAAAGTACACGTAAATATTATTTCAAAAATTCCCCGGATGGGGTGTCACATAGCACAGTCAGGCCACGTGGTTTGGAGCTAGGTTGGAACTTAAATATAGGCCATCGGCTCCCATCCCCTCACCATTAAGATGGGAGCAAGTCCGAGCAGCCAGGTCCATGGGATAAGCCCTCTCAGACAAGTGAAGAAGAAGGACGCACAGGGCACTAGGAGGATAGCCTTAATGGTTGATCCTGTCACGATCACCCTCATGTTTATCAGCAGTTTTGGCCAGGAGAGAATTCATTTCGAGTTCGAACAGCCAAAGGCAGGCATCTCTGAGCGTTGGTGCAGAGGTAGCAACCTCGTTGATGTTATGGTCATTTTTTTTCTCATACAGATGTCGTGGTAAAGAGGCAAGCCTCGTAGAGGCATAACCTGGTATGCTCTCGATGCTCGTCGGAAGAGACATCAGATATTTGAATGAGTGTTTTCCATGGCTCGGACACAGCTAGTCCACAAATCCAGGAAGTCCAAGATGCCTCCCATGGCCTATGTGGAGGATATTTTTCCGGAAGAACCCATTCAGGCTCCTCTAGAACATCTCCTCTTTACAGTTCCTGACAATTGGAATCTGCCAACCTGCTTTCCGAGGGAGGCTGAGCTAAAGGCCATGAGGACACTACATAGCTGCCATAGAAAGGACGACCAAACAGAGGAACCCACGACATTCTATGTCAAATAAGAAATCACAGAAGTTGTGGATGCGACGGTGACTTCAAGCATAGGGGAATTCTCCATGGATGCGGACCACCATAATTCTCAAAGAGGACTGCAAGGAAGGCATGCAAAAGGAGAGGAGGAGGCCATCAAACCAGAAGAAGCATTGTTGAAGGATATCTGGGTGAGGGACGGTGGCATGGCTCCTATGCCACATCCCCTCTCCATCATACAGGAAGCATGGCATGTCCAATCGATATTCTTTCACCCGGAACACCTGGAGCTGATATTTGAAATGAGAAACCTAGTGGAAGACCAAATCCACCATGCCATCCAAATAAACAAGTGCATAGACATGTTGTATGATTCCTAGTCCAACACGCCACCAGGACGACGATGCCCAACGTGTGCACAACCCTTCACATTGCCAGCCAGAGCGGGAAAGAAGGGAGGAGATGTTGAAACCACTGGGTAATTGTTACAGTTAATGTTTCTGGTTGGAAGTTCTGTTTTGATTAGAACTAGGGTTCTAGCACTATCAAGGTTTCACTATGCTATAAGTAGGAAGCTCAGGGAACATTTTCAGACTAATGGTTTCCATATGTCCTGGTTTCCTTCGGGTAGGACAGATGGCAACCTGCTTTTTTATACAAGATGCATAGGAGGCCCACTATCCCGGTTTCCATTTTTCCGGTGGAACAGTTGGCAGTCCAAATGTATTTGTAAGCCTGAAAAGCCAATACAATAGGATCCTCACCATTTTTACTTAAAAATATATATATATATATATATATATATATATTATTTCAAAAAATTGTTAAGTGAAAGAACTTAATAATATTCACTTTATAGTTGTGGATATGAAAAACTTTTAATACATGTATGTTTTCCTTCAAGCTCAAATTAAACATGAAAGTCTAATAAATCAATACCTTATCCATGAGAAGCATTTGCTCCACTTTGTAGTTGATATCAAAAAACCATATCATTGACTTTTATTGTATTTTCATATTAGAATAGTAGTACTAATTTCTTTTTTCCAATAAAAAAATAATAATGTTTCAAATTTACAAAGATGTTTAAAGTTTATATATGTAAATTTTAATTTTAAAAAGAAGTTAAAATTGTATATATGTATTTTCAATTGTGTTTCTCATTTTCTAATGGAATATCTATGGATATTAAAGTTTCAGTATTGTGTTAAATATATTTATATAATTATTAGCAAAAATTAAATTAGTAAATATTGTAGTTGTTGCAAGAGAAGAAACATTGTTCTCGATTGACCTTCAATTTTATTGAAATAAGATTTAAAATGCATCAATATCTCTATACATTGTAATCTAAAGTATCACATTTCAGAAACTCATGGAACATAGGTTTTGTTTTTATTTAAATATTGTTTTGAAAAAATATTTTTATTTTCTTTAATGATTCTTTTTTAATATATATATATATATATATATATATATATATATAATTGTTTTTTGGAAAATTTTAAATCTTTTTCATTTCTTTTTAGTTATTTTTCTTTTTCCTCTTTTTTTTTAATTTATTTGTTCTTTTAAATTTGAATTTTGAATATAATTTTAATTTTTTTAAATTCATTTAAAAAAATTTATTTAAGAAGATTTTCTCCATTTTATTTATTTCTTTTTTAATGTATATTAAAAAAAATAGTTTGAAAATAAATTTCCAGGTGACCAGTTGGGGTCGAATTTTTAGTTATTTATTTGAGTAGGGATCGATTCTCAAGGCCAATTTCAATTAGTTCGTAAAGAGATATAATTTTAATGTTTAAAAACAAATATTTTTCTGAGCATCTGTATGAGTTTTTCAGGCCATGTTTTATTCAGGGGTTGATTTTCATGTTTTTTTATGAAAAAATAAGGGTTTTAAGGGATAGAATTCTCATTTTGATATCTTAATTCTTGTTAAGTCGATAACTATGTTATATGTGAAAAGAATGGCCTTGTTGTTAAATGTGCAAAAGAGATAGAAAGTTCTTTCATAGATGAAGAATATAGAGCACAATATGCAGGAGAAAATCCTAGAGTCCAACCAATTTAATCCTGATGGTGCCAAATCCTTAAGGTTTGAGAGTTGATTTATCTGCTAAGTAGACTATACCATATACATTGTCATTGAAATATTGAAATTAGTCTCTCTAGAAGTTCACATGGCATGTTGCACCGATGTTAATTAGTCATGCATCTCTCCATAAATAAAACGTTACCTTTGTCTTGCTTTTAATATTTCTTATCTTTTATCTTCTCCCAAGGAATTTTGTGTGTCTTTGCTTCATGTCCATTCTTCACATAATGGACACATTTAAGATCAAATTTATCATGGGGATTATGCCTATCTATTCTTTTGAAGTTCTTTTTTCTATATCTTTTCGTACTACATCCATATTTTGCATCAAAGGAAGTGATTCCAAAACTAAAGGAATGATTAATTGAATCCCCAAAAGATGAAGTAATAGAAACCCCAAAGGTAGGCATAAGAACATAATGAGTTTTCCAATGGAGCTCTAAAAGTACCCAAGAAGTCAGGTATTCCAAAGTAGAAAAGGATGCACAATTCTGGAGGGAAAAAGGATGAGACTCGAGTGCTTCAAGCAAAGGAAAAATTGTCCATTAGCCATGAAAATTTCTTACGAAAAATTATATATACTCAATGCTTGTTGTACAATTTCATGGAATTATTTTGGGAGCATCAATTTTCAGGGCGTGTATCTCAGTGATACCTAATTATAAAAATAAAATCTACAGGTCGACTTGTTTATGTAAGATGGAGTGACTTCATTTAATTGAAACAAAGAGGATTTTGTACAAGACAAATCCAAATGTATCACTCTTGAGAAGAGGAAGTTACTTGAGTTGAAGTTTGACCCTCACTTGCATAAAAATGAGCCTCCACGGATTCAAATTGAGGCCACCTATATGACCAATATTAAAATCCCATGAAACCCCCACATAAATATAAAATACAAATATTTCCTAGAGGTTTTCCCCACTTATCGAAATGATATAAAAAGTAAGTGAAAGAAACACTTAGTTGCAAGTGCATTGGGTTGGGGTAATACCTCGGGCCCGGCCCATACTCTTAAATCACTATCTTTTCTCTTTATTCCTCTACTTCTATTGTTGATCTAACAATGACCTATGCCTCTGTTGCTACTATAGGATATGAAACAACTATATAACTTCTAGTAGACCTGTAGGATCTGGAATTGGATATGGGTATGTTACTATTTTTTATGTTGTTAGATATGGATCTATATTTTCTATTAATGCTCTACTTATTACTTTTACCCATATATATATATAATGCGGGTGGTGCCCTGAACGAAAGACTAACTTCTGAGCATCAGCGGTCCCGAATGAATTTGAGCAAAGCGAATAAGCGAGTCTCGATTCTTTTAATAAGTGCCCTACTTTCCAATAAAGAGTTTCCTGAGCTCCCAGCGAATATGTTCCCTGAGCTTGCTGCTAGTATCTGTTGAGGGAATTTGATCAAAGCGAAGAAGATATTTATTTTCCTGAGCATAGCGGTTGAGCCACTAGTCTAGATGGAATCCCGAACTAAAGAGCACTCGCATGAACATACTGAGAAAGAGAGGGCATCATAGAAATGGGACAGGAGAGCTACTTAGAACGGTAGAGAAAAACTACGGAGCATAGGATGTAAGATCAGAACTACGGAGCAAGTGGGAGAGGAGTATAAGAACCAGATAGTCCTCCTCAATAGGTTTTGGAGTGGTTACAACATTTTTGCCGACGAACATGTCAAAATGGGAAAAAAAAGGATAACTACAACAGGGTTGATGATTCCGACAATGATGGCGAGTCTCCTATGAAAAAGAAAAAATTTTATTTTTTTCTCGGGGTATTTTTTTCTCAAATCAATATTTGTAAGTTATAAAGGATTCACAAAGTTCCTAAGAAAATGTATCAAGGAAATATTTTTGGGTACATTTGTGACTTTGATATGAAGGACAAGAAATCGATTCCTAACAAGAAAGGTATTTCATTATTGTTTGATCAATGGGAGGTATTCTGCAATCATATTGATGAGGTCATCTAAGAGATCTTGGAAGAAAGGGTGAGGAGTCAAAACAAGAGGTGCAAAAGAGAGGGGAAATTATGCACAAGGTGTTGAACCTTGGATTTAAAATCTACTCTAATACCATTGTTAGGCCAGGTATGGGTAGAGGAATAATTAACTACTTACTTGATTGCTTTGCATTAATGTGAGACATTCATAAATACAAGTTGGGATGGTCTTTGGTTTCATCTTTCAAGAGGTCCCAATGACCTTTTCTATTCACCTATGACTCTTTATATTTCTCCTAAATAATATTTACAAAGAACCTCAATCCCTAAGGATTAGGTATCTAACAAGATGATCATCATTATTTTCCAAGAGGAACTTTATAGTATGAGGGAGTTGTGTAATTCCTCTTGTGCTCAACATGGATTTGACACATGGTGCATATATATATATATATATATATATATATATATATATATATATATATATATATGAACCAATGTAGATCCATATTAACTATGGATATATTATGGATGTAAAGGGATCAAGTTCCTTGAGGTGAAACATTTTTTAGATAGGAAAAACTTAAATAATTTTTTGCACCTCAAGGGGTTTGATCCCTCTCACTGCGTGATACATGTAATGTCCCCAACTAGGCTAGGATGGAATATTATGTTTACTATCCAAAAATTATTATTTTTCTTTGTATAAATTTGTCAAAAAAATTGTGTTGTTGCTAAGTACTTACAAACAATTTTTTTATATAGGAATATTGTTAAACATATTGCATGCATCCATTACACAAACACTAGAGTAGATAACCAAATCACAACAATAAAATATCTATAATGGATGTAATAACAACTGCAAAATACTCCTAAACACATAGGTCTGATGGCTATAAGGTAGTTGCAATGTTCACTAACATAAAAAAATTCAAAAAGGGAACCTAGAATGATGCCAATGGCTACAACGCTCTCCAAGCCCTACAACACTCTACTCTGGCACTGTATGATTTGTAAATAAAAATTTTCCCTCCTATAACCCTCACGGATCTGACTGAATCAGTCATTGCAACTTCCGATCATGGAGGTCTTCATAGGATAAAGATGATCATCTAGAGGGGACTCGCGAAACACCATATACTCAACATGCGGGGATGCCTTCAACTATAGTTTCTTTGAAACACTCCTAATACATCCAAAATTCTAGGCTTGGCCTCTTCCCAAAAGCTATGAAAACCTTCTACGCACTTTGTTATACCTCCAACTGAATACAAAAACTCTCAATCGAAGCTCCAATGCTAGTCCTAGATGGAATCCCCTCTTGTATGGCTAGGGTGGGTATTGCACCATTGAAACTAGACTATAGTAGTGGAAGGGTTTTGATAAACCCCAATGAAACAATGGCTCCAAGAGAAACAATAGAAAATTCAATCAAATTATAATGATGAAGTGAGGGGCTACCACTCATTTTATTCTTCCTTCGATCCTTCTATATCCTTCCACCCTTTTGACCAAATCAAATCCCTTTCCCTCCAATATTCACTTAAAAAATAAAAATCACTTTTTAGTGTTTAAGTAATTAATCATTTATTTTAATCCCCAAGGGTTAACTCAAGTGGTTCTGAGTTAGATGCGAAGCTATCCGCAGTGAAGGAGGTCACGACTTTGAATCTCTTGTTCCCCCTTGGGGTTAGGCCTACCACAGACATTAGGGCTATTGGTTTATCTCATTTACCATCCATGAAGTGGGGAAGTACTCCGGGGTTTCTCGTGAGATATTACCTTGGAAAAAAAAAGTGATTAATCATTTATTTTTATTTAATGTCGCTTTAATAATTTGTCATCTTCTAACCCAATGACACTAAATAAGTATCTATGACTCCCTTTTTCTACTGTCTATACCCTACGAGAGTCATATAGGCTATTAATTCATCGTCCATCATGATCAATTGTAAGGGGACATTACAGTCACACCTTCTCAAGATTTCTTGTCCTCAAAAAACTCCAAATTGGGGTGCTACAAGATCTGCTCTCCCTCCCAAGTAGAATCTTTTCTAGGTAAAACTCTCCATATGATCAGATAATCTCGAATAACTCTTATCCTCATCCTTCTCTCCCTAAAATCAACAATCCTCTCGAGAGTTAGACCTAACTACCCTTCCTCATCTAGTGGATGAGGATTTGTCGAGAAGGTGACCTGTTTTCCTAGTGCCTTCTTGAGGCATGACACATGGAAGACATTATGGATCCTTCTACCCTCTGACAACTCCAACTCATATGCTACCTCTCTAACTCTCATAATCACCCTGTAAAGTCCATATAAGCGTGGATTTTTCTTCTCTGCATCACTCTTCTTAAGAGAAGACTACCTGTAAGGTTGCAACCTGAGAAAGAATAAGTCCCCAACCTAAAATATGCACTCCACCTGATGCCTATATGCATAAATATTCTACTAATTCTTATCGACCTTCAAGTTCTCCTTTAGGACTCTCAAGGTCCCCTGACTCTCCTGTAACCAATCTTTGGCCTTGAGATCCCTTCTCTCCCCAAATTCCAAATCCATGAATGATGGAGAATCATATCCATACAATTCCTTGAACGGACTCATCCTGATGGACATGTGGTATGTGGTATTATAATAGTTCTCCCCAAGATGCAACCATTTTACCAAAACTCTCTATTGTCCTAAAACATAGTTCTACAAATATCCCTCAATCTATTTTTTTACAATCTTCATTTGTCCATCTATCTGAGGGTGATAGTTGGTGCTAGGTGTCAACTCCATTCCTGACAACTGGAACAACTCCTTATAGAATGTGCTCAGAAACCTATTGTCTCGATCATTGATGATATATCTCGAGAGACCATGTAGCCTCAACACCTCCCTAAAAGATATGTCTGCCACCTGATATGCGCTATATACTCTGAAGGTATGGTGAAATAGTGTGCATACTTGGTCAATCCATCCACCATGATATAGATACAGTCCCTTCCATGTACCTTCGAAAACCCTGTAATGAAGTCCATGGAGATGCTCTCCCACTTTCGCTCTGGTATAGGAAGTGGCTGAAGTACACCTACATGGTGTGTAAATTCCGACTTGTTCTGCTGACAAGTCATGAACTCCCTCACGTATTGTAGTACATCCTCCTTGAGACCCATCCAAGAGAATCTCTCCCTCACCTCCCTATATGTCTTCAGATACCTAGGGTTCCCTACCGGTGGTGCATCATGAACTTCCCTTAAGATCTTATCCTTGAGTGTGGACTCAAGGATGAGATAGATCCTCTCCTTTTAGTAGATGATGGCATCCACTACCCTGCACCTATCGTCCTGCATAATACCCTCCATTAGTTCATAGGTGAAGGTATTCCTCGAGTATTCCACCAAGAGGATGGAATTGCAGTCTGTTGATATCTTTGTCATGGAGAAGGTTGCAGGTATCCTGGATAAGGTTTCAACAACTATGTTCTTATTCCTCTTTACACACTCAGTGTCAAATTCATATGCATGTACCTTAGTAACCCATTTATGTTTCCTCTCATTCAGGTCTCGTTGCTCAAAGAAATATCTCAAGTTGTTGTTTTTAGTCCTAATCACAAAGAGTCCCCATACTAGGTACTATCTAAACTTGTCTAATGCAGGAATGATGTCCAACATATCCTTATCATATATCAGATAGATATTATTCATATCTCTTAGATTTCTACTCTCAAAATCTATCAGGTGTCAGTTCTACATCAACACTTCTCCTATTCCCTCATCGGATGTGTCACACTCTAGGAAAAAAGGTTGTGTGAAATATGGAAGTGATAATATTGGGGAAGTTCTCATCACCCTCTTCATTCTCTCAAATGCTACATGTGCGTCCTATGAAAATTAGAATGCCCCCTTCTTGGTGAGGTCTGTCAATGGTGCAACCAATTCTGGAAATCCTTTCACAGAGAACCTATAATAGTTTCATATTATGAAGAATCATCACAAATCTGTGAGTGATCTGGGGGTGGGCCAATTTAATATTGTATAGATATTCTCCTAATACACCTTTACTCCCTAAACACCAATAACATTCCCTAGATAGAGGATCTATATCAAGCCAAACTCACACTTTTCGTTGGAAAAAAGTGACCGCTCCTCCATAATGGTGAGAATGTCATCCACATGCTTTAGATGTTTCTCCCACATCCTCTTATAGATCAAAATATCATCAAAGAACACTAGTAAGAGTTTCCTCTACTGTTTGTTCAAGATATGCTTCATACATGACTGAAAGGTAGTTGGTGTGTTAGTCAACCTGAAGGGCATGACTAGAAATTCATAGTTCCCATAGTGACACCTGGATGATTTTTTATGGATATCCTCCTCTCTGAATCGAATCTGGTGGTATCCTAATCACAGATCAACCATTGAGAAGTACACTACCCCATGCACCTCGTCAATCATCTCATCAATCCTAGGTATTGGGTATCAGTTTTTGATGGTCTTCTTGTTCAATTCCCTTTAGTCTATGCACATCCTCATAGTGCCATCCTTCTTCTTCACCAGTACAACTGAAGAAAAAAAGGGACTAGAACTAGGCCATATATGTCCCATCTCCAAAAACTCTTTTATGGCCTTCTTGATCTCTTCGTTGAACTTATTCGGATTCTTATAGGGTGTGGTGATCATGGGTTTTCCCCTTTCATCTACCTCAATGACATGCTCAAATCCTCTATATGGTGGTGTCCCTATTGGCAGTGGCCCAAACACCTTATCATGTTTCCCAAGAATCTAATGTATGTCCACATGATAGTGTTGGTGATCCTAGGGTTATTTTTGTTGGGTAATCAGACATTCTATTGCACATTCCACATTACCATGCCTAAAGATGGCCTCCATGCATTTGTTGGAAATGATCTTGGGCTCTATTGATGGAATACCTCTTAGAATCACTTGCTGACTTCCTTTGTCTATGAACTCCATCCTCATGATCTGATAATTCATTTTGAAACCTACAACGGAATATAACCACTATACTCCCAACAACACATTGGTGTCTTCTAGATACACTACATGAAATTCATCGGTCAACATGTAGTTTCCCAATGTCATATCCAACCCTCAGATATTCTAAGTACAAGTCATGTTGTACCCCTATTCTACAACCACATTGAATTATTCAAATTCCTCTATGGTAATGTGTCTCCTAGAAACTAGTGTCGCGTCAATGAAATTGTGGGTGACCCCACCATCAATCATAGAGATAACTATCCACCCCTACAAGATACCTATGATCCTGAAATTATAATACTTGAGCACTCCCAAAAGTGTGGAAATGATCAGTTTATTGACTTCTTGTAGTGGGTTCTCTTCTGAAATATCAATATGAGTTGGTTATGCATCACCACTAATTTTTCCACGTTCCTGTGTATGAGGTACCTCATCCTCACTCTCATCATCCTCATTAGAAATAACCTCTATGTAGTGTACTTTCCCTTTTCCCATGCAACGATGTCTTGGTTCCCAAGGTTCTTTGGAGATGTATAAAAGATTTTATTGTCTTTTCTCTCTCCTGGTCTCCTCATCAATTATGTGCTTCCCTATCTATGGTTTTTGGGGAGGCTTCATCACTTGACCCTTATGTTGTATAAATGGTTTCACATGTGTTTTGTTTGGAACTATATTTTCCATATCCTGGGTCTTCATACCATCATCCTATAATGTTATTGGCCTAAAATCCTTCAACTGACGTCTCAACGGCTTGGATAATCTCTCTGTGAATAGTGTTATCACATAGAATGTACAAAGTCATGGTTTTCACTCATTTTAATTTTTTTCTAAGTTTGTTCTCATAAATACTCCATTAGTATTGGTAAATAGTGTGATTAGTCTTTCTGATATCAAACATGTTTTAAAATATTAGGTCTGAGTCATAGGGGTATGGTCTCAAGGTTTTGAGTCATGTGTTCTATCAATAAATCATGGTTTTGGTTTTTCCTAAGTCTGGAAGATAATATGAAGCACATGGACAAGAGTCTCAATTTCATCATGGTAATAGTCATCATTTTTAAAGAAGGAAAGGTATCAAATTCATATCCATTTTGATTCAAGCACAACATGTTGCAAACCTGTTAATGGTGCTACAAACTCACAGTGTGCTGCAAATTGTCACATACTACCACTTCTGGTGCTACGAACTCTCTGTAGAAGCTTATGGTAGATTAAGAGCTTGAAGAAATGTTAGTGTAATGTTCAGCAACAAGAAGTGAGATATTAACATGAGGAATGATCAAACAGGGCATGAATTGGAAACAACTACAGATGTTGCAGATCCAATTGTTGCAAATGTTGTGGATCCAATATAGATTAAAGTCGATCATGGAAGAATGAGAACAAGAGATGCACCAATCAAAAGAGGATATTGCTAAAAGGAATCTAGACATGCTAACCTAGCAAGCCACTAGGATAAGAAGAGGGCAAATCATTATGTATGCAACCTTCAATTAGTTTTTCTATGATATATTATATAGGAAAGCTTGTAAATCTAAGGATTGTTTTTTCCTATGCTGCTATGAATATACTGTTTATGCAAGTTATTTTCATTACTCAGAAGTTGTAGTAGGTTTATAATAGGTTTTCAAGTATTCTTGCATGGTTTTTGCACCACTTGAGTTGATTTGGCACGAAAACGAAACCTACATGAAAGTTCACAGTGCGTGTTATCAAAGGCTTTGCGAACTGGTAATTTGGGATAGTTTCTAGCAATTAGCACACAACAGAGTCATTTTTTAATTATAAATTTTAAATAC
>ML779799.1:208920-232888 GCA_009831015.1 Picea engelmannii
GGGGTGAATCAATTGTAACCTTGCTTAAACAATTATGCTTATTTTAAACTCTTTACAAAGCACTCAATGACAATCACAATAATGCAGGGAAGTAAGAAACAGTACATTCAACATCATTCAAACATATGAGATACATAGAGACAGATATTTCCTGAGGAAACCCATAAAGGGTAAAAACCTCTTCTTCTTTATATGATAAGTAATCGTTACATTCTGAACATTATCATACATATGAGATCCAACTCATTGTGAGGCTACAACCTTTGTATTGCAAGCTGCAACTTGATGAGAGCACCAACTCTCTGTTTTCTCTAGCACCTACTAGAAGGAAGCACCAACTCCCTGGTTTCTTTAGCACCCACTAGAAGGAAGAACCAACTCCCTAAGTGTTCCAGCACCAACTTCCAGTCACACAAGCACCAACCTATATAACAGAAAACAATAGTTCTCCCTTGCACCACCCTGCCACCCTAGTTTCTCTGGCTACAACCATATGGAAGCTACAACTCCCTATGTTCAAGCACCCACTTGAACCTCTAAGGACAACAGTCCTCCCTAGCACCTCCCTAGCACCCTGAAATATAAATCTTTTCTATTATGACTTATTACAGCTATATAAAGTTCTTCAATGGCTTACCAGTCTCATCATTGTTCTGCTACACTGAGCTTCTCTGTCTGCATCAGTGTCTTCTGCACACTCCTTGCGCTTTTTTTTCTTTTTCCTTTTATGCTCTCTGCACCATGTCCCTTCAATGCACCATTCCACTTCGGTACATTTCTATTGCTACGCTCTGCCTCCTTCTTCCCACCTCAATCACACTCAACCGCCACCTCCTCGATCTCTTCTTTCTTCTACATCCTCCTTCTCTTTGTGCTCCTTGTGCATGCAATATGCACCCAACTCCCCCATTATCTCCCCCTACCATGCATCTCCACAGTGGGTTGTTTACTCGCACTTCACTCTTCCACAACTATCCCATCTCCTATGTGCCATGTTGTCTCTCTCTGTTTTGCATCTCCTTCTCATTGTCAGTGCTCTGCCTGATCATCATGGTAACTCTTCATCTTCTCTGGTGGTTTCACCCACGCATCCATCATCATTGGGTGTTATCTCGAGATTCCTCAACTTCTATAGAAATTGAGACTCTTTGTCTTCTATGTCATAGACGAGCTCATTCTCTGGTAGAAACCATCATTTGTTTCTAGCAGTTACACTGTGAAGTGCAACAGTAGCCCTCCGATCTTATTCAAATTCATTTGCATCGTTGAATTGACTTCATTGAATCTTGCATTCATTTCTCCATTTCGTACTTCGGAATTTTGGCAATCCTGTTGTGTTGCATCTTGACTCTCCAAGTCGTGATCTCCGAAACTCCGGAAAATGAGCTTGCCTCTTCAAGCTTTTCTCTACAACGCTTCGACCATGTGACTATGAGAGGTGACCAAGTGCTTATCCATATAGTGCTTTTGTGATTTCTCTTTTCGGAACTTCGACGTTCTTGTGGTGATGAGTTCTTGATGACTCCACCTCCCGGTCTGCGAAACTCCAAAATGGAGTCAGCTCAACTTTTCGGCTTTTCACACTTCGCAACTTCGGGATTCCTGTTCTGAGAGTCCTTGACATCTCCAACTCCCGGTATCTGAACCTCCGGTATGGATTCTTTGACATTTCACGATTTCTCATTTCGCAACTTCGGGACTCCTATAGTAAGATTTCTTGACATCCCCAACTCCTGATATTCAAAATCCCAGTATCTGAAACTGTCTCCTGCTTTTGGGATTTCGGTGTTTTGCATTTCGCGATTCCAGGACTCCTGTGGTGAAGTGTTTTGACACTTTAACTCCCGGTATCCGAAATTGTCCTCCTTCTTCCGAGATTTCGGTGTTTCGCATTTCGTGATTCTGGGACTCCTGATGATGAAGAGTCTTGACTCTTCCAACTCCTAGTACCCGAAACTCTGAAATGGAGTTATTTCCCGATCTGCGAAACTCTTCGTTTATGTACCTATTTCGAGATTTCGGTGTTTCTCATTTTGTTGTTTCGGCATTTTGGCACTCCTGTGGTGAAGTGTTTCGACACTTCAACTCTTGGTATCCGGGACTCTGAAATGGAGTTATCTTTTGGTATGCAAAACTCTTTTTGATGTGCCTCTTTCGGGATTTCAAGATTCCAGATTTCGCAACTACGGGACTCATGTGTTGAAGAGTCTCAACTCTTAACTTTTCAATCTCCCGGTATCTGAAACTCCAAAATGGAGTCGGATCAATGTATTCTGGTGTTTTGCATTTCGTCGTTTCGTCATTCTTGTCGTGAATTTCTTCCTTGACTCCTCCAATGCCCGGTATCCGAAACTCCGAAATGGATTTTACGATTCTGATCTTTCCATGCAATTATTACTACGCTACTGATCTTCCTTGCCTGCATGTTTTCCATCAAATAAACAAGCACACTCTTGCACTCTTCGTGCACGTCTGCACTATCTCTTCTGAGTTTATGTCATCCCTGTTTTTCCATCGCTGCATACTCTGATCTTGCCATCAATGAGAAGCATATCTGCCTGTAAACATGCCAACAAGGAGATGCTTAAGGGATTGTTGAGTATAGAAAGAAAACATTTTCCCTTTGTGTTGTGTATGGCATGGAAGAGATATTTTCCCTTATACTCAAAGATTACTCATATACCCACTCTATATATTGTCCCATCTCATCCTCATTTCATTTTAATTTTCTAATAGATCGAATTTTAAAGGAAACAACTATTAAAATACATTGTACTAGGGCTAGGGTACATGATGGGCAACAGTGACCTATGAATGGGGCCAACATTGAAAAAATTTCAAAATGTTTATGGATGACATCATACATCCTTGAGTCTTGAAACCCTCCCATACCCTCAAGGCATGTGTCTAGTCTAACCATGTCAAATTTCTATGCATATATGCACATATTGAAGAAATTTCAATGTTGGACCCATTCACTGCTCACTATGCGGAGTCGGTGCATGACATATTTGGTGGTTGAATTGGAAGTTCCATGACATTTCAAGAGAATTCCAACAAAGATTCTATAGATGGAAATATCGACATTTGACAATGAGACGCCCATTATGAACGTTGTTGCAAACATGGATGATCTCAAAGATTATGTGGTCGGGACATCATACATCCTTGAGTCTTGAAACCCTCCCATATCATCAAGGCATGTGTCTAGTCTAACCATGTCAAATTTCGATGCATACAGGCACATATTGAAGAAATTTCAACGTTGGCCCCATTCAGTAGTGCTCACTATGCGAGGTCGGTGCATGACATTTGTGGTGGTTGAATTGGAAGTTCCATGACATTTCAAGAGAGTTCCAACAAATATTCTACAGATTGCAACAACGACATTTGAAAAATATGAGATGCCCCATTATGAATCTTTTTGCAAACATGGACAATCTCAAAGATTATGTGGTCGAGACATCAAACATCTTTGAGTCTTGAAACCCTCCCATGCCATCAAGGATGTGCCTAGTCTAACCATGTCAAATTTTGATGCATACATGCACATATTGAAGAAATTTCAATGTTGGCCCCATTCACTAGTGCTCACATGGACGATCATGTAATAAATATGAAATCTATAACTATGTATGGGGAACAATGACTTCTATATAACTATAATATGGGGAGGGTTTCTTCACTTCTATACTTGGTTGTTTGGGGAAGGTTGTGTTTCTCTTTATGTTCATATATTTAAAGAGAGGATTAGAGCATTTAAATCATTTAGGACACTCTCGGGATTACTTTTGAAATACAAATAAAGGGGAATATATGCCTAGACACATGTATTCTTCTTCATATATTCATGTTGCATTGGCATACACAACTGATCTAGAAATATAGCGATAGTATATTTTTTTTTCTTTGCCATTGATTTGACCCTAGTAAGTGGGTAATTATCCCCTATCACAACTACCATTTCAATAATTTGATATCTTCATAAAAAAACCATGTAGAGATTTTACATCTATGTATGTGAAAACCAAGGAAAACTGCATTGAAACCAATCAACCATCCATCACCATTCTAACCATAAACACCATAGAAGTCAAAAGGATGTTTCTTAATATAGAAACCCAACAAAAATCATAGAGAAAATTCATTAATCTGGGTTGTATCTTGCATAATCAATTTTGGGATATAAGTAGTAATAGTGAAAAGGTAGAAAACTATGTGAATGCTAATTGGTGTAGTTAATTAACAAAACCAACAAATTAGTATGGTAATAAGACACTATGGATCAAATCAAAGAGCATGGTTTTTTGATAATTGAAATCATTGGATTGATAGTAGAGAGGGTGATGAAAAATTGAGGTTTATGAAACTAGTCCACTAATTGGAGGAAAAATATATGCTCCAAGTCAACAACTATAGTATAATTGTAATTACATAGAGGAGGCTTAAATGTAATAAAATTAATGGTTTTTTTTTTATAACTATGGGTGATATCATTAAATAGGGACGACTAATTAGTTAGTATCGAACAAATATAACGTGGCCTCATTAAAGAATGTTCGCTAGGTAGGATGTGGTTATGATTAGGGTTCTCTAGCTAGCTATAAATAAGGATGGAGTACTACTTATGGAGCATGTATTGGAATATATTGTATTGGAGCTTAGATCATTGTGAGGTTGCTCCTTTAAAGATGCAAGTGAATACGAATGGATTCCTCCCATAAAAGGATTATTGTAAGGTGTTTCCCTACCTTGAGGGTACTTTGATAAATAAATATTGAGGATATGTGAATATCTTGTTTGTGATTCAAGTTTAAGGGTTACGGATTATAACACCTTAATCCTTCTCTTTCGATGCAGGCTCTTTTAGGGTCTCCTCTTGTTCTAATATTCAATTCATGCCAGATTTTCCATGATTACCTCCTTAGCTCCGTTTCATTGGTCCTTTAATACCTCCAACCAATCTGATCTCTAGGTTTGGGATTTTTATTCTTTGGCTGGAGTGACCACTACCTCCTCTTCCTCCTATTTACAATTGGTGTGGATTCCTCTCCACTTGATATCAAAGAAAGATTACTACCTTGCAATCTTTATATGTATAATTTTTTTTATAAAAAAAATCATAATAAGTTGTAATTTGGATAAGAGCGAGGAACCAATACTAACTATTATTGGAATGTATGTGAAAAATACTTCCTATGATTGAAGCAACTTGTATGTGAAAAAAAAATTAAACAAATGTTGAGCTTACTATTCACATTTGAATATCACATTCTCCTCTAGTGTAATTAAGTAGTTATAACAAAGAAAAAAGTTTCCATTTCAAACTTTTAAAGGTTTAGAGACCTTATGTGTATGGAAGAAGTTTTCCTTCTTAAATTAATTCCTATCAAATCAACCCATGCCATAAACCAATTATTCTTAAAACATCATTCCTTTTGAAAAAAAAAAAAAAAAACAAGTGTTCTTAAAACAACAATCCTTTTGAAAAAATAAAAAAATTAAATTTAACCATTTGTTGCCATTTACACAGACAAGCCTGCAAAGAAATGCATGGTATTATTAGAACTGTCACTCGAAAGAAAGCCAGCAGGAAGGAAGGTGATTGAAAGGTCAGGTAGTCTGGAGGCTGATACTTCGAACTATGAACTTATTCAGTAGAAATACACCAACTCCAATAGTCGTGCATTCAGAAGAAATTCAATTGAATTGGGATCAGTATTGTTCTAGTTGAAGGAAGGAAGAGGGGGAAGAATAGAATGGAATTGCAGTGGGTCATGTTGGGGTATGTGGTGGTGGGAGAGGCATTGGCTACTATGTTGTTGACATTCCCATGGCCGAGGATGCTCAAGACGCGTCCTGTTGCAATTATTTCCTCTCTCCTATAGCGAGTAATGGGCATCGTTCCCTTCGCCATTTTTCAACTCCTCAATAAAAAATTTCAACAATACCCATTCATCTTTTATTTATACTCATATATGCATTGAATTGAACCCATGACCTCCATTCGAGTCAGATTTATATTAGCTTACCCATAGCATTAGAGCCTATCTAGGGTTTTTGTGTGCAAATTTATTATTTTATTATTTCTTTCTAGAAATAAAAGGAATCTATTTATATACATGGCATTTCTAAAATCGGTCACTTTGATTCAGTGTTCATTTTAATCTCTATCTGCTAGATCCCTGACTTAATTGCTTACGTTTAGTATCAATAAAATCGGCATTCATCATGCTTATTGATATTGTTGTACATATAATACTTCTATTGATACTTACAAGAGTAGCATCTATGGTTCCATCTGTCACTACTGTACTATCCTCAAGAAAGATTAAATTCTATACAAACAAAAATACATAGACATCATATATCTATATGTGAACAGAAAGGAGGTACCAATACTGGAGGAACAAGACTAGATCTACTTCTTAGGCAAACTGCATTGGCTATCATGGAATTTAGCTAGAGGTTTTTTCTCTTTTGCCACTTCATTCATGACGAATATAGGAGGCCTACGTTCAGATATCGCCTTCACCAGAATGGTCAGATATCTTAAAGTTTTTCTTTCAAATTCACACAGTTCTGAAAACATTACAAAACACTCGCTCTAGATCATTATTGAATTCTCACATCAGGGGCAGCATGAATTCCAGACTTTCTGTTATCTTGTATTCAATTCTCTCCAAGCACTAGAACAGATGCTACTTACTGATCCTTTTGCATTCTCTCAAACCTTTCCAACTTCAATGATTACAACATTGGACACTCTGCTTTTCTTGTTACTTCTACTATACGAGGTTTTCCCTTTGTGGGCAATGCCTTCCTTTATCATAATTTTTTTATGCCATTCCTTGGTGTTGAAGGGATTTGGGATGGGAGCCTCCGAAGAACTCACTTTTGTTGGGACTACTACCTCCTTCCTAGGATGCCTAGGGTCTTTTCGTTAAGGAATTCCCACTATTCTTCTCTCCGATCTCACACAGAAAAGCCACCTTAGAACATAATAAAAAAATAGAAAGGAAGAGTGGATAAGAATCGGCCCACTAGTCCATATTATCAACTCTAGCTGGTTCAGGGAGGCCATAACAAGCTTAAGTCTTATCAGGGCCTAGTGTACCATGGCTCTAACTGCAATATGGAGCATGGACTGACTCATCATATCTTTCATTAACTTCGATCTTGGATTCCCATTAATGCCATTATAATTAGCCATGGTTATCAAGTTTCTAACCTCCTAATGATCTTGCTACCTTGTAATAAAGTTATTTTTCAGACCCTTTTCAAGGTTTGGCCACCCCATGGGACTAAAACCTATGAAGTGCTCTTTCTTTCCTTTCCCATTCTTCTAGTTAAGTAACCAGTCATGTTTGTTTTTAACAAGAAATGGAGAATTTGTATTATCAAAAATGGTTGTAGTAGAACTGTCATCACGGTTAGTACATATTTAATCACTGTCTGCTTTACTATCAACAAGTCTGTCCAAGACCCCCGGATGGGGTGGCAGGGCGGGATCTCCCCCCGAACACGCGGCAGCCTTTGGTGGCAGATGACGGGTTCTTAGACATGGGGGCATGTGATATACTCGTGCCTCCCCCCAGAGCTTAAATGCTCCGTAAGCGCACTTCGATGGTTGTTAATGCGCCCATTAACGCAGACAGTCCTCCCTCCAGGCTCTAAATCATGCAGTGGTTCGCAATGTTTGTTGTTTGTTGCAGCGGGGTGTTAGCAGAGCAAGCTCTGCAGCAGCTCTGGTTTTTCATCGCTTCAGTTTTTTCTGTTCTTTTGATTTTCGTCTACAGCAGTCGGGGCACCATGACGCGCATTCGGGGAAATCCAAGGCGGGGAGTGCCCTGGAAGCCTCGGCGTCCAGCCATTTCTTTCTCAGCCTCGTCCTCTTTGGACTCCTCCTCTCGCAGTCACCATACCCGCAGCAATTCCGGCCATCTCTCCTCCACATCGCTTCATGGGGAGCAGGATCACTCCCTCGCATGGGCACTGGTACCTTATGCGGTTACTCCCCCCCCTCGTCCTCCTGGCGACCCCCCAGAGCATCCCCCCCATCCCGTACCCGACCTCCATCACACCTTTTGCGGCGCAGGTCCTCTTCCCCGGGACGCTGCTACTCCAGAGCAGATGTGGGAAAGTTTGGCGGCACTGTATGATTTGGCGTTTGGCATTCGCCAGGGCGTGGACGGCCTGAACTTCCGCCTCCAGGAAACGGATGTCAAGGTCGACACATTCCTCAACACTCTCGCTTCCCTGCAGGACTCCCTGCTCCATAGTCAGCACGAGGACTCTCCAGCCCAGGAACCGAGTGCGACCAGGGGTAAAGCTATGGACGTGGACGTGGACGTAGGAGCTATGGACGTGGACGTGGGAGCAACCTCGGGCAGCAAAGCTGATAATACTGTGAACGATGGGGTCCCCTACATAGAAGAGGAGCCGTGGACAGAAGACTTCCAGCCCAAGTGGCCTGAGTACTCTCCGTATGACTAGCTCATCAGTTAAGATGCAGATACCAGATGTTTATTTTGTCAAATTCCTGCTGTTTTTGTTAAAGGTCTTACGTGTAATTAGATAAATAAATGAACAACTTGATACTTCTGAGTTCATGGACTGGTTTCCCCTCTGTTGGGGCAGTCCATCTACCTCAGACTGAACATCATGTAATACTCTCTGATACTCTGTTTTTGGGAGGTCTTTAATATATTATACTTACTTACAAAAAAAAAAACAAGTCTGTCCAAGAAATTATACATAGTTTTTTGACATCCTATGAAAAATATTTCAAAAAGTATCTATTTCTATATATCCTAAAAAAGACTCCTAAAATACTAATTACTTTACAAAACATAAACTAGAGGAAAGATTGGTGGTTTTCTAGTTCATTAGTTCCTTCTCTGTTGCAAGTGGGTTCTTGTTCTGCAATGTCTATGGCTTCGATCATCTGTGATTCTATGTTTTCTTCCTCGTTGTTCCCTTGCGCCGAGGCCTGCTAATTTGATGCCATTCAGAGAGCATATTTGTTCATTGTTTCTACCATATGCCTAAGAATATTACACTGTCTCCGAGATGGCTAGCTTCTTCTTTACCTGCAAAAGTGTGCTCATAATTTCTATAAGTTTTGAGACAATAGAAAATATTGAGGTCCTGTTTCCCTAGGTTATCTCCTCATGGGTCCTTAAAATTCTTATAAAATCCATAATATCTTGGGGTTACATTGTGAGGAAGCAGGATGATACCATACCATCCTCCAAATTAAATCCTAAGACTGCAAGGTAACTCAGTTTCCAAAAGAACAGAACTTTCCCCAATTGCAAATGTCTCGCTATAGCTATTACAATAACAAAGTTATCTTTTGTTTCAGAGGAAGAGACTATGTTCTGCAAACAGATATAGCAGAAACTGGATCTTGGATTGTGCAAAGTATATCCCAAAGAGGATCCAATAGCTTGATGAATAAATGTAGACTTATAACACCTACAAGCAGCAGGATGCCCAAAACCACTATGCCCAAACCAACAATAGAACACCATGAAAACGGAAGACATGTAATGGAGACTGAGAATGCCAAAAAGGAAATCACCAAATACTAAACTGGTCCTGATAAAGAAAAACTGAAGGATGACTTGAAGAGAGAGCAACTGACTGAAATCGAACCTGAAAAGGAGCGAACAGAGGAGCCCAAACCCCTTCCACCTGAAAGAACTGCAACTGTATGATATCCCACCTGCACCGAGGTGTATTAATTCCATGTCTTCAATAGAATATGCTCATGTAGCTTGGAGCATGCCCGAAATGATAAAGGGTCCCTTCAAATTAAATTTTGAGCCCTGGTGGTTGTACTCGCACATGAATGACACTTGTTGGATGTAAGGCTTTGGACTTGACATTAAACCAAATATTTAAGGGTTAAAGTGGGTAGTTTTATGTCCATTTACCCATAGATCCCCCATTTTTAACTTAATCACCTTGTTTTCCATTGCGTCAGCCTTCTTATTGTTATTGTGGAGAACCTGGTCATATGATATTTCCTAGATCTTTGAGGCTTCATATTGTGATCTGGTAAGGATAGAATTTAGTCTATGATCTACTTGACTTTGTTTCATCATAGCTCTGATAAATATAGTGGAATCCCCTATTATAATTAATCATGCAATATTTCTCTCTGTTGCTAATCTGATCCCTTGAAATAGTGAATAAGATTTTGGTTTGTTGTTAGAAATAATTCTAACCCCCGGGCATATGACATTTCCATTGTTCCTCTGGGATTGTAAAGGATCCCCCTTGCTCCTGTCACCCCTGTAAACATTCATGTTTTCATCCGTTCATAGTGCAACAATCTACCTGCTAACCACCCTATTTTCCATTTCGTCTACCATTTGATTTGTGGTTCTTCTCACATGGACGAATCTAACCTCTTCTAGGTGTTCTGATGCTTCTATGATTCATGTAATCTAAACCCTCAATTTCCATAGATTTATCATGGTTCAAACTTCATGGTAAATTATGAGTTGAGGCTCTCCTTTGAACTCCAGACAATTAAAATCCATACTCATACATTGTGTATTTCCACCAACAAATGCCTAGGTGCAAACGTAATTAATTATGTGGAAGGATTTTAACTAAGAAATTTTTCTTTATTTCTTTTATTCTTTGAAGATGACCTACTTTTCTACCTCATTTTAGTATGAAAAAAGTTGCAAATGTCTGAATTTTTGTAGAATTGATTTTTTTTTGGTAAATAAAAGTAAATTGTATGAACATAGTATAGATTTGCATAGTATAGGAAGAACAACAACCTTTCCTAGAGTGCAGTACAAAATGGCCTAATTGGCTAGATTTAAGCTTTGGCCTAGATCTACTCTTATTATTGAAGGATAGCCTCAAATATCCATGTGTTGTTCTTATACTCAAAGAGTTTTTAGAATCTATTATAAAGTTGTTGATGATAAAACACATATTCTTTCACAAATTTCACAAGTTGTTGTTATCAATTATACAATAAGCAGTGTGTAGCAGTGCTCAAAGTTAGAGCCTAAGATGAAAATATATTTGAGTGTAACACGGTCTCTTCTTCAGTGACACATGAACAATGTAATATTATAATGCTAGGGTTAGGGTTTAGGTGGTTAAACCACCATAACCAACTTAGGGTAGCCTACCTTGGGCTCCTGTAGTTGTATTTCTTGCAACATCATTAATATATGTGACATCTATTATTCTCTCCAATTATGTTTGTCTTTTATTGTGTTATGTATGCACCCATATGGAATCCTTCACAAAATTCATTTCAAAGATATGAGTTTTAATCCTGCCTCTGTACGTCAATTGATTGGTTCTACTTCTCCCTTGCTACAGTTGTTTTTTTTGGATTTTCTCCCTTCTCCCGCTCTCCTCTTACATTTGATTATCATGCCTTGGATGTGGAAATCTTGGGTGATGGTTAGCGCATCCACTTGTATCTCCAAACTAAACAACGTCTGATATTTTTTTGACTCTTACCATGTTGGTGTAATGGTGGTTAAACTCAACTTTATGAACATTAAAGTCATTTATGAATCACCCTTAGTGGGTGGTTATAGCCCAGAGTGTGTGGCATTAGTGGTCCCTTATTAACATGGTGGCTAGAAGGTGACTTAGTTGTCTGTAATTAATGCAGAAGTTAGACTAAAGTTAATCACTATAGAAAGGGTTTGTGTACCTCATTGTAACACACTGTGGAATCATGTAATGAAATCAATTATTCAAAGGGAAGGTTTTCCTGTGAGGGTTTTCTCCACTATTGATTTGGTGACGTGATTTTATGTGATGATGTGCAATATCAGATGGGACCTTTCAGCCCCGGTGCTAACATGGTATCAGAGAGAGGGAACTTCCTTGTTTCTTTTGGTTATGTTATTTGGTGACACTATGTGAAGCTTTGGTTTAGATTGTAGTAAATGAGCACATGCATTCTATCAAACACTTGTTTCACACTGGTGGTGAAGTATTTAGTGTGCACTCTTTGTGGCACTCAAAAGTCTTTCTATGGCAAATCCATTTCTTTTCACAGTTAAATCTATTTTGAACTGTTACTGTAATCTAGAGTTTGAGTTGTTATATAGATCTGTATTGACTAGGTTTGAACAGTAGAGAAAGAACATGATATGTCTATAACCATGGGCAAGCAGATTCCTTTTAGGTTATTCACTATTCATGTGGCCTCCATTACCTACTTTGTGATCTCTGCCATATATTTTGCCTCAGTTTTTTGGATTGGATTTGAATATTGTTCAGCAGAAATGTGATTTACATGGGTTTTTATTTCACTGTGTAGTGTTTCAAATCTGATCATAATTTTAATAGCCCTCCTCCAAGAATAAAACTACTTTGGGCATGTCCTCTTATATTTCATGCTTCTTTGTGGACTCCACTTGAATGATTAATAGAGAAAGTGGAGTCCACCAAGAATGAATTAGTGGATAATAACATCAAAGAAAGGTTTAAACATATCTTTGCAAGCTGAGCAATTGAAATTGATAAACCCTCAGTTACTTTTCTCCCTAAACATTCAATGGAAGAGAAGCAAATTGAGGTACATGAAGCTCTTCTCCATATCTTTCTAAAGGTTCTTGAAAACTGACCATGGCATGAATTTTCAATGCATTTTAGAAAATGAAAACTCAGATTTCTTAGATTGGATATCAAATGGTAAACCTAGGGCACTAAAAACAAAATAAATGAACACACTTAATGCTGGTAAAACAAATCAAACCTATAAAATTGTTGTATGACACAAAAAAAATCGATATAGTTAGAAATAAGTGGCAAACCCTTGCATAAATCTAGAAGAAAAAATTGTTTACACCATGGAATTTTAATAAATCTCTAGGAAAATGAAAATTGTGGATAACAATGAATCCTTAGTCCACAAAATCTTTGATGGCGATGAAAATGCTTGATTGGCCCTCCTAAAATCGATGAGAAACTCCTCTGCTCTCATCCCCTAACAGCTATAGTCAAATAACCCCCAAAAATCAGATTTGACCCTTTTAGAGGCCTCTTTTTACACCCAACAATTGTTTGGTATCTTGTGTGATTTTTCCTAAAACATTGCAATGTACTAACTTTCTGAAAATGTCGCGATTTTTTCAAAACAATATATTGAGAGGGACCAAACATTGTGACAAAGCGCCACATTGGTGATTTTTGAATTAGTGGACCCTCGTGCTCCCTGTAATCTCTTTGTAGCAAGGAGGAAGACTAGCGTGTCCCATAATCTTTGTGGGGAGTTACACATGAAATTATCAAGGACCCTAGTGCTTCATGTAATCTCTATGTAGCACAGAGGAAGACTAGCTTGTCCCGTAATACCTATGGGGAGTTGCAATGACAACTAGTAGGGGAGATGCTAGTGTTTTTTATAATCTCTTGCATAAAAGTAGTTAGCAGAGAAGAAAACTAGTCTATCCTGTAATCCTCATGTGGAGTTTCTTGTGTGATGACTAGACCCAATAGGGTTACTATTGGTTTGTGTGACCATTTCATCTTGCTAGCCAATGAGGGTTTTGTTGTGTTCGCTATGATTCAGTTATCAGTTTTTTTGTTGTTGGAAAAGAGAGAGACTCTTTGACCTTGTCATATGTAGGACCTCAACTCGAGGGTGGATTTGCATTATGTGCATTGTGAACCTATGATTAGGACATAAATCCTTCGAGATGATTCCTATGCAGCCATCCTTCTTGAGCAGATAAGTATATGTTTCTATGTGATTTTGTATTGTTTATTTACTTGTTTTAGTTCTTGCTTGCTTAATATGCTATTAGTGTAAATGAGTCAAATCGCTTAAATAAATCAACTGCTAGCTATGATGCAGTGAAGTTTTCAGCTTTTCTCAATGAATGCTTGCACATGTAAATTTGTAATGGTTGAATGTTCATATTGTATTCACAACTATGCAATGATTTAGTTGTATGTTTCATATAGTTCAAATCGTTTTCATATTGATTCCTCTCTTATATAAAGTAGATAGATATAATATGCTCAATGTGTTTAAAATAGTTGATTTGGCACCCCATGCTCAAGGAAGCGCAATGTGTTCATTACTGAGTGGTATCAAAGCCTAGGTCGAGCTTTGTGACCTCAATAATGGGTCGTTCTATACAGAAGAAAGAAAAATATTTTTGAAAAAAGACATGGAAAAGTAGAGTTTCCATTCTTGAAGTTGCACTATAATTGTAAATTGACAATTGCCAATTTAGGAGGACAATTGAGGTTGGGAGTTGCAAAACTATAGTTACTGAAAGAGTAGTTTGTTGCCAATCGGATGAAGGGTAGTGAATCATGTAGAAGTTATGTTGAGTCTCTCATATGAATTGAGGTCGCAGAGAAAAATAGGGAGTTAAAAAAAGAGATAAAAAGGAAAAGAAAATGATAAAGTTCTCATGTGGACTAAGGTGGCACAAAGTAGCATGTCGAATAAAGAGCCCAACATGCAGATTGAATCTTAGATTGTGTAAATTATCCTTGCAAATTGAATTTCATTTGAGAATGGAAAAGGTGAGTTTCTATGTGAACTAGCATGCAAGCTAGCATGTGAAATGAGATCGCTATGTGAATTGGTGTATGACTGGAAATAGAAAAGAAAATTTGTCATGTGAACTATGGTATGACTAGGATTAGAAGGGTGCATTGTGATGTGGATACGAATCATGTTGGGATATCATAACTTACACTTTTTAGTTAAAACTTAAAATTAAAACCGTTAAATTGAAACAAAGCACCCCATTTGAATATTTTGTTCACATATAGAGAAAATAGGATTGAGGAAGACTTGATTGCTCAAATCAGAACCAAAGTGAAAAACTAAGTTGAGTACCCAACCTGTGAAGGGCATAGAAAATTGTAACAACGTCCATTTATGGCAAGCAATACCATGTTGGAAATCTTGTACAAAGGAGAAGATGTCCATAAGCTTGGATTGCAGGCACAACTTGTTGATTTTTTAGAAATCAAACTAGAGTAGGAATCTAGGATAAGTTTGACCATTTTTTCACTATATGTTTGCTTCCTAGCATGCTCGTAAATTTGAATGCTAGGAAGAAGGGTACTGGAGGATTCAATTAATAGGGAACATCCACGACAAAACCCCAATAGGGAGGAAGGAAGGCAATAAGAGCTGATCCCACAAGAACTTTTTGAGATTGTAAGGAGGCTACATGGTCGTATTAGTAGTGACAAGGTAGACAATCATCATATGACACACATCCAAGAAGTATAACAAATGGTTACTAATAAAATTATCCAAGGTCTCTCGAATATCAATGACAAATTAGGCACATGAAGGGATGAGGATGAAATTCCAACAAAAGCTCAAAGAGAAGTTCCTCTTCCTCAATAGGGTCTTCAATAAGAAAATGCTCCTCCACTAATCAAAGCACCTCTTTTGACTCATGTAGGAATACATTCTCTAGGAGAATAAGGGATAAGAAGAAGACCATCACCATAGATAAAGATTTATAAAGCAAAGGCACTTGTCTTTAATGGAGAGATCAAGATTGGACAAGAAGTTGAGGAATAGCTACTTGGTATAAAGGAATACTTCTATTTGAATGATTTTTTAGGCAACATGAAGGCAAGGGTGGTGATCTACAGTTTGACTAATAATGTATACCTCTTGTGGGATATTTAGAGAAAGATAAGGAAGATCTTTGAGAAAGAATGGCTTAGGTTTCTTGATTTCTCTCATGGTTCCTTCTGGGGCACCATACTTCTCTCCATCTTGAAGAGGTAGATCTAAGAAATTCTCCATGACACATTTGACTACCACGTGCTTCATCTCACATGTACTAGATTTCTTTACATATCCCGTTGAGGAGGAAAAGACTACCATGTGATTCATCTCACATGTACTAGATTTCTTTACATAGCTCGTTGAGTAGGAAAAGGGATTTCCTTATTTGAGTGTATCCTAAATGTAATTTTTTTTTTACTACATGGAATAGGTTAGTTTGCTACTCTTTTAGAAGATCGATCTCTTGTTGTCTAGACCTAATTTTATCCCTTTAGATCCCTCCCTCTTGGACCAAAGTCCATTTGGAGTTTGAATCATCAACCACCATCTCCTTTGGTCCCATGTGCAGAGGGGGAAAAGGCTATCCTGTCATTTCTCTCACATGTATTAGCTTCCATTACACAACCCCTTGAGAAGGATGAGGGATTTCACTATTCAGAAGTCTTATAAAAAGTGAAAGATTAATTCAGTGTATGGAAGAGGTTAATTCACTACTCTTTCAAAAGACCTAGCTCTCGTTGTCTAGACCCCATTCTATCTCTTAAGATCTCTTCCCCTTGGACCAAACTCTATTTAGAGTATGTACTATGAATCATCGACCACCATCTTCTTTGGCCCACATGGGGAGGGGGCGAAGGCTACCCTGTGCTTTGTCTAATATGTACTAGATTTATTTACATAGGCCCTTTAAGAGGATGACGGATTTCCCTATTCATGTGTCTTCTAAAATAAAAAATTCATTCACTGCATGGAGGATGTTAGTTCATTCCTTTTTCAAAAACCTTAGCTCTCATTGTCTATATCTAATTCTATCCTTTAAGAACCCTTCCTCTTAGGATGAAAGTCAAACATGGAATTTGAATCATTAACCACCATCTCCTTTGATACCACATGAAGAGGGGGCATATGCTACCCTATGCTTCATCTCACATGTACTATCTCTCCTTACTCAGTCCCTTAACGAGAATGAGGGATTTCCCTATTTGGGAGTTCTTCTAAAATAAAAACATTCACTTATTATATGGAAGAGGTTAGTTCACCACTCTTTGAAAATACCAAACTCATGTTATCTAGACCTAATTATACCCCTTAACCTCCCTTTCTCTTGGACCAAAGTCATTTGAATTTTGAATCATTGACTACCATCTCCTCCAATCCACACGGGGAGGGGCCAGGAAACACAATCCTACGCTTCATTTCACATGCACTAGCTTTATTTACACAACCCCTCAAGGAGAATGAAGGATTTCTTTATTCGAGACAAAGTGAAAAATTGATTGAGAGAAAGGAAGAGTTTATTCTACTACTCTTTCAAAATACCTAGTACTCGTTGTCTACAACTAATTATATCCCTTTAACAACCTTCCTCTTGATGTTAATTTTCCAGTCACATTTAAACTCCAACTTCATTTTGTAGATGATATAGTTGTGCATCGCTTTGTTGTCATTTAAATTTTGAAGGTACTAGAGACATATTTCGCCTCTATTTGGATTTGTATAAGCTTAAGTATTGACTCTTAACTGTATGAATGTTGTTTTCAGATCTAGGTAAAATCTCCACAAGAGGAGAGTATTGAGGAACCACAACTAAACATCGAGATGCCTCCAATGGGTTTGGACTCATCCAACTTCAATCTCCATTATGATCCCTATTCAAACAAAGAACATGGTACGCGGGACTTGTATGTCTGTTGCCATTTGATTTTGTAACAGTTATTGGTCATGATAATCAGTGAGATAGAAAGTTATAGACATGACAAATTGAAGACCCATGTTTCCTTTTCACGTTTATGTGGTTGATAATTCTCATTTTCGGATAGATTGTGAACTACAGGCATCCAAGGGACTTATCAGATTCTTCTATCTGAATTGCAAGATATCTTCCTAACAGAGAGCCTGAATCCAAATTCATGTGAGAGATTACAATCAAAACGGCTACGTGGAACTACTCCAAGTTCATCATCAGATATTTTTCAGGAGTTGGACAATGTGTCAGATCTTGATGAGTTGGGAACTATGTATCCTGTCAATTCTGAAAGGCCCCAATAGAGAGATGGCTCGGTTTTGGCATCAGACTGGATGCTTCTAACAAACTTGGGAAATAATACTGTCACACATATTTCCATTGTGAATTCATTGGATGCTGAGAGAAATCGTAAAAAGTATGATTTTATTGATGAAAATCTTCCTCTACTAAATTCAAAATTAAGTGCAAACAATGTCAATGAATCTATTTCATGTAGGAGTTTCCAGGTTTCAATTGCAAGGGAACTGGTAGACCTCAGTCAGACAGACAGCAGTGATGAAGATATAGAAATAACCACTAGCCAATTTGGACATGCTTCTAAACTAGACAGTGTGAATGTTGATGGTCGTAGAAAACTTCCCTCCTGGGGTAAACCATCAAATAAGAATATTGTAAAGAAAGGTAAAAATGCATATCAGTTGGCAAGGTGTATTCTCATGTTCTAGATACAAGCAGGCTCTTGTTTTTGTTATGGATTGACACACTTGATTGTGGGTTTGTAGGTTCATGGAAGATACCACAAAAGAACTCTAATCTTAAACACAATTCAGATTGGAATTTTGGAAAAATACCCAGTGATGTTGAAGAAAGAAGACTCATTGGGTTGCAATTACATGGATCCTTTGGAACTGTATTGGGTGGAAAATTTACAAAAGGTAAGAAAAATACAGGGAATTCTTACCAACATGTAGAATTTAGTGTTGAACAGAAACCACAAGTCAAGGAAGAGTGGATGGGTCGAAGTTTTAAACAGAAGTTACAAGCCAAGGAGGAGTGGATGTGTGGGGGTTTTGAACAAAAACCACAAATCAAAGAGGAGTGGAGCAGTGGGAGTTTTGAACATAAACCACAAATCAATGCAGTGTGAGTTCTCCTTTTAAATTGAAACCTGATTCTATAAATGTTGATGAGGAAGTGATTAAAAAATCTATTTTGAAGGATATCACATACTAGAATGGTGATTCAGATCCAGAAGATAAGCCTAATTACAACAATACGGGAAGGCACTTGCCTTCTACTCTGGGTTGTGGAAGATCCTTAAATACAGTTGGTCCACATGTGCCACCTTGGCCGGAGGAAGCACTGACATTCAGAGCAGTATTGCAAGTGAATGCATTGTTATTTCTGTTCTTTAATTGAAATGCCTATGGTTTCAAAAGTTGCATGCCATCTGTTACCATAAATGTGAACCACTCTCTCCACCAGTAAACAATTAGCATGCAATGGATACTTCAACCAATGAAGGGGAACATGGAAACATGCCATTTGGTGTATTTAGTTATCTGCTTCAACTTTGTTTAGGACATAACATGTGATTTCTCCTTGTTTTTTCCCTCTTTCAACTGCTTTCTCTTTTCCATATGGTTGGTGAAGAAAGATATTAGATCAATATCCAAAGGTGACCAAAAGGTTGAATAGTTTGAAATTTGGATATTATAACAGGTACAATACTGCATGACAATTCCAATTCCTTATTTAATGCAGATAATAAAGAAAGGGATACATCAAACTGTTATACAATCTTGTAGCAATAGGATAACTAGAAAGAAAGATAATAAAGAAAGGGATACATCAAATTGTTATACAATCTTGTAGCAATAGGATAATTGGAAAGCAAGAAAAGAATGAAGTGCCATATGACCTTGAATGAACAAGAGAATGTCAATCCCCGGTGGCTATAAAATCCTTAATTTTTAGGGTTGTTGACTAATCCAAAACTAGGCATGTGAGACTAAAGAAAAGTTTGATGAAAATTGTAGTCTCTTGTTTTTAAAGTTAAGGAAGGTTTGTAGGAATGTGATCATATACACCAAATCTATTACAGATCTACAAATCAGATTTGGATGATGAAATTAATGAGGGCTTTTGGTTGAGGTACATGTTGAGTACATGTTTGAGACAAGTAGTTGATGAGTTGGCACACATACATGAGGTGTATAGTTGATAATGTTGGTACATATTGATGAGTCATAGTTGATGAGTAGTTGACATATGATTGGTAAATACTTGGCACATGGTTGGATGCACTTGTTTATGGTATAGGTTGATTACAAGTTGGTGCATGGTTGATGCACTTGTTTATGGTTGTTACACATTATTTTCATCATCCCTATGATCATTAATGATGTAAACCTATATGTTTCCTTCAGAGGGGTCAGTGGCCTGAGTTCCTAAAGAGAGAAGGGAGAAGAACTTCTCCTGAGAAAAGAAGTTTCTTTTTCCTATGTAAAAACCTTATAAAAAGGGAAGTTCGCAGGTTTCTATATTGGCAGGGTGCGAGAATGACCCATTCTTGCAGGTTGCACTATAACCAAGGTGCGAGGTGTTCGTAGGTTGCTCTATAGCTAGGGTGCGAGAATTCCTGCACGTGGGAAAAATGAGTGTTTTCTCGAATCTTCTAGAAGGAGAAACTTCTATGGTGAGGTGGCATCTGAATGGTTTGGATCTTACTCTCTTTCATGATTTAGTGGGATCATCCTAACCTCCTCACCTTATCCTCTTAGACTTATAAAAGGAGAGGTGTTCTCATGGAGAAAGTTAGCTTGGGTTAGCTTTGTTGGTTCATGAGCTTGTTCTTGATTGGCTTGGAATTATCAGCTTGGTTGGACTGACTTTGAGATTTGTTTTGTCAAGATAGATGGTGAGTAGCTATCAGATCTATGGTTTCAGAATCCTTGGAGCAAGAAGTGTGTGGGAACGAAGGACAGTTGGAAGGGACCTTACGACATCAAGGCCATGGTTGTAATCTCTCTTTCAAATTTAGTATAATACAGTAATATTATTCTTTCCCTTAAAGCTAAGTCCACTTTATTGTATAATTCCTTGATCATATACATAGATTGATTGTTGAATATATTGAGTTGTTTTCACTTCGATGGGTTTGAGTTGTCCTGGTCTTGACTGCACAAGAGCATTGGAGCGAAGATGGAACAACAAAGACCAAAGGAAGCGATCATAAGGTATGTTCATGATTCTTGCCTCCTAGTTCATTCAATAGTCGAAATCTAGGGAAAGAGTAATATTCTGTCTTGCTTTGTTCTAGATCCAGGTGGATCTAGGGAGATCGGTTTGTGTCCGCACTTACAGATTTATCCAATAACAAAATTGGTGAATCCACTGGGGAACGGATTGTTTCCTAGTTAGTCTAGTTTCCCTTGCTTTGATTGCTTGTTTTCTGGTCTCTGAGTCTGTGGGAGATCCATCAAGACTCTCTGGATTTGAAAGTTCACTCAAAAAAAATTTCCTTTTTCCAAATTTTGTATTTACAGACATTCTCGCACTGTACCCTTTAGTGGCCTGCGAGAATCATCTGAGTTCGCACCCTACTGTGTAATCCAGTACAAGATGTTCACACCCTACCTGTGTCTAGCCTGTGAACTCCACTAATGTTCGCACTGCACCCTATAGCTAGGCTTTGAACCCATTTGAAATTTGTGTTTGGAATTAGGATGTCCTATTTTTTGATGTCCAGTTTTGCTTTGAATAGTTGAATTGAACTTTTGAAGCTTATATTGATCTGTTCACAGTCTGCTTGACATCCTTTGAGTTGCTTTTAGCCACTTTTGCTTTGTTTGGTTTTGAAGGATTAGTCTCTTGCTTTGAGTGTATTTCATATACAAAGCGTGTGTTTTCCTTAGAATTGTTTAGGGAAAGATCAGATTTCTTCTGAATAGTTCGTTTTAAAAGAAAACTTTTAGTTTGGGTTTCGTTGCTTTAAGAAAGTTCATTATTTCTTTTAGTGAAATTTTTGAAACAGAAAGATTTAATTTCTTGCTTTATATTATATTGGGGGCATTCTTGCATTTGAAGTAGCAGAATTGCATTGGTGTACAGTACCTTTTTCTCATTTCTTGAGAATATTGATATTGATGAGTTTAATAGACTTTGGGATATGTGCATATGGGAATGATAAATGTTTTCTCCTTCTCATAACATAGCTTTCATCGAAATGAAACGATTGCATCTTCATATCTTTGCATAATTTTTGAGTCGGTCAAAACACCATATTGTCCACGCCATCTTCCTTTTGAGTAATAACAACCATAAAATAAAGCGTTTATAAAAATTGATTAGACATTTTTATTTTTTCTGGTAGCAAACCTACATTAGATTAGTTGTAGGGATTTGGAATAGGTGTGAAAGATAACTTTCCAAAGCTGTAAACAAACATAGTATCTTGTGATAGGGAGAGTTAAATCCACTTACTACATTTTGTCATGGGAAGCCCTTCTCACACAAGGGTCAAGCACGAGGTCGCATTGATATTGGCAGAGTTACTCACCCTGCTTTTTTGATATCAGTGTAGAGATTGCACGTATTACGGGGATCACTCAGAGGTATACCCACAATGATGAGTGGAAGCCTTTTGAGTTGATTTCGGGCTAGATACCCTGCCCTTGTGTGTGGATTGGACTGTCGATTGTCCCCCCAGGCATCACTATAGTGATTGGTAACCTTAGTGGCCTATCTCTCTAGGTTCTTTACCCGAGGTGACTATGGAGGGGCAAGTCTTCACGGTACCTGGAATCGATGTTGGCCAAACTCACTCGGGCTCCTTGGAGGGTATACCCATGATTATGTGTGGGATCTTGCACCAGGGTGTAAGTCCGTTAAGCAGGTCGTCAACGTAACTTTTCCACTCGCTCTATCTCAGCCCCTTCTTACTTTGTTCCCGTGACATTGGATTTCATCACCAACTAGTGCGTTCATTGTGAGAAGGTTTTGTTTGTTTGCTTGCTTCCTAGATTTTTAGCGTGTGCTGTTTGTTTTCCCTAGTGGACTCTAGATTGGATTTTTGTTTTTCATGGTGTCAGTTCCAGAAATGACCAATGAAGGAACCTCTGCTCCGGGGGAACCTTTTGTTTTTCCTTCTTACGGAAACATTGGTCCTCCTCACATCGCTACTTTGAGCATTCCAGGTCTCACAATTGGATTACCAGTATGGTTTTTTTCCACTCAGGTAATCTCGAATGCAGTTAGTGCTTCAGTCACAAGCACTTCCCCCCAAGAGAATCAACCTCATGTTGATCCTTCACCTTCTTCACCAGTAAGGTCTTCTTTGCCTTTTTCACTTGAAAGGTCACCTTCCGTTTCATCTTCTTTGTCGAGTGAATGTTCTGACGCTAGTAACCCGGTGAATAAGAAGAAGAAGAAAAGGAAGATTAAGAAGAAGAAAGATAAACAAGGGTCAAAACCTCCAACCACTGTCAAACATGTTGGAAAACAACCAGTTACTGTTAATCGTGCTGGGAGTGTTGATGATGTCAAGATCACCCAAACAACCCGTAAACCCAAGTACCCTTGTAGGATTTGTAAGGGTAGCCATCTTCTCAAGGATTTCCCTGGTCTACCCAAGGTTATAGAAGTATGGTCTACACATCCTCGCCAACCCATGTCCTTAGCCTCTGAACAATATGATGACGACCCCTTGTCAACTAGTCAAGATATCGTTGAGAAGTAGAAAAGTAGAGTCAAGTTCCCGTGTATGTTATGCAAAAGGAGTCAGCTAACTCATCTTTGCCCTCATATGGACAAAGCCCTGAAATTACTGGAAGACATGACTGTTTCACAGCCTCAACTCCCAGTTGCTTATCGCAAGCTTTCTCTCAACCCACCTGTAGTTGATGGAATGATCACTCTGGTCCCTTCACTGATCAATTCAGTTGATCGTGTTGTCAATCTGGTCACGTCCTTAGTTGAACTAGTTGACAAAGTGGTTGATCTGATACCATCCTCGGTCAATCCCACTCTCCCCTCAGAGAGTGAACCTAAAGTGGTTGATCCGATCCCATCCTCGGTCGATCCCACTCTCCCGTTAGAGAGTGTCACCCAAGTGGTCGATCCGTTTCCACCTGTCGACCCCATTCTCCCCCTGGAGAATGAAACCCAAGTGGTCGATTTGATCTCTCCATCGATTGATCCTACTCTCCCACTCGAGAGTAAACCCGATACTGCCCATGTTTTTCTCGTTGATACAGAATCTCCCGTGTCGAGGGGTATTCCTCCTTCTCCCGTAGGACCCCCTCCAAGTAATGAGGCCATCCGTTTTGATTGGGGTGTGCTAACTAGACCTCGTCTTCCCTCTTACATTCCTTTCCAGATTACAGTACAGGTTTGTGGTTGGGACGTTCCCCAAACATTGATAGATGAAGGTTCATCTATTAGTA
>ML779799.1:238430-319703 GCA_009831015.1 Picea engelmannii
AATGTTGTTGACCATTTAAATACCTTCAATACCCTTATAGTTCAATTGACTAGTATGGAAGTTAAATTCGAAGATGAAGATAAGGCTATTACACTATTGTGTTCGTTGCCTGAGTCTTGGGATAATCTAGTCACCTCTATTAGATTTATCTCAATAGATGTTTTAGATTATGACTCTGTTGTGGGAGCTTTGTTGGATGAGGAGATGAGGAGAAAATCTAGTAAAGAAACCTCAACTTCAGAGGTGATGTTGGTCAGAGGTTGAACTAAAGAGAAGAATGAGAGAATTTTTTCTCGATTTAAGTCAAGGCACAGAAAGGGTAAAGAAAAATGATGGTACTGTGGCAAAATAAGACATATCAAGAAAGATTGTTCGAAGAGAAAGGAATCTAAGGAAAACTCTATGAAGGAAGCAAATTTGGTTGTAACAAATTCAGGTATGACTGATCAAGTTTTATTCATTTCTAGTAATTTACAATATCAAGAAGAATGGAATTTAGATTCAGGTGCCTCCCACCACATGTGCTCACATACAAATTGGTTCATTTCTTACCAATCTATTGATTGAGGGTGTAGTGTTTATGGGAACTGGTATTCCTTGTAAAACTGTTGGGGTTGGCAGCATTAGAATTAGGATGTTTGATGGCATTGTTAGGAAATTAACAAATGTTAGATAGGTACCTAAGCTTAAATCAAATTTGATTTCATTGGAAGTGTTGGATTCTTATGGATATAAGTATATAGGTCAAGGTGGAGCACTCACATTGTCGAAAGATAGTTTAGTAGTGATGAAGGCAACAAAGGTTGATAACCTTTATATGTTGGAAGGGAGTACTGAAGTGGCATCTTAAGTGACAGATGTATCTTCTTATTTATGGCAGAAGCATCAAGGTCATAAGAGAAAGAAAGAATTGCAGGTAATGGTAAGCGGTAAATCATTTCCAGACTTAAAATCTTTGCTTCTGAATTCCTGCTTGTTTCATATCTCACTAGTACATATTATAAAAATTATGATGTTCTATTTGCGGTGTTATGGACAAAATTGGCCATACTGTCGAAAAATAGAAGAAATTTTGATTTTTTTTCCATATTGCCTGATAACGTTGGTATTGCCACGTTGACGTCTCTCTTGTCGCGTTGTCGTCTCTCTTGCCACATTATCGTCTCTCTTGCCATGTTTGTGACATAATCGTCTCTCTTGCCACGTTTGTGAAGATAGGTGCCGTAGTTGTGACGTTGTGGAAACTAGGTTTTCCCCCTCCAACGGTCACCTAGTAATTTGACCAAGTCAACTTTGATTCGTTCAATGATCGTCGAAATTGCGACGTTATAAAATCTATAAATATGTTTCATTTTACGGATGTTGCGACAATTTTTCTATAATAACGACACTTCAAAAAGGGTTTGTGGGTCTTCTCGGCTAGAGTACAACTATTAAAAGACATTGTACGAGGGATCTTATTGTTTCACTTTAATTTTCTGATAGGTCTAATTTTAAAGGAAACAACTATTAAAAGACATTGTACTAGGGCTAGAGTACATGATGGGCAACATTGACCTATGAATGGGGCCAACGTTGAAATTTTTTCAAAAATCTTTTGTATGACATCATACATCCTTCAGTCTTGAAACCCTCCCATGCCGTCAAGGCATGTGTCTAGTCTAACCATGTCAAATTTCGATGCATATAGGCACATATTGAGGAAATTTCAATGTTGGCCCCATTCACTGCTCACTATGCGGGGTCAGTGCATGACATTTTTTGGTGGTTGAATTGGAAGTTCCACGACATTTCAAGAGAGTTCCAACAGATATTATACAAATGGAAAAAATGACATTTGATAATGAGACGCCCATTATGAACATTGTTGCAAACATGGACGATCTCAAAGATTATGTGGTCAGGACATCATACATCCTTGAGTCTTGAAACCCTCCCATACTGTCAAGGCATGTGTCTAGTCTAACCATGTCAAATTTTGATGCATACACGCACATATTGAAGAAATTTCAATGTTGGCCCCATTCACTAGTGCTCACTATGCGGGGTCAATGCATGACATTTATGGTGGTCGAATTGGAAGTTTCATGACATTTCAAGAGAGTTCCCACAAAGATTATACAGATGGAAACAACATCATTTGAAAAATATGAGACGCCCCATTATGAACGTTGATGCAAACATGGACTATCTCAAAGATTATGTGGTCAAGACATCAAACATCCTTGAGTCTTGAAACCCTCCCATATCGTCAAGGCATGTGTCTAGTCTAACCATGTCAAATTTTGATGCATACAAGCACATATTGAAGAAATTTCAACGTTGGACCCATTCACTGCTCACTATGCAGCGTCGGTGCATGACATTTTTGGTGGTTGAATTGGAAGTTCCATGACATTTCAAGAGAGTTCCAACAAATATTCTATGGATGGAAACAACGACATTTGACAAATATGAGACGCCCCATTATGAACATTGTTGCAAACATGGACGATCTCAAAGATTATGTGGCCGAGACATCAAACATATTCCTTGAGTCTTGAAACCCTCCCATACCATCATGGCATGTGTCTAGTCTAACCATGTCAAATTTTGACGCATACATGCATAGTTTGAAGAAATTTCAACATTGGCCCCATTCACTGCTCACTATGCTGGGTCGGTGGAAGAATTTTCACTATGCTCATTCACTTTCAAGGTAGGCCCCATTCACTATGCTCATTCACCTTCAATGTAGGACCCATTCACTATGCTCACTATGAGACATCCATTATATTAAACGTTTATGCAAACATGAATGATCTCAAATATTATGCGGGAACATCAAACATCCTTAAGTATCAAAACCCTCCCATACCTTCAAGGCAACAATCTAGTTTAACCATGTCAAATTTCGATGCATACGAGCACAGATTAAAAACATTTCAACGTTGGCCCCATTCATTGATCATTGTGCGGGGTTGGTGGATGAAATTTTTGATGGGTGTATTTAAAGTTCCATGACAAATTTCAAGATAGTTTTGACAACGATTGTATAGAAGGGAATGACAAATGATGACAATGAGAGGTGAAACATGATGAACATTGATGCAAATGTGGATGATCTCAAATACTATGTGGGGACATCATACATCCTTGAGTATTGAAACCCTCCCATAGTGTCAAGCCATTTGTCTATTCTAACCATGTCGAATTTTGACGCATACATGCATAGTTTGAAGAAATCTCAATGTTGCCCCATTCACTACTCACTATGTGGGGTCGGTGGAATATGACATTTGTGGTGGGTGAATGATAGCAGTAATAAAAATGATGAGTTGATAACACCGTCCTCTGAAGAATCTGTGAGTGAATATGATGAGTTGATGACATCGTTCTCAGCAACATATGTCCACTTAGTCGCAATGACACATCTTTGATATCCTCCAACATTAAAGAAATTTCCACATTAGCAGGGCGTTTAAACATTTTCAATAAGTGTGAGTCATTCATGCATTATCCTACCTCATGGAAATTCTCTTGTGATCATTCTCACCATTATTCACATAACCACCACACTATATTCCCCTTAGTTACTCAATAATACAAATTTAGAAATGACCACTAAGGGCACTGAAAAGGAAGGAGTGTTGAACAAATGAGAGCGAGGGGGGGCGGGGGGAGGGGGGAGGTGAATTAGTTGTACCCTTTCTTAAACAATTATGCTTATTTTAAACTCTTTACAGAGAACTCAAGGACAATCACAATAATGCAAGGAAGTAAGCAATAGTACATTCAGCATCATTCACACATATGAGATACATAGAGACAGATATTTCCTGAGGAAACCCATAAAGGGTAAAAACCTCTTCTTCTTTATATGATAAGTAATATTTACATTATGTACATTATCATACATATGAGCTCCAACTCATTGTGAGGCTACAACTTCTATATTGCAAGTTACAACTTGCTGAGAGCACCAACTCTTTGTTTTCTCTAGCACCTACTACAAGGAAGCACCAACTCCCTGGTTTCTCTAGCACCCACTAGAAGGAAGAAACAACTCCCTAAGTGTTCCAGCACCAATTGGATGGAAGCACCAACCTCCAGTCACATAGGAACCAACCTGTATAATAGAGAACAATAGTTCTCCCTTGCACCACCCTGCCACCCTGGTTACTCTGGCTGCAACCATATGGAAGCTACAACTCCCTGTGTTCAAGCACCCACTTGAACCTCTGAGGATATCAGTCCTCCCTAGCACCTCCCTACCACCCTGAAATATAAATCTTTGCTATTATGAATTATTACAGTGATATAAAGTTCTTCAATGGCTTACCGGTCTCATCGCTGTTCTGCTACACTGAGCTGCTCTATCTACATCAGCATCTTCTGCACACTCCTTGTGCTTTCTATTCTTTCTCCTTTTATGTTCTCTGCGCCATGTCCCTTCAATGCACTATTCCCCTTCGGTACATTTCTGATGTTGCGCTCTTCCTCCTTCTTCCCACCTAAATCACACTCAACCACCACCTCCTCGATCTCTTCTTTCTTCTACATCCTCCTTCTCTCTGTGCTCCTTGTGCATGCAATATGCACCCAACTTCCCCATTCTCTCCCCCTACCATGCATCTCCACAGCGGGGTGTTTACTCGCACTTCACTCTTCCATAGCTATCCCATCTCCTGTGTGCCACATTGTCTCTCTTTGTTCTGCATCTCCTGCTCATTGTCAGTGCTCTCCTTGATCATCATGGTAACTCTTCAACTTCTCTGGTGGTTTCACACACGCATCCATCATCACTGGGTGTTATCTCGATATTCCTCAGCTTCTCTGGCAGTTGAGACTCTTCATCTTCTCTTTCATAGACGAGCTCATCCTCTGGTAGAAACCATCATTTGTTTCTAGCAGTTACACTGTGAAGTGCAGCAGTATCCCTCCGATCTTATTCAAATTCATCTGCACCATTGAATTTACTTCATTGAATCTTGCATTCATTTCACCATTTCACACTTCGACATTTCAGCAATCCTGTTGTGTTTCATCTTGACTCTCCAAGTCACGAACTCTGAAACTCTGAAAAAGGAGCTTGCCGCTTCAAGCTTTTCTCTACTGCTCTTCGACCATGTGACTACGAGAGGTGACCGAGCACTTATCCATATAATGCTTTCACGATTTCTCTTTTCGTCACTTCGGCATTCCTGTGGCGATGAGTTCTTGATGACTCCACCTCTCAGTTTGCGAAACTCCAAAATGGATTCAGCTCAACTTTTCGGCTTTTCGCATTTCGCAACTTCAGGATTCCTGTCGTGGGAGTCCTTGACATCTCCAACTCCCGGTATGGAGTCTTTGACATTTTGCGATTTTGCATTTCCCGACTTCGGGTTTCGCGACTTCGAGACTCCTATAGTAAGAGTTCTTGACATCCCCAATTCCCGGTATCGAAAATCCTGGTATCTGAAACTATCTCCTGCTTTCAGGATTTCAGTGTTTTGCATTTCGTGATTCCAGGACTCCTGTGGTGAAGGGTTTTGACACTTCAACTCCCAGTATCCGAAATTGTCCTCCTTCTTCCAGGATTTGTGCTTCACATTTCGCGATTCCGGGACTCTTGATGATGAAGAGTCTTGACTCTTCCAACTCTTGGTACCTGAAACTCCGAAATGGACTTATTTCCCGGTCTGCGAAACTCTTTGTTTATGTGCCTATTTCAGGATTTCGGTGTTTCGCATTTCACTGTTTTGGCATTTCGTCACTCCTGTGGTGAAGTGTTTCGACACTTCAACTCCCAATATCCGAGAGTCCAAAATGGAGTTATTTCCTGGTCTAAAAAACTCTTGTTGATGTGCCTCTTTCGGGATTTCAGGATTCCGGATTTCGCAACTCCGGGACTTCTATGTTGAAGAGTCTCAACTCTTGACTTCTCAATCTCCTGGTATCCGAAACTCTGAAATGGAGTCGGATCAACGTATTCTTATGTTTCACATTTCGTCATTTCGGCATTCTTGTCGTGAGTTGCTTCCTTGACTCCTCCAATGCCCGATATCTTAAACTTTGAAATGGAGTTTATGCTTCTGATCTTTCCATGCAATTATTCCTGCACTACTGGTCTTCCTTTCCTTCCTGTTTGCCATCAAATAAACAAGCACACTCTTGCACTCTTCGTGCACCTCTGCACTATCTCTTTTTAGATTACGTTGTCCCTGTTTTTCCATCGCTACATACTCTGATCTTTCCATCAATGACAAGCATACCTGTTTGTAAACATGCCAACAATCTCCCCCTTTGGCATTGATGGCAACCCTGAATGACTACGCTAATATGTTTGGACCTCCAAATGTAGCATTCGGTCCAGACCACTCCTTTTTCTCCCCCTTTGACATCAATGTCAAATAAAACATGCTCCCGCTGAGTTGTTGCAGTAATTTTAAGAGGTATCAGATATTCAATCAATATAAAACTCCCCCTAACAAGATGGACTCTCTTAGGTGTGAGACGGGATGACACCTAGCTTCTGTCGGAGATATTCAAATGTTGTCTTAGCTAGGGGTTTAGTAAATATGTCTACAATTTGTTCTATGGTTGGAATGTAATGGACTTGAACAACCTGATTGGTGACCTACTCTCTCAGAAAATGGTATTTTATGGGAATATGCTTGGTCTTGGAGTGGAATATAGGATTCTTAGACACACTGATGGCACTAGTGTTATCACAATGAATTGGGATCGGTGCTGCGTATTTTACCTCCAAGTCTGCAAGTGTTTGAATCATCCATAATACCTGAGTGCAACAGGTAGCAGCAGCAATGTACTCTGCCTCTGTAGTCGATAAAGAAATGGAACTTTGATTTTTACTAAGCCATGCTACTAACGAGTCACCCAGGAAGAATGCTCCTCCACTGGTGCTTTTTGTCTCATCAACACAGTTTGCCCAATCTGCATCTGAATAAGAAGTTAACTGAAAATTCTGATTTATGGGATACCACAGACCATAAGTCATTGTTTCTTTCAAATACCTGAATATCCTTTTGACAGTTAGAAAATGATTTTGTTTAGGTGCAGACTGATATCTTCCTACCATTCCAACAACATGCATTATGTTTGGGCGAGATGTTGTGATGTACAACAGGCTTCCTATCATTGACCTATATGAACTTTGATCAACATCAGGTGAGTCATCATCCTTGTTTAATTTGCATCCAGTAACCATAGGTGTGCCCACAGGTTTAAAATCTTCCATTTGAAACCTTTTCAACATTTCTCTTAGATATTTTTCTTGAGAAATGAACATCCCTTCAGACCTCTGGGTAATTTGCAGACCAAGAAAAAATGATAGTTCACCTATCATAGACATTTCAAACTCAGACTCCATGGAAGAAGAAAACCATTTTACCAATGAATCCATATTACATCCAAGATGATGTCATCTACATAGACCAACACAATGAGAAAATCATCACCCTCTGTTTTGATACATAGATTGTTGTCAATTGTTCCTCTCTTGAACCCTTTATCTTTGAGATACATATCAAGTCTGTGATACCATGCACGAGGAGCTTGTTTTAAGCCATATAAAGCTTTCTTTAGCTTGCATACTAAGTCAAGGTTATCAGACAGTTCGAAAACCTCTAGTTGTTCCATATAGACTTCTTCATTTAAATCTCCATTTAGAAAATTTGACTTGACATCCATTTGATAGACTTTAAACCTTTTATGACAAGCATAGGCAAGAAATATTCTGATAGCTTCTAATCTTGCTATGGGTGCAAATGTTTCATCAAAATCCAGTCCTTCTATTTGAGCATAGCCTTTATAGACCAATCTTGCTTTGTTCCCGACAACTTGTCCCTGCTCATTCAACTTATTCTTAAAGATCCATTTGGAGCCAATGATATTTTTACCTTCTGGTCTATGAACCATCTCCCACGTATTGTTTTTCTCAATCTGATCAAGTTCATCATTCATTGCTTTAACCCAAAGGTCATATTTGCTAGCTTCATTAAATTTCTTGGGTTCTAGCATGGATATGAAAGTTATATGTGATTGCTCGGTGTTTTTGATTATCTTTCTCCTGGTTTGTACACCTTTGTCTTTTTCACCAATTATCTGTCTTGCAAGATGATTCTTTTGAGTAATTCTGGAGGAGGAATTTGAAAGAGCCTATTGATTTGAGTCTGTCTAAGTATCTGAGTCTTCATATGATTCAGAGACTTCGTTTTTTTATTCTTGGACCTGTTCATCTTCATCTTTAGTTGTGTCCTCTGTAGAAGACTCATTATTGTACACCATTCTTGCTGGGATTCCTTCATCAACTTTTACGTCAATACAGTCAACCATTTTATGCAGCCTCTTATTATAGCATCTGTATCCTTTGTTGTTTGTATCATACCCTAATAAGATACCTCCATCATCCCTGTCATCATATTTGCCAAGGTTTGCATCATTATTCTTTATGTAACATTTACTCCCAAAGACTTTGAAGTGTTTAATTGAAGCAGGTCTCCCATACCACAATTCATAAGGTGTCTTGTTACTTTGTGGTCTGAGGTGGGCTTTGTTAAGAACATGGACTATTGTGTTTATTGATTCTACCCAGTAGGTTTGACCAATGTTCTTCTCATTCATCATTGACCCAACCATTTCTTGCATTGTTCTATTTTGCCTCTCAACTACTCCATTTTGTTGTGGAGTTCTTGGGATGGTGTATTCTCTCTTGATCCGATGCTTATCACAGAATTCATTGAAGTCACTTGACATAAACTCTCCTCTCGGTCTAATCTTACTTCCTTTAACCTCTTGCCTATTTGAGTCTCAGTTAAAGCCTTAAATATTTTAAACTTCTCAAAAGCTTCAGGTTTTTCTTTAAGAAAGGCAACCCAAGTAAGTCTGGAGTAATCATCAATAATCAACATGAAGTAGTTTTCTTTCCCTGTGCCTTCCTATCTTGATGGTCCACATAAATCCATATGAACTAGTTGGAGTGGTTTCTCTATTGAAGTAAATCTCTTGTAATTAAACTGTGTCCTGGTTAGCTTTCCTACTTTGTAGGATTTACACATTGAATCCTGGGGCTTTGATATTTTCGGAAGATATTTTACTGCCTCGAGATTTTGAGTTTGATTAAGTGGTCAAAGTTTATATGTCCAAGTCTCCTATGCCATAGCAAGCTTTCATCATGTTTTCTTAGATGACACTCTTCTCTATTTTCTTTCAGCACATATACATTATTTTCTGTCCTTATGCCTTTGGCCACCACTTGTCCTGAGTTTACAGACTTTATCTTGCATTCCTTGGACGTGAACACCACTTCACATCCTCTGTCACACATTTGACTTACACTAAGAAGATTATGTTTCAACCCATCTACAAGTAGAACATCTTGGGCTTTTCCTTTTCCATTATTTAAACTCACCATCTCTTTACCCTTTATTTTACCTGGAGCATCATTTCCAAAGGTTACGTTTCATGATTTTATTTCACTTAGAAATAGAAACTTTCCTTTGTCTCTCGCCATATGTTTGGAGCATCCACTGTCTATATACCAAGGGTTCATTTTTCTTTGAGCTGACAACACTAATCCACACTTGTCACTTTCTTTCTTCTTCCACACCTTGACATTTTCAGCAGGGGAATTCAAATCTGGTTCATATCTCCTTAATCGACAGTCAACATATTTATGTCCATAGTTATGACAGATGTAGCATTCAATCTCATTGTTTAATACGTCAAAATTATTATTGCAGCATTTTCTACTTATTGACTGTTGATTATTTCTTGACCTCCTTAGTTGCATGTCTCTAGACTTAATTTGGCAATTTGCAATCTGTGAAGGTTTGTTACTTGGCTATATCATTCTTTGTTGTGGCAAGTATTTATTCCTTTGAAATCTTAATTGATCATGTCTAAGTCTTAAGGAACAATTTACAGCTTTGTGACCAAAGTTAGAACAGTAGAAACAGTAGCCATAGAAAAATTCTTTGTATCTGGAAAATGGTTGTCTTCTTTGAGAAAATCGATTTCTTCCATGCTGATGATGTCTTTCAGCAGGGAGCGCACTATTTCTTTGTTCTACAGATTAAGTCTTGACACCTTTTTCTTTACTCGTCCTGGGCAGCTAGTTGTCTTCCTTTGTTTTTGCAGGTTTGTTGTTGTCATTGGTTGTAGATTTGACAAACTTGGTGAGTTCTTCATTTCTTGGCTTACCACTACTTGATCCCTCTTCATAACCTAAACCAATTTTCAGCTCTGGATTCCTTTGCTGATTCAGAATAGTGACTAATCCTTCTAAGGCTTTGATACTTAACAGATTATGATTATACAAGGCTTGAAACTTCTCCATCTCTTTCCTAGTTTTCACTACTTCTTGTTTTAAGGCTTCACATCTTGCCTTCTTTTCTGATAACTGTCGTTTCAGAATGTCTTTGATTTTCTTTGCCTCTTCTAATTCCACTTTTAGTAGGACAAGATCTTCATCAGGTTCTTTACTATCTTTCTCAAACTGTATCAGCAATTGTCTTTACTTTCTATTCTTAATTCTTAGTCTGTCAATTACTTCCAGTGCACTGATCAGTTCTCCTTCCATATCAACCACAGCTTCTTCTTCATTAGACTCACTTTCTGTTCTTTTATTATCATAATCCTCTTTGTCCATAAGTACAAAGTCATTTATTTTATCTTCAATAGAGGAGTCATTGTCTTCATCATCTGAAGGATCATCATCATTGTTTACACAAAGACTTTTCTTCTTAAAATTATTCTCTTTAAATAAATTTATGTGTTTGTGATTCTCCTCATCATCACATGTCTGATCATTTCCTTTGTTAGTACATTTATTTGCAAAATGACCTATCTTACCACAGTTGAAACATTTAAAAGGAAGTTTACCTTTGTATTTGCTTGATCCCTTCTTTAGTCTCTTCACAAATTTTGTTTCAATTTCATCAGGCTTAGAATCCTCATTCTTGTCTGCTTTGAATGATGCTTCTCTGAAGGTGGGTTTATCTTTAACTATTCTCATTTCATATGCAGTCAGTGTTCCTAGAAGTTGATCAAACTCCAAGGTTTTTAGATCATTAAGTTCTTCTATAGCAGAAACCTTCGGGTTGAACCTATCTAGTAGAGATCTCAAAATTTTCTGAACTAAAGAAGGTTCCTCAATTTTTTCACCAAGTGCTTTCATTGCATTTACCAGTTCTTCAACTCTCAAAAAGTATTTTCCAATAGTTTCATCTTATTTCATATTTAGCTGTTCAAACTGTATTTTGTAGATTTGAAGTTTGGCGCACTTTACCTTCTCATTACCTTCATAACTGCTAATGAGTTTGTCCCACATTTCTTTGGTAGTTCCTAGGTGCATAACTTTTACGAATTTTGCTTCTGCAAGCCCACTCAAGATAGCATTCATAGCCTTAGAGTTAAAGATAAATTCTAGATTGTCATCCTTATTAGCTAGTACAACTGGCTTTACATAACTAGTATCTACCACATCCCATACATCTGCACCTAAAGTCATTATGTAAGTTCTCATTCTAACTTTCCATAAGGAAAAGTTTGTTCCATTGAATAGAGTGGCCTTATTGGTTGAATTTCCTTCATGGATTGACATGTTTAAGCTCTAGGATCTACCCTTAGATAAAAGGGGTCGGCTCTGATCACAATTGTTGAACAACTGAGAGGGGGGGGTGAATCAGTTGTAACCTTTCTTAAACAATTATTCTTATTTTAAACTCTTTACAGAGCACTCAATGACAATCACAATAATGCAGGGAAGTAAGCAATGGTACATTCAACATCATTCACACATATGAGATACACAGAGACAAATATTTCCTGAGGAAACCCATAAAGGGTAAAAACCTCTTCTTCTTTATATGATAAGTAATCATTACATTCTGTACATTATCATACATATGAGCTCCAACTCATTGTGAGGATACAACCTCTGTATTGCAAGCTGCAACTTGCTGAGAGAACCAACTCTCTATTTTCTCTAGCACCTACTACAAGGAAGCACCAACTCCCTGGTTTCTTTATCACCCACTAGAAGGAAGAACCAACTCCCTAAGTGTTCCAGCACCAAATTCCAGTCACACAAGCACCAACCTGTATAACAGAAAATTACAGTTCTCCCTTGCACCACCCTACCACCCTGGTTTCTCTGGCTGCAACCATATGGAAGCTACAACTCCCTGTGTTCAAGCACCCACTTGAACCTCTGAGGACAACAGTCCTCCCTAGCACCTCCCTACCACCCTGAAATATAAATATTTTCTATTATGACTTAATACAGCTATATAAAGTTCTTCAATGGCTTACCAGTCTCATCAATGTTCTCCTACACTGAGCTGCTCTATCTGCATCAATTTCTTCTGCACACTCCTTGTGCTTTTTTTTCTTTTGACTTTTATGCTCTCCTACACCATGTCCCTTCAATGCACCATTCCCCTTCAGTACATTTATGTTGCTACACTCTGCCTCCTTCTTCCCACCTCAATCACACTCAACCCCCACCTCCTCGATCTCTTCTTTCTTCTACATCCTCCTTCTCTCTGTGCTCCTTGTGCATGCAATATGCACCCAACTCCCCCATTCTCTCCCCCTACCACGCATCTCCACAGCGGGGTGTTTACTCACACTTCACTCTTCCACAACTATCCCATCTCCTGTGTGCCACGTTGTCTCTCTTTGTTCTACATCTCCTGCTCATTGTCAGTGCTCTGGCTAATCATCATGGTAACTCTTCAGCTTCTCTGGTGGTTTCACCCACGCATCCATCATCATTGGGTGTTATCTCGAGATTCCTCAGCTTCTCTGGCAATTGAGACTCTTCGTCTTCTCTGTCATAGACGAGCTCATTCTCTGGTAGAAACCATAATTTGTTTTTAACAGTTACACTGTGAAGTGCAACAGTAGCCCCCCGATCTTATTCAAATTCATCTGCACCATCGAATTGACTTCATTGAATCTTGTGTTCATTTCTCCATTTTGCACTTCGAAATTTTGGCAATCCTGTTGTGTTGCATCTTGACTCTCCAAGTCGCGATCTCCGAAACTCCGGAAAATGAGCTTGCCACTTCAATCTTTTCTCTACAACTCTTCGACCATGTGACTACAAGAGGTGACCAAGTGCTTATCCATATAGTGCTTTCGCAATTTCACTTTTAGGCACTTCGGCATTCCTGTGGCGATGAGTTCTTGATGACTCCATCTCCCGGTCTGCGAAACTCTGAAATGGAGTCAACTCAACTTTTCGACTTTTCACACTTTGCAACTTCGAGATTCATGTCATGAGAGTCCTTGACATCTCCAAATCCCGGTATCCGAACCTCCAGTATGCAGTCTTTGACATTTCGCGATTTCGCATTTCGCGACTTCGGGACTCCTATAGTAAGAGTTCTTGACATCCCCAACTCCCGATATCCAAATCCCGGTATCTGAAACTGTCTCCTACTTTTGGGATTTCAGTGTTTCGCATTTCGCAATTCCAGGTCTCCTGTGGTGAAGTGTTTTGACACTTCAACTCCCGGTATCCGAAATTTTCCTCCTTCTTCTGGGATTTCGGTGTTTTGCATTTCGCAATTCCGTGACCCCTGATGATGAAGATTCTTGACTCTTCCAACTCTCGGTACCCAAAACTCCGAAATGGAGTTATTTCCCGGTTTGTGAAACTCTTCATTTATGTGCCTATTTCGGGATATCGGTGTTTTTCATTTCGTCGTTTCTGCATTTCAGCACTCCTTTGGTGAAGTGTTTCGACACTTCAACTCTTGGTATCTGGGACTCTAAAATGGAGTTATTTTCCGGTCTGCAAAACTCTTTTTGATGTGTCTCTTTCGGGATTTCAGGATTCTGGATTTCGCAACTCCGGGACTCCTATGTTGAAGAGTCTCAACTCTTAACTTCTCAATCTCCCAGTATCCGAAACTCCGAAATGGAGTCGGATCAATGTATTCCGGCGTTTCACATTTCATCGTTTCGGCATTCTTGTTGTGAATTTCTTCCTTGACTCCACCAATGCCCAGTATCCAAAACTTTGAAATGGAGTTTACGCTTCTGATCTTTCCATGCAATTATTCCTATGCTACTGATCTTCCTTGCCTGCCTGTTTTCCATGAAATAAACAAGCACACTCTTGCACTCTTCGTGCACCTCTGCACTATCTCTTCTGAGATTACGTTGTCCCTGTTTTGCCATCGCTTCATACTCTGATCTTGCCATTAATGACAAGCATACATGGCTGTAAACATGCCAACAAGGAGATGCTTAAGGGATTGTTGAGTATAGAAAGGAAACATTTTCCCTTTGTGTTGTGTATGGCATGGACGAGATATTTTCCATTATACTCAAAGATTACTCACATACCCACTCTATATATCAACTCATCTCGTCCTCATTTCATTTTAATTTTCTAATAGATCGAATTTTAAAGGAAACAACTATTAAAAGACATTGTACTAGGGCTAGAGTACATGATGGGCAACAGTGACCTGTGAATGGGGCCAACGTTGAAAGTTTTTCAAAATGTTTATGTAATACATCATACATCCTTGAGTCTTGAAACCCTCCCATACCCTCAAGGCATTGGTCTAGTCTAACCATGTCAAATTTATATGCATATATGCACATATTGAAGAAATTTCAATGTTGGACCCATTCACTGCTCACTATGCGGGGTCGGTACATGACATATTTGGTGGTTGAATTGGAAGTTCCATGACATTTCAAGAGAATTCCAACAAATATTCTACAGATGGAAACAACGACATTTGACAATGAGATGCCCATTATGAACGTTGTTGCAAACATGGATGATCTCAAAGATTATGTGGTCGAGACATCATACATCCTTGAGTCTTGAAACCCTCCAATACCATCAAGGCATGTGTCTAATCTAACCATGTCAAATTTCGATGCATACAGGCACATATTGAAGAAATTTCAACGTTGGCCCCATTCACTAGTGCTTACTATGCGAGGTCAGTGCATGACATTTGTGGTGGTTGAATTGGAAGTTCCATGACATTTCAGGAGAGTTCCAACAAATATTCTACAGATTGAAGCAACAACATTTGAAAAATATGAGACGCCCCATTATGAAGTTTGTTGCAAACATGGACAATCTCAAAGATTATGTGGTCAAGACATCAAACATCTTTGAGTCTTGAAACCCTCCCATGCCATCAAGGATGTGTCTAGTCTAACCATGTCAAATTTTGATGCATACATGCACATATTGAAGAAATTTCAATGTTGGCCCCATTCACTAGTGCTCACATGGACGATCATGTAATAAATATGAAATCTATAACTAAGTATGGGGAATGTTGACTTCTATATAACTATAATATGGGGAGGGTTTCTTCACTTCTATAATTGGTTGTTTGGGGAAGGTTGTGTTTCTCTTTATGTTCATATATTTAAAGAGAGGATTAGAGCATTTAAACTATTCAGGACACTCTTGGGATTACTTTTGAAATACAAATAAAGGGGAATATATGCCTAGCCACATGTATTATTCTTCATATATTCATGTTGCATTGACATACACAACTGATCTAGAAATATAGCGATAGTATATTTTGTTTTCTTTGACATTGATTTGACCCTAGTAAGTGGGGAATTATCCCCTATCACAACTACCATTTGAATAATTTGATATCTTCATAAAAAAACCATGTAGAGATTTTACATATATGTATGTGAAAACCGAGGAAAACTGCATTGAAACCAATCAACCATCCATCACCATTATAACCATAAACACCATAGAAGTCAACAGGATGTTTCTTAATATAGAAACCCAACAAAAATCATAGAAAAAATTCATTAATCTAGGTTGTATCTTGCATAATCAATTTTGGGATATAAGTAGTAATAGTGAAATGGTAGAAAATTATGTGAATGCTAATTGGTGTAGTTAATTAACAAAACCAACAAATTAGTATGGTAATAAGACACTATGGATCAAATCAAAGAGCATGTTTTTTTGATAATTGAAATCATTGGATTGATAGTAGAGAGGGTGATGAAAAATTGAGGTTTATGAAACTAGTCCACTAATTGGAGGAAAAATATATGCTCCAAGTCAACAACTATAGTATAATTGTAATTACACAGAGGAGGCTTAAATGTAATGAAATTAATGGTTTTTTTTGTATAACTATGGGTGATATCATTAAATAGGGACGACTAGTTAGCTAGTATCGAACAAATATAACGTGGCCTCATTAAATAATGTTCACTAGGTAGGATGTGGTTATGATTAGGGTTCTCTAGCTAACTATAAATAAGGATGGAGTACTGCTTATAGAGCATGTATTGGAATATATTGTATTGGAGCTTAGATCATTGTGAGGCTTCTCCTTTAAAGGTGCAAGTGAATACGAATGGATTCCTCCCATAAAAGGATTATTGTAAGGTGTTTCCCTACCTTGAGGGTACTTTGATAAATAAATATTGAGGATTTGTGAATATCTTGTTTGTGATTCAAGTTTAAGGGTTGCGGATTATAACACCTTAATCCTTCTCTTTCAATGTAGTCTCTTTTAGGGTCTCCTCTTGTTCTCATCTTTAATTTATGCCAGATTTTCCCTGATTACCTCCTTAGCTCCGTTTCGTTGGTCCTTTAAGACCTCCAACCAATCTTATCTCTAGGTTTGGGATTTTTATGCTTTGGCTGGAGTGAGCACTACCTCCTATTCCTCCTATTTACAATTGGTGTGGATTCCTCTCCCCTTGATATCAAAGCGGAGATTACTACCTTGCAATCTTTATATGTATAATTTTTTTTATAAGAAAAATCATAATAAGTTGTAGTTTGGATAAGAGAGAGGAACCAATACTAACTATGATTGGAATGTATGTGCAAAATACTTCCTATGATTGAAGCAACTTGTATGTGAAAAAAAAATTAAACAAATGTTGAGCTTACTATTCACATTCAAATATCACATTCTCCTCTAGTGTAATTAAGTAGTTATAACAAAGGAAAAACTTTCCATTTCAAACTTTTAAAGGTTTAGAGACCTTATGTGTATGGAAGGAGTTTTCCTTCTTAAATTAATTCTTGTCAAATCAACCCATGCCATAAACCAATTATTCTTAAAACATCAATCCTTTTGAAAAAATAAAAAATAAAACAAGTATTCTTAAAACAACAATCCTTTTGAAAAAATTCAAAAATTAAATTTAACCATTTGTTGCCATTTACACGGACAGGCTTGTAAAGAAATGCATGGTATTATTAGAACTGTCACTCGAAAGAAAGCTAGCAGGAAGGAAGGTGCTTGAAAGGTCAGGTAGTCTGGAGGCTGATACTCTGAACTATGAACTTATTCAGTAGAAATACACCAACTCCAATAGTCGTGCGTTCATAAGAAATTCAATTGAATTGCGATCAGTATTGTTCCAGTTGAAGGAAGGAAGAGGGGGAAGAATAGAATGGAATTGCAGTGGGTCATGTTGGGGTATGTGGTGGTGGGAGAGGCATTGGTTGCTCTGTTGTTGACATTCCCATGGCCGAGGATGCTCAAGACACGTCCTGTTGCAATTCTTTCCTCTCTCCTACAGCCAGTAATGGGCATCGTTCCCTTCACCATTTTTCAACTCCTCAATAAAAAAATTCAACAATACCCATTCATCTTTTATTTATACTCATATATGCATTGAATTTAATCCACGACCTCCATTCGGGTCAGATTTATATTAGCTTGCCCATAGCATTAGAGCCTATCTAGGGTTTTTGTGTGCAAATTTATTATTTTATTATTTCTTTCTAGAAATAAAAGGAATCTATTTATATGCATGGCAATTATAAAATTGGTCACTTTGATTCAGTGTTCATTTTAATCTCTAGCTGCTAGATCCCTGACTTAATTGCTTACGTTTAGTATCAATAAAATTGGCATTCATCTTGCTTATTGATACTGTCATACATATAATACTTCTAATGATACTTACAAGAGTAACATCTATGGTGCCATCTATCACTACTGTACTATCCTCAAGACAGTTTAAATTCTATACAAACCAAAATACATAGACATTAGATATCTATATGTGAACAGAAAGGAGGTACCAATACTGGAGGAACAAGACTAGATCTACTTCTTAGGCAAACTGCACTGGTTGTCATGGCATTTAGCTAGAGGTTGTTTCTCTTTGGCCACTTCATTCATGACGAATATAGGAGGCCTACATTCACATATCGCCTTCACCAGAATGGTCAGATCTCTTAAAATTTTTCTTTCAAATTCACACAATTCTGAAAACATTACAAATCACTCGCTCTAGATCATTATTGAATTCTCAGATCTGGGGCAGCATGAATTCCAGACTTTCTGTTATCTTGTATTCAATTCTCTCCAAGCACTAGAACATATGCTCCTTACTGATCCTTTTGCATTCTCTCAAACCTTTCCAACTTCAACGATTACAACATTGGACACTCTGCTTTTCTTGTTACTTCTACTGTACAAGGTTTTCCCTTTGTGGGGAATGCCTTCCTTTATCATAAATTTTTTATGCCATTCCCTAGTGTTGAAGGGATTTGGGATGGGAACCTCCAAAGAACTCACTTTTGTTGGGACTACTACCTCCTTCCTAGGATGCCTAGGGCCTTTTCGTTAATGAATGCCCACTATTCTTCTCTTCGATCTCACACAGAAAATCCACCTTAGAACATAATAAAACAATAGAAAGGAAGAGTGGCTAAGAATCGGCCTACCAGTCCATATTATCATCTCTAGCTGGTTCAGGGAGGAAATAACAAGCTTAAGTATTATCAAGGCCTAGTGTACCATGGCTCTATCTGCAATATGGAGCATGGACTGACTCATCATATCTTTCATTAACATCGATCTTGGATTCCCATTAATGCCATTATAATTAGCCATGGTTATCAAGTTTCTAACCTCCTAATGATCTTGCTACCTTGTAATAAAGTTATTTTTCAGTCCCCTTTCAAGGTTTGGCCACCCCATGGGACTAAAACCTATGAAGTGATCTTTCTTTCCTTTCCCATTCTTCTAGTTAAGTAACCAGTCATGTTTGTTTTTAACAAGAACCGGAGAATTTGTATTATCAAAATGGTTGTAGTAGAACTGTCAGCACTGTTAGTACATATTTAATCACTATCTGCTTTACTATCAACAAGTCTGTCCAAGAAATTATACATAGTTTTTTGACATCTTATGGCAAAATTTTCAAAAAGTATCTATTGCTATATATCCTGAAAAAGACTCCTAAAATACTAATTACTTTACAAAACATAAACTAGAGGAAATATTGGTCATTTGCTAGTTCATCAGTTCCTTCTTTGTTGCAAGTTGGTTCCTGTTCTACAATGTCTATGGCTTCGATCATCTATGATTCTATGTTTTCTTCCTCGTTGTTCCCTTGCACCAAGGCCTGCTAATTTGATGTCATTGAGAGAGCTTATTTGTTCATTGTTTCTACCATATGCCTAAGAAGATTACACTGTCTCCGAGATGGATAGCTTCTTCTTTACCTGCAAAAGTGTGCTCATAATTTCTGTAAGTTTTGAGACAATAGAAAATATTGAGGTCCTGTTTCCCTGGGCTATCTCCTCATGGGTCCTTAAAATTATTCTAAAATCCATAATATCTTGGAGTTCCATTGTGAGGAAGCAGGATGATACCAGACCATCCTCCAAACTAAATCCTAAGACTGCAAGGTAACTCAGTTTCCAAAAGAACAGAATTTTCCCCAATTGCAAATGTCCCCCTATAGTTATTACAATAGAAAAGTTATCTTTTGTTTCAGAGGAAGAGACTATGTTTTTCAAACAGAGACAACAAAAACTGGCTCTTGGATTGTGCAAATGATATCCCAAAGAGGATCCAATAGCCTAATGCATAAATGTAGACTTATAACACCTACAAGCAGCAGGATGCCCAAAACCATTATGCCCAAGCCAACGATAAAACACCATGAAAATGGAAGACATGTAATGGAGACTGAGAATGCCAAAAAGGAAATCACCAAATACTAAAATGGTCCTGATAAAGAAAAAATGAAGGATGACTTGAAGAGAGAGCAGTTGACTGAAATCGAACCTGAAAAGGAGCGAACAAAGGAGCCCAAACCCCTTCCACCTGAAAGAATTGCGACTATATGCTATCCCACCTACACCGAGGTGTATTAATTCCATGTCTTCAATAGAATATGCTCATGTAGCTTGGATCATGACCGAAATGATAAAGGGCCCCTTCAAATTAAATTTTGAGCCCTGGTGGTTGTACTCACACATGAATGACACTTGTTGGATGTAAGGCTTTGTACTTGAAATTAAACCAAATATTTAAGGGTTAAAGTGGGTAGTTTGATGTCCATTTACCCATAGATCCCCCAATTTTAACTTAATCACCTTGTTTTCCATTGCGTCAGCCTGCTTATTGTTATTGTGGAGAACCTGGTCATATGATGTTTCCTAGATCTTTGAGGCTTCATATTGTGATCTAGTAAGGATAGAATTTAGTCTATGATCTACTTGACTTTGTTTCATCATAGCTCTAATAAATATAGTGGAATCCCATATTATAATTAATCGTGAAATATTTCTCTTTGTTTCTAATCTGAGCCCCTGAAATAGTGAATAAGCTTTTGGTTTGTTGTTAGAAAGAATTCTAACCCCCAAGCATATGACATTTCTACTGTTCCTCTGGGATCGTAAAGGATCCCCCTTTCTCCTGTCACCCCTGTAAACATTCATGTTTTCATCCATGTTCATAATGCAACAATCTACCTGCTAACCACCCTATTTTCCATTTCGTCTACCATTTGATTTGTGGTTCTTCTCACATGGACAAATCTAACCTCTTCCAGGTGTTCCGATGCTTCTATGATTCATGTAATCTAAACCCTCAATTTCCATAGATGAATCATGGTTCAAACTTCATGGTAAATTATGAGCTGAGGCTCTCCTTCGAACTCCAGAAAATTAAAATCCATACTCATACATTGTGTATTTCCACCAACAAATGCCTAGGTGCAAACGTAATTAATTATCTGGAAGGATTTTAACTAAGGAATTTTTCTTTATTTCTTTTATTCTTTGAAGATGACCTACTTTTCTACCTCATTTTAGTATGAAACAAGTTGCAAATGTCTGAATTTTTGTAGAATTGATTTTTTTTTGGTAAATAAAAGAAAATTGTATGAACATAGTATAGATTTGCATGTGAGGAAGAACAACAACCTTTCCTAGAGTGCAGTAAAAAATGGCCCAATTGGCTAGCTTTATGCTTTGGCCTAGATCTACTCTTATTATTGAAGGATAGCCTCAAATATCCATGTGTTGTTCTTATACTCAAAGATTTTTTAGAATCTATCATAAAGTTTTTGATGATAAAAAAAATATTCTTTCACAAATTTCACAAGTTGTTGTTATCAATTATACAATAAGTAGTGTGTAGCAGTGCTCAAAGTTAGAGCCTAATATGAAAATATATTTGAGTGTAACACAGTCTCTTCTTCAGTGACACATGACCAATGTAATATTATAATGCTAGGGTTAGGGTTTAGGTGTTTAAACCACCATAACCAACTTAGGGTAGCCTACCTTGGGCTCCTGTAGTTGTATTTCTTGCAACATCATTAATATATGTGACATCTATTATTCTCTCCAATTATGTTTGTATTTTATTGTGTTATGTATGCACCCATATGGAATCCTTCACAAAATTCATTTCAAAGATATGAGTTTTAATCCTGCCTCTGTACGCCAATTGATTGGTTCTACGTCTCCCTTGCTACAGTTGTTTTTCTTGGATTTGCTCCCTTCTCCCGCTCTCCTCTTACATTTGATTATCATTCCTTGGAGGTGGAAATCTTGGGTGATGGTTAGCACATCCACTTGTATTTCCAAACTAAACAATGTCTGATATTTTGTTGACTCTTACCATGTTGGTATAATGGTGGTTAAAATCAACTTTATGAACATTAAAGTCATTTATGAATCACCCTTAGTGGGTGATTATAGCCTAGATTGTGTGGCCTTAGTGGTCCCTTATTAACATGGTGGCTAGAAGGTGACTTAGTTGTCTGTAATTAATGCAGAAGTTAGACTAAAGTTAATCACTATAGAAAGGGGCCGTGCACCTCATTGTAACACACTGTGGAATCATGTAATGAAATCAATTATTCAAAGGGAAGGTTTTCCTATGAGGGTTTTCTCCACTATTGATTTGGTGACATGATTTTATGTGATGATGTGCAATATCAGATGGGGCCTTTCGGCCCTGGTGCTAACATGGTATCAGAGAGGGGGAACTGCCTTGTTTCTTTTGGTTATGCTATTTGGTGACACTATGTGAAGCTTTGGTTCAGATTGTAGTAAATGAGCACATGCATTCTATCAAACACTTGTTTCACACTGGTGGTGAAGTATTTAGTGTGCACTCTTTGTGTCACTCAAAATTCTTTCTATGGTAAATCCATTTCTTTTCGTAGTTAAATCTGTTTTGAACTGTTACTGTAATCTAGAGTTTGAGCTGCTATATAGATCTGTATTGACTGGGTTTGGACAGTAGAGAAAGAACATGATATGTCTATAACCATGGGCAGGCAGATTCCTTTTAGGTTATTCACTATTCCTATGGCCTCCATTACCTACTTTGTGATCTCTGCCATATATTTTGTCTCAGTTGTTTGGATTAGATTTGAATATTGTTCAACAGAAGTGTGAATTACATGGGTTTTTATTTCACTGTGTAGTGTTTCAGATTTGATCAGAATTTTAATAGCCCTCCTCCAAGAATAAAACTACTTTGGGCATGTCCTCTTATCTTGCATGCTTCTTTGTGGACTCCACTTGAATGATTAATAACGAAAGTGGAGTCCACCAAGAATGAATTAGTGGATAATAACATCAAAGAAAGGTTTAAACATATCTTTGCAAGATGAGCAATTGAAATTGATAAACCCTTAGCTACTTTGCTCGCTAGACATTCAATGGAAGAGAAGCAAATTGATGTCCATGAAGCTCCTCTCCATATCTTTCTAAAGGTTCTTGAAAACTGACCATGGCATGAATTTTCAATGCATTTTAGAAAATGAAAACTCAGATTTCTTAGATTGGATATAAAATGGTAAACCTAGGGCACTAAAAACAAAATAAATGAACACACTTAATGCTGGTAAAACAAATCAAACCTATAAAATCGTTGTATGACACAAAAAAAATTGATATAGCTAGAAATAAGTGGCAAACTCTTTCATAAATCTAGAAGAAAAAATTGTTTACACCATGGAATTTTAACAAATCTCTAGGAAAATGAAAATTGTGGATAACAATGAATCCTTAGTCCACAAAATCTTTGATGGTGATGAAAATACTTGATTGGCCCTCCTAAAATCGATGAGAAACTCCTCTTCTCTCATTCCCTAACAACTATAGTCAAATAACCCCCAAAAATCAGATTTTACCCTTTTATGGGCCTCTTTTTACACCCAACAATTGTTTGGTATCTTGTGTGATTTTTCCTAAAAAATTGCAATGTAATAATTTTTTGAAAATGTCATGATTTTTTCAAAACAATATATTTAAAGGGAGAAAACATCGTGACAAAGCACCACATTGGTGATTTTTGAAGTAGTGGACCCTAGTGCTCCCTGCAATCTCTATGTAGCAGGGAGGAAGACTAGTGTGTCCCATAATCTTTGTGGGGAGTTACACATGCAATTATCAAGGACCCTAGTGCTTCATGTAATATATATGTAGCACAGAGGAAGACTAGCTTGTCTCGTAATATCTATGGGGAGCTGCAATGACAACTAGTAGGGGAGATGCTAGTGTTTTCTATAATCTCTTGCATAACAGTAGTTAGCAGAGAAGAAAACTAGTCTATCCTATAATCCTCATGTGGAGTTGCTTGCGTGATGACTAGACCCAATAGGGTTACTGTTGGTTTGTGTGACCATTTCATCTTGCTAGCCAATGAGGGTTTTGTTGTGTTCACTATGATTCAGTTATCAGTTTTTTTGTTGTTGGAAAAGAGAGAGACTCTTTGACCTTGTCATATGTAGGACCTCAGCTCGGGGGTGGCTTTGCATTATGTGCATTGTGAACCTATGATTAGGACCTAAATCTTTCGAGATGATTCCTATGCAGCCAGCCTTCTTGAGAAGATAAGTATATGTTTCTATGTGAGTTTGTATTGTTTATTTACTTGTTTTAGTTCCTGCTTGCTTAATATGTTATTAGTGTAAATGAGTCAAATCCCTTAAATAAATCAACTACTAGCTATGATGTAGTGAAGTTTTCATCTTTTCTCAACAAATGCTTGCACATGTAAATTTGTAATGGTTGAATGTTCATATTGTATTCACAACTATGCAATGATTTAGTTGTATGTTTCATATAGTTCAAATTGTTTTCATATTGATTCCTCTCTTATATAAAGTAGATAGATATAATATGCTCAATGTGTTTAAAATAGTTGATTTGGCACCCCATGCTCAAGGAAGCGCAATGTGTTCATTACCGAGTGGTATCAAAGCCTAGGTTGATCTTTGTGACCTCAATAATGGGTCGTTCTATATAGAAGAAAGAAAAATATTTTTGAAAAAAGACATGGAAAAGTAGAGTTTCCATTCTTCAAGTTGCACTATAATTGTAAATTGACAATTTCCAATTTAGGAGGACAATTGAGGTTGGGAGTTGCAAAACTATAGTTACTAAAAGAGTAGTTTGTTGCCAATCGGATGAAGGGTAGTGAATCATGTAGAGGTTATGTTGAGTCTCTCACATGAATTGAGGTCACAGATAAAAATAGGGAGTTAGAAAAAGAGATAAAAAGGAAAAGAAAATGATAAAGTTCTCATGTGGACTAAGGTGGCACAAAGTAGCATGCTGAATAAAGATCCCAACATGCAGATTGAATCTTAGATTGTGTAAATGATCCTTGCAAATTGAATTTCATTTGAGAATGGAAAAGGTGAGTTGCTATGTGAACTAGCATGCAAGCTAGCATGTGAAATGAGATCGCTATGTGAATTGGTGTATGATTGGAAATAGAAAAGAAAATTTGTCATGTGAACTATGGTATGACTAGGATTAGAAGGGTGCATTGCGATGTGGATACGAATCATGTTGGGATATCATAACTTACACTTTTTAGTTAAAACTTAAAATTAAAACCTTTGAATTGAAACAAAGCACCCCAATTGAATATTTTGTTCACATATGGAGAAAATAGGATTGAGGAAGACTTGATTGCTCAAATTGGAACCAAAGTGCAAAACTAAGCTGAGTACCCAACCTATGAAGGGCATAGAAAATTGTAACAACGTCCATTTATGGCAAGCAATACCACGTTGGAAATCTTGTACAAAGGAGAAGATGTCCATAAGCTTGGATTGCAGGCACAACTTGTTAATTTTTTAGAAATCAAACTAGAGTAGGACTCTAGGATAAGTTTGACCGTTTTTGCACTATATGTTTTCTTCCTAGCATGCTTGTAAATTTGAATTCTAGGAAGAAGTGTACTGGAGGCTTCAATTAATAGGGAAGAGACACAACAAAACCCCAATAGTGAGGAAGGAAGACAATCAGAGCTGATCCCATAAGAACTTTTTGAGATTGTAAGGAGGCTACATGGTCATATTAGTAGTGACAAGGTAGGCAATGAGCATATGACACACATCCAAGAAGTGTAACAAATTACTAATCAAATTATCCAAAGTCTCTCGAATATCAATGACAAATTAGGCACATGAAGGGATGAGGATGAAATTCCAACAAAAGCTCAAAGAGAAGTTCCTCTTCCTCAATAGGGTCTTCAATAAGAAAATGCTCCTCCACTAATCGAAGCACCTCTTTTGGCTCATGTAGGAATACATTCTCTAGGAGAATAAGGGATAAGAAGAAGACCATCACCATAGATAAAGAGTTATAAATAAAAGGCACTTGTCTTTAATGGAGAGATCAAGATTGGACAAGAAGCTGAGGCATAACTACTTGGTATAAAGGAATACTTCTATTTGAATGATTTTTTAGGCAACATGAAGGCAAGGGTGGTGATCTACAGTTTGACTAATAATGTATACCTCTTGTGGGATATTTAGAGAAAGATAAGGAAGATCTTTGAGAAAGAATGGCTTAGGTTTCTTGATTTCTCTCATGGTTCCTTCCGGGGCCCCATACTTCTCTCCATCTTGAAGAAGTAGATCCAGGAAATTCTCCACGATGCATTTGACTACCACGTGCTTCATCTCACATGTACTAGATTTCTTTACATATCCTGTTGAGGAGGAAAATACTACCATGTGATTCAGCTCACATGTACTAGATTTATTTACATAGCCCGTTGAGTAGGAAAAGGCATTTCCTTATTTGATTGTATCCTAAATGTAATTTTTTTTTACTACATGGAAGAGGTTAGTTTGCTACTCTTTTTGAAGAGCTAGCTCTTGTTGTCTAGACCTAATTTTATCCCTTGAGATCCCTCCCTCTTGGACCAAATTCCATTTGGAGTTTGAATCATCAACCACCATCTCCTTTGGTCCCATGTGCAGAGGGGACAAAGGCTATCATGTGCTTTCTCTCACATGTATTAGCTTCTGTTACACAACCCCTTGAGAAGGATGAGGGATTTCACTATTCAGAAGTCTTATAAAAAGTGAAATATTAATTCACTGTATGGAAGAGTTTAGTTCACTACTCTTTCAAAAGACCTACCTCTCATTGTCTAGACCTCATTCTATCTCTTAAGCTCTCTTCCCCTTAGACCAAACTCTATTTAGAGTATGTACTATGAATCATCGACCACCATCTTCTTTGGCCCACATGGGGAGGAGGTGAAGGCTACCTTGTGCTTTGTCTAATATGTATTAGATTTATTTACATAGGCCCTTTAGGAGGATGAGGGATTTCCCTATTCATGTGTCTTCTAAAATAAAAAAATCCATTCACTGCATGGAGGATGTTAGTTCATTCCTTTTTCAAAAACATTAGTTGTCACTGTCTAGATCTAATTCTATCCTTTAAGCACCCTTCCTCTTAGGACGGAAGTCAAACATGGAATTTGAATCATTAACCACCATCTCCTTCGATACCACATGAAGAGGGGGCATATGCTACCCTATGCTTCATCTCAGATGTACTATCTCTCTTTACTCGATCTCTTAATGAGAATGAGGGATTTCCCTATTTGGGAGTTCTTCTAAAAGAAAAACATTCACTCATTATATGGAAGAGGTTAGTTCACCACTCTTTGAAAATACCAAACTCATGTTATCTAGACCTAATTATACCCCTTAACCTCCCTTGCTCTTGGACCAAAGTCATTTGAAGTTTGAATCATTGACTACCATCTCCTCCAATCCACGCGGGACGGGGCCAGGAAACACAATCCTATGCTTCATTTCACATGTACTAGCTTTATTTACACAACCCCTCAAGGAGAATGAAGGATTTCTTTATTCGAGACAAAGTGCAAAATTGATTGAGAGAAAGGAAGAGTTTATTCTACTACTCTTTCAAAATACCTAGTACGCGTTGTCTATAACTAATTATATCCCTTTAACAACCTTCCTCTTGATGTTAATTTTCCAGTCACATTTAAACTCCAACTTCATGTTGTAGATGATATAGTTGTACATCGCTTTGTTGTCATTTAAATTTTGAAGGTACTTGAGACATATTTCACCGCTATTTGGAGTTGTATAAGCTTAAGTATTGACTCTTAACTGTATGAATGTTGTTTTCAGATCCAGGTAAAATCTCCACAAGAGAAGAGTATCGAGGAACAACAACTAAACATTGGGACGCCTCCAATGGGTTTGGACTCATCCAACTTCAATCTCCATTATGATCCCTATTCAAACAAAGAGCATGGTACGAGGGACTTGTATGTCTGCTGCCATTTGATTTTGTAACAGCTATTGGTCATGATAATCAGTGAGATAGAAAGTTATAGACATGACAAATTGAAGGCCCATGTTTCCTTTTCACGTTTATGTGGTTGATAATTCTCATTTTCGGATAGATTGTGAACTGCAGGCATCCAAGGGACTGATCAGATTCTTCTATCTGAATTGCAAGATATCTTCCTACCAGAGAGCCTGAATCCAAATTCATGTGAGAGCTTACAATCAAAACAGCTACGTGGAACTACCCCAAGTTCATCATCGGATATTTTTCAGGAGTTGGACAGTGTGTCAGGTCTTGATGAGTTGGGAACTATGTATCCTGTCGATTCTGAAAGGCCCCAATAGAGAGATGGCTCGGTTTTGGCATCAGAATGGATGCTTTTAACAAACTTGGAAAATAATACTGTCACACATATTTCCACTGTGAATTCATTGGATGCTGAGAGAAATCGTAAAAAGTATGATTTTATTGATGAAAATCTTCCTCTACTAAATTCAAAATTAAGTGCAAACAATGTCAATGAATCTATTTCATGTAAGAGTTTCCAGGTTTCAACTGCAAGGGAACTGGTAGACCTCAGTCAAACAGATAGCAGTGATGAAGATATAGAAATAAACACTAGCCAATTTGGACATGCTTCTAAACCAGACAGTGTGAATGCTGATGCTCGTAGAAAACTTCCCTTCTGGGGTAAACCATCAAATAACGATATTGTAAAGAAAGGTAAAAACGCATATCAGTTGGCAAGGTGTTTTATCATGTTCTAGATACAAGCAGGGTCTTGTTTTTGTTATGGATTGACACACTCGGTTGTGGGTTTGAAGGTTCATGGAAGATACCACAAAAGAACTCTGATCTTAAACACAATTCAGATTGGAATTTTGGAAAAATACCCACTGACGTTGAAGAAAGAAGACTAGTTGGGTTGCAATTACATGGATCCTCTGGAACTGTATTGGGTGGAAAATTTACAGAAAGTAAGAAAAATATAGGGAATTCTTACCAGCATGCAGAATTTAGTGTTGAACAGAAACCACAAGTCAAGGAGGAGTGGATGGGTCGAAGTTTTGAACAGAAGTTACAAGCCAAGGAGGAGTGGATGTTTGGGGGTTTTGAACAAAAACCACAAATCAAAGAGGAGTGGAGCAGTGGGAGTTTTGAACAGAAACCACAAATCAATGAGTGGAGCAGTGTGAGTTTTCCTTTTAAATTGAAACCTGATTCTATAAATGTTGATGAGGAAGCGATTGAAAAATCTACCCTGAAGGATATCACATACTAGAATGGTGATTCAGATCCAGAAGATAAGCCTGATTACAACAATACAGGAAGGCACTTGCCTTCTACTCTGGGTTGTGGAAGATCCTTAAATACAGTTGGTCCACATGTGCCACCTTGGCCGGAGGAAGCACTGACATTCAGAGCAGTATTGCAGGTGAACGCATTGTTATTTCTGTTCTTTAATTGAAATGCCTGTGGTTTCAAAAGTTGCATGCCATCTGTTACCATAAATGTGAACCACTCTCTCCACCAATAAACAATTAGCATGCAATGGATACTTCAACCAATGAAGGGGAACATGGAAACATGCCATTTGGTGTATTTAGTTATCTGCTTCAACTTTGTTTAGGACATAACATGTGATTTTTCCTTGTTTTTTCCCTCTTTCAACTGCTTTCTCTTTTCCATATGGTTGGTGAAGAAAGATATTAGATCAATATCCAAAGGTGACCAAAAGGTTGAATAGTTTGAACTTTGGATATTATAACAGGTACAATACTGCATGACAATTCCAATTCCTTATTTAATGCAGATAATAAAGAAAGGGATACATCAAACTGTTATACAATCTTGTAGCAATAGGATAACTGGAAAGAAAGATAATAAAGAAAGGGATACATCAAATTGTTATACAATCTTGTAGCAATAGGATAACTGGAAAGCAGGAAAAGAATGAAGTGCCATATGACCTTGAATGAACAAGAGAATGCCAATCCCCGATGGCTATAAAATCCTTAACTAGCTGAAGGATGTTGGTTGTTGAAGGTCCTACTCCCACAGGGCTCTTCAGAACAACTCATGGAGGTCTAATATTGCTCTGTAAGAGGCCAGAAAATGGTATTTTGTGTCTCCTCTATGAGAGCTAGAGTTTGTCAGGTTCAATGGAAAAATTTGGTGTTGTGGTCTTTGCTAACAAGTAAAATGGCATATCCCTTTTGATATTTCGCAAGAAATAATGAACTATAAACAAAGGGATCTTAAAATATATGTATAGTATATACAAGCATGTTGGAATAATTACATATAGTGAAACCAATTAGAGTGAAGTAAACATTCCCTTATGCAATGTCTCGGGGATGACACACACATTGAGACAACGTTGGTAAAAAATATCCACATTAAAATGCAAACATAGTCTTTTAAAACCTAACAAACATGTTTTGGTATTTGAGAACTTGACAAGACGCACAACTTAAGTATGGACTAGAGTGTTGTTATAACTGTCATCTTGAGGGTCTTATTTGTCACAAATTATCGTAGGCATCTTGAAATGCTATCAAAAATGGGTTTTCCTCAGTGAACTTGCTAGTAATGCAAGGTCTTGTCCAAAATGTTGCTTGGGCTTCAGTCTGCATAAAAAAATCGGTTATAAGAATGGTGTAGTGCTAGTTAGTTAACCATAAATATAAAATCCTTTTTCTTTTTCTAAATAAAAGAAGGTACTCAGTAGGAATCTTTTAAATATTGAATATTTTATGCATTTATTATTTTTTCCAAGTTGACTCAAGTCAAATTGCTTGCTAAGTTTGAGTTAGGTCCAAGTTTTAATAGGTCCATATGAGAATATGAGTACAAAAACCAAAATATCTTTATATATTGGACAAGTAATACGCCATTATTAGAATATAACATAGAGGATAGAGTAGAAGAAGGCCTTGAGTACAAAAAACAAAATGTCTTTATATATTGGACAAGTAATACGTCATTATTAGAATATAACATAGATGATAGGTAGAAGAGGGCCTAGCCAATGCAATAGAAGAAGACACTAAGAGTGAAGATCATCAAGTTGTATCATCATACATCTGATAATCAATGATCTTATAGGTTTGACTATGAGATGCTCTTGAAATTGTTGCAGAACTTGAGAAGCATGGTACAATTGTATTAGTGCTTTTTGAACTTTGAAGATACATCAAAATTGCCAAAATTTGCTTTCAGAGCATTGTCCATAGGATTCATGTCCTAATCCTTTGAATGTGAATGCCCTCATAAGTTATCTTCTTTCTTTTGAGAGATAAGTTGATGATTAGAGTGAATGGAAATCAAATCTTCATTCTTCTGCTAACTCGACCCTAGAATTTGATTTTTGGCATTTTTTTCCTACACGAACTTAGTGGGTCCCACCAACCTCTTAACATAATATAAACCTAGAAATGACCTAAACTAAAAGAGAGCGTCATTTTTAATATTCGCCGCGTGGTGGTGAGTAGTGGGTATGCACTTGGTGGTTGAAAACTTCTACAACAAAGGTTTTTTGTTGTTTTTTCACTAGATTCAACTTGGAAGACATTGGAGAAGCCTTCTAACTTGAAATTCTAGTTTTCTTGGTGGTTGAATATTTGTGACGTTGGTTATATTTGCCCATTTCTCGTTGGAATGTTAGATCGAAACCTACAACAATAATAATTTTTTGCTGGTTTCACTCTAGAGTCTTACAACTTGCCGAAGAGATCATTTCTTGACCTTCTAACTTGGATTTGAAGCTTTGGAAGTGATTGAGTTCACTAGAATTGTGTTTCTTAAATTTAATCTATTTGTGATTGTTTATTAATAATTAATTGTTGATAAGAAAATTTCTTATATTTTTTATATTTTTTGCATTTTTATATAGTACATTTTGCTATATTCGAGTTAGGATTCTTGATGTTGAGTTATATCCTTTACATAACTTGCCCTTCCCTAAAATTTGGAAGGTATCTCTAGATGTATTGAGTACATGTGCACATGTACCTATGTCCCCACATGTTGGAAGCTTTGGAGCATTGGTCCAGTCAATTGAAAGATATTTGTGCTCGTGAGAACCTTCCTAACTTTGAAAGGTTTTGGGATGACTATATCTAGGAGGAGACTTGGATCGAATCAAAAAACAGCAAGAATTATGGTGATGAGAACCTAGCCCTATTTTCATTTGTAGTTGGGTATCTGTAAATTGTTTTCAAACTTTCATATAGGAGTTTTGGTGTTTGTAAAACGGTCAGCGTTTCATCTTTTTGCAAAACAATTGGCGATTGTAAGCCAGTATTTAGTTTGAGGGTGAAGTTCTGTATAGATTCACTATTAGTCACAGATGTACATGGTGGGAAAGACATTCCAGTCATAATCTTTATAAGGTTGTTTTGTTACTAGAAATGTTGATTTACGAAGGTTTTATTGGGAGCTTTCTGTTGATTTTTATTGTGCGGCCCTTTTTGTTTCTAATGAATTTTTGTGGTATTCTCTTCACCTATTTCCATCTACCTTATGATGCCATATTTCAATAGTTATAATGTATTATTTATTGTCGATGGTTTTCTTCCCTTTTTCCTATTTTCTTATTTCTTTTACTAGTCTAATTTTGTTTTGGTTTTTCCGTCTATTCTTTTCAAGAGATGTCTTTGGCACTCCTACATTGTCATTGTTTCCTGATATACTTTTTGAGTTTTGTAGACCTAATTTGGTTATTTCTGGAAATTAATAGAAATATTTTCATTCTTCCATCCTTTGTATTATCTTTATACACAAATGATGTTGTGTGTTTGCACTTTTGGTAGAAATCTATTCGTTGTGTAGTACTGGTATTACATAGTTGCCCCCTTTTCTAATGGACCATAGGATAAAATATATCTGTTTTTCTTCTCAATTTTCAACCCTTGTTTTCATAGATAGCCTGTTCATCTCATACTTTTTCTTTCTTCCGTCTTTCTCCAATATTTGCAGGACAAAAATTTGATGCTTCAACAGTGCAAATATCTACCCTAGAAAGGGTATCAAGTTCATCCGATTGGATTCTCATGTGGGTAGATATTTTTGAAACTTTGCATGCCATTTTTTGTGAGTAAATAATTTGAGTAAATATTGCATGCTTCATTAAGTGGATTGAGGATATTTTGCAAACTCTGCATGGTGGATTAGGTATGCTTTGGAAGCTTTGTTTCTGCACATTGTTTTATGCTTGCAATATTGTCGATAAACAATCTATAGAATGCCAGAATTGAGTCCCACAAATAAGTGATGTGTATTATCTATGTTAAAAACCTATATTGAAAACATAATGTAAGTTTTTTGTATACAAAATATTGTCTTCTTACGCTTTTCTAGTGAAACATCTAATAGTTTCAATTCTCAATTATTTTTCCTTGGAAATTCACAGGTATTCTTGTTTGCCAATTCCAAATGTAAGAGGTATTTCCACAATCACTTGAAGCCATCCAAGATTACCTGGACAACAATGTACTGGAAACAACACAAGAAGGTGAACCAGTAAATTGTTATGGCTATATGTTGCAGATTATGTGTAGTGGGTTATGCATGTGCACTCACCGCTTGTTATTCCCATCACTAGGGCATTCATTCTAAGAAAGTAAAGAGGAGGAGATGTACAATAAAAAATCCTTATTCTAGTTCTATTGTCGGTGCTTCTTTGGAATTTATCCAAAAAAATAGAAACGAGAAGACGGAAGTTAGAGCTCCTCGTAAAGATGCTCTAAAGTATGACAAAAGCATTGTTTCCTGTGCCAATTATATAAATGCCTTTATGCTTAAAATTTCATGGATGAACAATTGTTGAATTTTATTGTGTTCATGAATCATCAACATGTGAAATGCTTGTGTTTTGTTACTCGGTAAGCTCCAATTCCTGATATAGTGTTTTTTTACTCGGTAAGCTCCAATTCCTTAACTATGAATTTAGAAAAATATGTACATTCAGAACATTTTATATGAAAAACACTGGCCAGTAGCCACCGTAATGTAGTAGCTTCTGGAACTAATAGACCTAGGTTTCTTAATAGCTAGTACAAAAATGCCTTCAAATCTTAGAAAACAACTACTTCAAAACTTTGTGTAGAACTCATTTTCGATCTGCATTGGAAACTTGGAAAACCAATCTAAACATCTTTCATTTCTGAACTGAGCCAACTTTTTAGAATTGCAATTGGAGTTGTTGTCAACGTCTTAATTGCAAAAACAATCTAAACAGTTCCATTTCTGAACGGAGCCATTATTGTCGTGGCTTGGAGTTGATGTCGACGAATTTATTGCAAAACTAATATAAACATATTTTATTTGTGAACAAAGACAACTTTTCATAATTGCAATTGGACGTCTTAATTGCAAAACCAATCTAAACATTTCAGAATTTCATTTGTAACAAAAATTAACCCAGTAGAGGAAAAATCCAAGGTAGTGAAAAATAAAACAATTGATTTAATCCATAGAGAGCTCTGTAAGCCTTCAGGTTGTGCCTTGCTGAGTTGTGAACATTATTGTCGTGGTCTGGAGTTGGTGTTGATGTATTAATTGCAAGTTTACTCTTGTACGATAGTGTCTACTTTAGTGTACTACTACTACTAGAAGGGTTATTAAACGTAAATCTACACAACCACAGATTGGTGTACGTATTTCTACAAATATTTATTAATGGTGTTCAATCTGTAAATGTAATCATGACACAACCACATATTAGTGTACGTATTTCTACAAATATTTATTAATTTGTATTAATGGTGTTCAATCTGTAAATGTCACAACCACAGATTAGTGTACTTATTTCTACAAATATTTATTAATGGTGTTCAATCAAAGTAGGCTAAATCTAGAGTAGTCTATGTACACCAAATTAACAACCCTCTATTGGTTGGCTTCAATCATTGATATGCCCCACAGCGCTGCCCACACTCCCCTGTGACTAAAATGTGGTGCGGATACTCTGTTGAACATTGAACAATTCGTCCTACAAACACATGTTGTCCATTCTGCATCGAATTCCCTTGTTTGCATGATGGGAGTATCAATTCACCTTCATTTACAGTGATACATTTTTCTAATATTTTGGAGCATACACATGTTTGTATTTTCAATTAAAACGCCCTCCAACTCTGTATGATTTGACTTGAATCATTCCTACAACACCCATATGAATGGATGGGTAGAATATTTTTTTATTATTATTAGTAATTGGAATGATTTCTATGTAGGCACATTTGAACAACAGAAATTGCAGAGTTTGTGTGTTTAGACAAATAAGGTATGTGCATTGGTCATCATCCTTTAATGCTCAAAGCTTTTTAGGCTTATTTTAAAGATAAAAAATTTATCAATAGAACATCTACATGTATAGATAGTGACTTGATAAATTAGAAAGGAAATATAGGTTTTAATTACAATTCAACATCATCTCATACAAAGTCTGAAAGTGTTGGGAGAAATTCAACTTTGAAGAGTTTTAAAAAAGACTGCTTAAATACTCAGAATGGTAGCAGCTGCAATAAATAATGCATATGAAAACCTTCCCCTGGTGAAATACTCAGAATGGTAGCAGCTGCAATAAATAATGCATATGAAAACCTTCCCCTTCCTCCCCCTTTCTTATGGGGAGAAATTACTATGTTCCTAACTAGGACAATTTCAAAATGATGCAACAGTCTCTTTTAGTCCCTCACCTATAAGAGCCAATCACTCGCCTACATTCATAATGTAACAACTAATCAATATAGATAAAGTGTTGTAGTGGTTATGGTTGTATATTCCAGTCCATGAAAACTAACATAGCACAAATACATCACATACAAAGAAATACAGATCAGGGAAAATATATTGTCTATGTCAATTGTTTCTTCTTTCCGATTAAGTTTAAACCATCTTTCATTCCTATGACCCATGATAGCTCTCATCAGGTAGACAAGGCCAATTCTCCAGCTTGATAAAATAAAGAACATCCACAAAATGAGGTAAAGAATCATTGTATTTATGCAGCATGAGGGTTCAAACATACAAGTATCTGCATCTTCTCATTAGTGAGATACAACTCCTACATGAACTTTTCCAAACCATCTCATTGCCTCTCTGTCAGCAGCAGTTGAATGATTGACCCTACGTTACAGAGATAGGAGAGTGTTAGATTAATGACACTACAAAGAAATCCTTGCATCAATATCTCATGTGTACTCTATGGAACCAACATTGCAACTCCACAAACTATTTAGATATATATAGATATAAAGACCCTGTCAGCATGCATATAACAATCCCATCTCTTCTTGTCTTGAACTGATTTTTGCACAATAGCTCATGATAATTATTCATGATTCAAGTTTTTTGTACTAGAAGGTCAACTCACATTTTCTTGAAAATCTTTAGGCACATCATTGTAAAATTTGTTCTCAAAGATATCTTATTAAATATAAAAAACAAAATCTTCCTCACAATCTTGGTTGAAACAATTCACAATGGAATTTCAACATTTTAAATTCTTTTGTAATGGCGTTTTTGTTCTATTTTGCAATTTTTCCCTATTTTCCGCTTTATACATACTCATTCTCACGGGAACTTTATACATACTCATTCTTGTGAGAACATGATTTCGTTCATTTTTGCTTCTCCATCCATTCCCATTACATTGGTGTAGGATTTTCTGCATTTTTACTGTGCTGTAAAAAGGATTGCCAATGATGAGTCAGCCTCCCCAGAAATTTGCTAACTACCATAGATTTGCGTGGTGATAACTGTTAAATATTGATCAAATTTCCATGAATAGGACTTTGGATGGCACATGGCACTAATTCGAAAGTGCATCTACCTAGTTAAATATCTTCCCTTTGGTATCCTTACTTTGAATGCATTTAATGTTGAGCCATAAAAATAGGCAATCAATCGTTAGTTTTCAACTTTAGTATATTTGATTAACTATTCCCTATGATATCAAAGTGGCATGTTCTTTTGCCCAACTTAGGCTGAATCTCTAATAGTGATTTTGATGTAGTTTGTTTATTTTTCTTTCAATATCTCTGGGTCTTATATTATTTGGTTTCCTAGAAAGTAAGCCTTGGAGTTTGACACTTAGTCTATTGACTATATGAAGCCTTGCAGTTTGACATTTTTCCATCTCTCACATTTTTATTCATTCAGGGATCGGAAAGATCTTATCGGGGAGTCTTCATGCAGGATATGCCAGGAGAGTTTCAGCACCTCAATAAGGTCAGTGCAGTTTTTTGTGTTTTCCTAAGGTTATTTTTATGTAGTATTATTTTTCACAAGTGACTTTTCTACTTTTGAGCCCTTACTAAACATAATATCCTCTCTTGGATTAATTGGAATTGACAGCATTGAGAGAGCCCATTGACATGTAAGATTTCTAAACCATATATTTTAGTGTTTGGGTTTTGGCACATGCCTTTTTTTAGTAGTGTAGTTAGATCAACTGAATAGTTGATATTTATAGAGGTTTGAATTATTGAACAAAGGTTGTCCTTATTGAATTGGAGGAGACGGATTTAATATGAAATGGAGTAATAAATAGCTCTATGTATGACTTAGCCATTTGTATTTTTGAAAATGTTTGCAGGTATTTTGAATGGATTGATGAATGTGAGCGTGTAAATAATTATGGCTAAATGGATGCATCTGCAGACTCAGATAACATATCACGTATATATTGAATATAGTAATTTGATATATGGATGTTTCTTTTCTTGAGCTTCTATCTGAAATCCGTGAGAGCATCTGCAGTTTGGATGTGCACCTTCCTCATAATGTGCAATACAGGAATCCATTTGAACAAATTCACAATATTCTGCTTTGGCCTGTCATGTTCTTGGACCATGTTTGAAAAATGACTGTGATATTCAGTCACTTAATATATATACTACACGGATTAACTGTGTATATGACAGTTAACATTGGTTTTTATTTGAAACTAGATGGATTAGTTGTGTATATAACAGTAACTTTGATTGTTATTTGAAACTAAACTTGGAATATATATATGTTGTATATCTGTAGGCCAAATCTGCTATATTTGTTGAAGTATTTAAATTTGTATTTTTTCGCCCCTTGTTCTGACCGAGTATTGGGATATTGAATTTTACATGGTTTGACATTTTCAAATGTCTTGGCATGGGAGATTATGAGCTTTATATCTAGAGTCCAAATCTGTTATGGTTGTTTCTAATTGCTACAATTTGCATTCTATGAAATTTCTCTTCTGCTCAATGTATATATACAGAACACTTGCCTGCTATATGTGAAGTTGTTGTGTTGTCCAAAGGATACAAAGAAATACATGCAATGACTTCAGGTTGTATTATTGATGATATAATTGTCTGCTAAATGTCAAACAAATTGTTAGAGGTTTCAATGAAGTCTTTGGAATTTCTGTTGCTCAGCTATCTCATTGGTATATAGGATCTTGTATTGGATGGCACTTGTTTTGACGTACCCAAGAAAGTATAGTATTATTTTGATCCTTTCTAAAAACAGGGACTTACTCTCTAGTATATTTTTGCAGTCTTATTATGCATTATTAAACTTGAGCTTTTGGAATTTATCTCAACAATTGCAAGTTCATGTGATAACACACCCGAGACATATCATAGTGATCCTAAACCTCATTAGAGAAGACCCCCTTTACCATTGGAAGTTAGTCCTCCTCCTCAACCAACCTTTCCTAAGACCGATGATATAGATTTAAATATTGATATGGCTAGTATCTTAGCAAAGTTTAATGTACCTGTTCCTCTCAATATTAATATTGTATTTTTTTTAAATACCTACAACACAGTCATTATTGCGACATCTTAGAGTGTCTCTCCCATAACAACCACATCAAAGAGGATACCTCTTAACATCAATCTTGCCACATCCAATATGTATCTCTTGCCACCTACAAGACATCTCTCTTGCCACCTCCAAGACATTTCTCTTGCTACATCCAAGAAGTCTCTCTTGCCATGTCCAAGATGTCGCTCTTGCCACGTCTAGGATGTCTCTCGTTCCACCTCCAAGACGTCATTATTGCCACATCCAAGATGTATCTCTTGCGACGTCGAAGACATATCTCTTGCCACATCCAAGATGTCGCTCTTTCCATGTCCAATATGTCGCTCTTGCCATGTTGCATGTGTCTCTCTTGCCACATCTAGGACGTCCCTCTTGCCACCTCAAAGATGTCAGTCTTACGATGAAATCTATGTCATCATAAAAGAGACATCATGTGAAACAACATTTGAGGGGGTTCGTTGTTTGTCATTCTCCCGACAATATAAAGTGGCAACTGTGTCGAATGCACCGTCGAAATTTCACCCAGATGTACTAGTGTCTCTGCAAGTTATGATGGTGGTATAAAGGGATGTTGTGTGTGGGATCCTACTTCTCACAAGGTCATCATTGACATAGATATAGTATGTATGGAACAACGAAAAGGGTTGATTCAAGATCGCAACGATAAAAAAATTTGCATGCTAGATAATTCATTGTATGCCCTATTGGTACCCAGGAAAATATACAAGATGTTTGAATCCTTCATCGCGAGTCATAATTTTCCAAAGGGTAGGAATAACTATACAGTTTATAGTTCATTCATAGTCTTGATGTTATTTGCAGATGATATGCTTGATGCAAACCGAAGCATGAATAAAATCAGTAAGAAAATGACTTAGGTGGACAGGACAATTCAGATGATGGATCAAGGAGCAGCAAAACAAATTATTGGCATGGAAGTATACATAGATGGTAAAGGAAAGATGTGGTTGGAGTTTAGTATAAACATTTTAAAACCAGTTTGTATCCCTCTTGCTTTCCATTATAAGTTTTCTTCAAGCATAGGTCTTGTCTATAAAGAAGAAAAGGTTATGTTTCGTGTAAGTTCAGTAGGAGGTTTGTTGTATGTGATGAAATGGTTAAGACCAAATATTTCAGATGCTAATGATGTTGTCAAATACGTGACAGATTCAGGTGCTGCAGTGAAATGGGTGCTTTGGCGTTAGAGAAGTACAAATGTCATCTATAATGGTTACACTGAGATGGTCTATGATAATTGTAATGTATATTTTACAGGTGTTTTGGATAGAAGGAAACCTATCACTAAATGTGTCTCACAAAATAGTTGTGGGAGACATGTTGGAGGTGTAGTAACCCCTCAGGAATCCAAACTCGTGCAAGTCACACAGGAGAGATCATGAAACCAGTTTTATTAGAGAAGTTGCAGTGGTGCTTGGCTTCTCTTGGCTTGCAGAAAAGGTGATGAACAAAAGGAAGGAGCAAGGTATGAGGTTAATTGTTGTCAAGGTGAAGATTGTTGGGATTTGGTGACAACAAATTCCTTCAAGGATGGATTTGGATCCTATTTTTCTACGTTGGTTACAACCAAATAGACCAAGTTATAATATGAATAGGGATGGCATTTAATAATCAGTTTCTTGTGTAAATGTATATAAATACATGTAATATCGTGGAGGCAGAGAGAGAGACAGAGTGATAACTTGTTAGTTTGTTGTAATCTCCATGATCTGAATAATAAGACAATGGATGCCTATGCTTGGTGGACGTAGCCCAACGTTTGGGTGAACCACATGAAATCCCTGTGTTTATAATCTGTCTGTGATTATTAATTATCAAATATGGATTGTTTTTTCCGCATTTGCAATTATAACAAGTGGTATTAGAGTCGGTTAAAGGAGAGGTGTCGAGGGTGCCAAATTTTGGAGGAGGAGCAACATCTGTGTGAGGTGTGTCGATCTCCAAACCGTTGTAGGTCCCTCCTCTAAAAGGGTGCGACGTCTTACAACACACCCTTCTTCGCTATAAAAATTTTCAAATCGCCGCAGTCTAGGAGTGTGATATAGTGCGAAGACTCTTTGAATCACGTCGCAGGGCACTCACATCGAGAGGTGCGATGACTTTATTCTCAAGGAAATATTCGGATGGTAACATTCACATGTTTTTTTTCTTTGGAAACGTTTAATGGTGGATCAGCTTTGTCTTATTGTGCATGACTTAGTCGTGAAGTGAATGTTTAAAAAAATGGAGTGTATGCATGAAAAAGTAAAGGTATTAATTAAATAGTGAATGCACTTGGTATGGTGCGAATACATTATACATGGTGGATGTGTTTTTTAAAAAGTTTTTTATGGAGTGAAAAAATTTAAGGTATAAATAAAATTAAAAAGGTTTATGGAATATATAATTTTTTTATTATTTTTAAACATTTTGTGGTTATAATTTAACCTTATTCATTAAGGATCCATATTTTTCATCCATTGGTTAAAGAGACAAGTATTATAAGAAGTGATTTGGGCATTAGGAGTTTTTTGTGCTAATGGATAAGATGAAGAGTTTGAAGTTTGAAGTTGAAAATTTCAGTGGTAAAAGCAACTTTGAACTTTGGAAGCTTAATATGCGGGATTTAAAGGTGCAACAAGGGTTGCAAAAAGCATTGGTAGGAAATTCAAAGAAACCAACATCCATCACCAATGAAGAATGGGAATATCTATATGAAAAATCTCTTAGTACCATTCATTTATGTCTGGCGAATGATGTTTCGTTTGATGTCGTAGGACAGGATACAACATCAGGCTTATGGAGCAAGTTGGAAAGTCTATATATGACAAAGTCCTTGATGAGAAGAATCTACTTGAAGAGACAGTTGTACAGTTTGCGGATGAAAGAAGGTACAAAATTTTTTGACCATTGAAATACCTTCAATACCCTTATAGTTCAATTGAATAGTATGGAAGTTAAATTGAAAGATGAAGATAAGGCTATTACACTATTGTGTTCATTGCTTGAGTCTTGGTATAATCTAGTCACCTCTATTAGCTTTAGCTCAATAGATGTTTTAGATTATGACTCTATTGTGGGAGCTTTGTTGGCTGAGGAGATGATGAGAAAATCTAGTAAAGAAACCTCAACTTCAAAGGCAATGCTGGTAAGAGGTCAAACTAAAGAGAAGAATGAAAGATGTTTTTCTAGATCTAAGTCAAGACACAGAAAGGGTAAATAAAAATGATGGTACTATGGGAAAACAGGACATTTCAAGAAAGATTGTTGGAAGAGAAAGGAATCTGAGGAAAACTCTACGAAGGAAGCAAATTTGGCTGTAAGAAATTCAAGTATGACTGATTAAGTTTTATCTGTTTCTAGTAATTTACAATATCAAGAAGAAGGGAATTTAGATTCAAGTTCCTCCCACCACATGTTCTCACATACAAATTGGTTCATTTCTTACCAATTTGTTGATGAGGGTGCAGTGTTTATGGGAAATGGTATTCCTTGTAAAATTGTTGGGGTCGACAGTATTAGAATCAGGATGTTTGATGGTATTTTTAGGGAATTAACGGATGTTAGATATGTACCTGAGCTTAAATCAAATTTGATTTCATTGGGAGTGTTGGATTCTTGTGGATATAAGTATACATGTCAAGGTGAAGCACTCACATTGTCGAAAGGTATTTTAGTAGTGATGAAGGAAACAAAGGTTGATAACCTTTATAAACTGGAAAGGAGTACTGAAGTGGCATCTGAAATGACATATGTATCTTCTTGTTTATGGAAGAAGAAATTTCATAAGAGCAAGAATGAATTGCAGGTACTGGCAAGCAGTAAATCATTTCCAGACTTAAAATCTTTGTTTGTGAATTCCTGCTTGTTTTGTATCTTTGCAAGTTATGATGGTGGTATAAAGGGATGTTGTCTGTGGGATCCTACATCTCACAAGGTCATCATTGATAGAGATATATTATCTATGGAACAACCAAAATGGTTGATTCAATATCACAACTGTAAATTTGTTTGCATGCTAGATAATTCATTGTATGGCCTATTGGTACCCAGTAAAATATACAAGATGTTTGAATCCTTCATAGTGAGTTATAATTTTTCAAAGGGTAGGAATGAATATACAGTTTATATTACATTCACATTCTTGATGTTATTTTTTGATGATATGATTGATGCAAGCCGAAGCATCAATAAAATCAGTAAGAAAATGACTCATGTGGACAGGATAATTCAGATGAGGGATCGAGGAGCGGCAAAAACAGTATGGGCATGGAAGTATATAGAGATGGTAATGGTAAGTTATGGTTGGAGTTCAGTATGAACATTGTAAAACCTATTTTTATCCCTCTTGCTTTCCATTATAAGTTTTCTTCAAGAATAGGTCTTGTCTATAAAGAAAAAAATGTTATGTCTCATGTAAGTTCAGTAGGAGGTATGTTGTATGTGATGAAATGGTTAAGACCAAATGTTTCACATGCTAATGATGTTGTCAGATACGTGGCAGATTCAGGTCCTACAGTGAAATGGGTGCTTCAGCATTTGAGAAGTACAAATATCATCTATAATGGTTAGACTCAGATAAGTAGTGATTCACCATGGTACAAAGATCGCTTATATTTATGTAAGAACTCCAAACTTAAACAAAAGGTACTATTGGAATTGCACACCTCTCCAGTAGGAGGGCACTCAGGATTTTTGAAAACCTACCATAGATTCAAGAAGGAATTTTTTTGGGATGGCCTTAAAACTGATGTTCAAAGGTTTGTGGAAAAATGTTTGGTTTGCCAAAAAAATAAGGTGGAAACAATTAAGACCCCAGGTCTTTTACAACCATTAGCCATCCCAAGTCAACGTTGGGAGGAGGTTTCCATGGATTTCATAACAGGGTTACCAAAGTCTGAAGGAAAGAGTTTCATCATGGTGATTGTTGATAGACTGGCCAAGTACGCACACTTTTGTGCACTCTCTCATCCCTTCAAAGCTAGTACAGTTTCCACTTCATTCATGGAGATAGTTCAAAAGATACATGGAAGCCCAAAGATTATTGTAAATGACAGAGATCCCATATTCACTAGACATTTTTGGAAAGAATTATTTTCTTGTTTGGGTACTTAGTTGGCTCATAGCTCATCCTATCATCCTCAATCTGATGGACAAACCAAGATAGTGAACAAATGTCTGGAAGGCTACCTTTGTTGCTTTGTCTCTAATAAACAAACACAATGGTTCAAATGGTTACCCTTGGCATAATGGTGGTATAATACTTCCTTTCATACTGCAACAAAAAAGACACCATTTATGGCACTCTATGGATACCACCCTCCTTCCATCACTTCTTCTCTAAAAGAAAAATCTAAGGTTCAAGCAGTGGAAGATCACATCGATCATCAACAACAAGTTCTCCAAATATTAAAGGACAACCTGACCATGGAACATAATCACATGAAACAACAAGCATATCAACATCATAGTGAAAGAAGTTTTGAAGTAAGGGATTGGGTGTTTTTAAGACTACAACCATACAAACAGATGTCCCTCAAGCAAGCAAAGAAGGATAATAAATTATCACCAAAGTACTATGGCCCTTATAAGGTTTTGCAAAACATTGGTACTATGGCGTACAAATTGGAGTTGCCTGCATATTCACAAGTACACCCAGTTTTCCATGTTTCATGCTTAAAGAAGGTTATAGGAGACAAGATCCCAGTTCAAACTATATTTCCAGAACTTGACGAGGAAGGAAAAATCATATTGGATCCTAAAGCCATCACTGACACAAGAATTTGCCAGCTAAGGAATAGATTCATTTCAGAGCATCTCATTAAATGGAAGAAACTATCGTCTGAAGATTCCACTTGGAAGATGAGTCCTTTATATAGAAGCATCCAGAGTTACTCAAGTGTTGTGGACAACACTTGTCTCAAGGGGAGGAGCATGTTAAGCCCTAATATTAGTTCATTACCCCTTAATTGGGGCATATTACATTAGTAATGTTATTTTATTTATCTCGGCTTTATTCCATTGGTTGTAATTATACCTCCTAGTCTCCTATATATACCAAGGAGACATTTTCATTTGGAATCATCTTGTACTTGAACATTTATGTGGAGTAAAAGGAGGTTTCCCCCTCGAAAAGGCTTATTATCTTAAATTATCTCTTTTTCAAGGCGTTGAGTACTTATTCTGAGGTTTTTCTATGTTATATTGATATTTGGTTCTTAACAATAAATGTATATAAATACATGTAATATAATAGAGGAAGAGAGAGAGAGAGACAGAGTGAGAACTTGCTAGTCTATTTTAATCTCCGTGATTTGAATAATAAGACAACCGATGCCTATGCTTGGTGGACGTAGCCCAACGTTTGGGTGAACCACGTGAAATCCCTGTGTTTATAATCTGTGTGTGATTGTTAATTATCATATGTGAATTGTGTTTTCCCCATTTCCAATTCTAACAAGTGGTATCATATCCAGTTAAAGGAGAGGTGTCGAGGGCATCAAATTTCGGAGGAGAAACAACATTTTTTTGAGGTGCATCGATCTCCACATCATCGTAGGTCCCTCCTCTCGAAGGGTGCAATGTCTTATTATCCGCCCTTCTCCGCTACAAAAATTTTCAAATCGTCGCAGTCCAGGAGTGTGGCACAATGCGACAACTCTTTGAAGCACATCGCAAGGCACTCACATTGGGAGGTGTGACAACTTCTATTCGCAAGGAAATATTTGGATGGTAACATTCCCATGTTTTTTGTCTTTGGAAAATTTTAAAGGTTGATCGGCTTTGTCCTATTGTGCATGACTTAGTCATGAAGTGAATGTTTAAAACAATGGAGGAGTGTATGCATGAAAAAGTAAAGGTATTAATTAAATAGTGAATGCACTTGGTATGGTGCAAATACATTATACATGGTGGATGTGTTTTTTAAAAGGTTTTTTATGGAGTGAAAAAATTTAAGGTATAAATAAAATTAAAAGGGTTTATGGAATATATAATGTTTTTATTATTTTTAAACCTTTTGTGGTGATAATTTAACCTTATTCATTAAGGATCCATATTTTTGATCCATTGGTTAAAGAGCCAAGTATTATAAGCAGTGATTTGGGCATTAGGAGTTTTTTGTGCTAATGGATAAGAGGAAGAGTTTGAAGTTTGAAGTTGAAAAGTTCAGCAGTAAAAGCAACTTTGAACTCTGGAAGATTAATATGCGGGATTTACTGGTGCAACAAGGGTTGCAAAAAGCATTCACAGGCAATTCAAAGTAACCAACAGCCATGACCAATGAGGAATGGGAATATCTGGATGCCAAAGCTCTTAGTACCATTTGTTTATGTTTGGTGGATGATGTTTTGTTTGATATCGTAGGACAAGATACAACATAAGGCTTATGGAGAAAGTTGGAAAGTCTATATATGACAAAGTCCTTGACAAGAAGAATCTACTTGAAGAGACGGTTGTACAGTTTGCGGATGAAAGAAGGTACAAAAGTTGTTGACCATTTAAATACCTTCAATACCCTTATAGTTCAATTGACTAGTATGGAAGTTAAATTCAAAGATGAAGATAAGGCTATTACACTATTGTGTTTGTTGCCTGAGTCTTGGGATAATCTAGTCACCTCTATTAGCTTTAGCTCAATAGATGTTTTAGATTATGACTTTATTGTGGAATCTTTGTTTGTTGAGGAGATGAGGAGAAAATCTAGTAAAGAAGCCTCAACTTCAGAGGCGATGCTAGTCAGAGGTGGAACTAAAGAGAAGAATGAGAGGTTTTTTTCTCGATCTAAGTCAAGACACAGAAAGGGTAGAGCAAAATGTTGGTATTGTGGAAAAAAAAAGACATTTCAAGAAACATTGCTAGAAGAGAAAGGAATCTAAGGAAAACTCTACGAAGGAAGAAAATTTGGTTGTAACAAATTCAGGTATGACTGATCAAGTTTTATCTGTTTCTAGTAATTTACAATATCAAGAAGAAGGGAAGTTAGATTCAGGTGCCTCCCGCCACATGTTCTCAAATACAAATTGGTTCATTTCTTACCAATTTGTTGATGAGGGTGTAGTGTTTATGGGAAGTGGTATTCCCTGTAAAATTTTTGGGGTTGGAAGTATTAGAATCAAGATGTTTGATGGTATTGTTAGGGAATTAATGGATTTTAGATATTTACTTGAAATTAAATGAAATTTGATTTCATTGGGAGTATTGGATTCTTGTGGATATAAGTATACAGTTCAAGGTGGAGCACTCACATTGTCGAAAGGTAGTTTAGTAGTGATGAAGGAAACAAAGGTTGATAACCTTTATAAGATGGAAGGGTGTACTAAAGTGGCATCTGAAGTGACATATGTATCATCTTGTTTATGGAAAAAGCATCAAGGTCATACGAGCAAGAAAGAATTTCAGGTACTGGTAAGAGGTAAATCATTTCCAGAATTAAAATCTTTTTTTATGAATTCCTGCTTGGTTTATATCTCTGGAAGTTATGATGGTGGTATAAAGGGATGTTGTGTGTGGGATCCTACTTCTCACAAGGTCATCATTGATAGATATATAGTATGTATGGAACAACCAAAAGGGTTGATTCAAGATCGCAACGGTAAATTTGTTTGCATTCTAGATAATTCATTGTATGGCCTATTGCTACCCAGGAAAATATACAAGATGTTTGAATCCTTCATAGTGAGTCATAATTTTTTAAAGTGTAGGAATGACTATACAATTTATAGTACATTCACAGTCTTGATGTTATTTGTTGATGATATGCTCGATGCAAGCCAAAGCATGAATAAAAGCAGTAAGAAATGACTCGGGTGGACATGACAATTCAGATGAGGGATCAAGGAGCAGCACAACAAATTATGGGCATGGAAGTATACATAGATGGTAATGGTAATCTATGGTTGGATTTCAGTATGAACATTATAAAACTAGTTTTTATCCCTCTTTCTTTCCATTATAATCTTTCTTAAAGCATAGGTCTTGTCTATAAAGAAGAAAATGTTATGTCTCGTGTAATTTCAAAAGGAGGTCTGTTGTATGTGATGAAATGGTTAAGACTAGATGTTTCACATGCTAATGATGTTTTCAGATACGTGACAGATTCAGGTGCTTCAGTGAAATGGGTTCTTCAACATTTCAGAAGTACAAATGTCATCTATAATGGTTACACTGAGATGGTCTATGATAATTGTAATGTATATTTTATAGGTGTTTTCGATAGAAGGAAACCTATCACTAAACGTGTCTCACAACACAGTTGTGGAAGACATGTTGGAGGTGGAGTAACCCCTCAGGAAATCCAAACTCATGCAAGTCACACAACCGAGATCATGAAACTGGTTTTATTAGAAAAGCTGTAGTGGTACTTGGCTTCTCTTGGCTTGTAGAAAAGGTGATGAACAAAAGGAATGATCAAGATATCAGGTTAATTGTTGTCAAGGTGGAGATTTTTGGGATTTGGTGACAACGAATTCATTCAAGGGTGGATTTGGATCCTATTATTCTGCATTCATTACAACCAAATAGACCAAGTTAGAATATGGATAGGGATTGCATTTAATAATCAGTTTCTTTTGTAAATGTATATAAATACATGTAGTCTCGTAGAGGCAAGGAGAGAGACATAGTGAGAACTTGCTAGTCTACTATAATCTCTATGATATGAATAATAAGACAAACGATGCCTATGCTTGGTGGACTTCGCCCAACATTTGGGTGAACCACATGAAATCCCTATGTTTAAAATCTGTGCATGATTGTTAATTATCATATTCGAATAGTGTTTTCTGCATTTTCAATTCTAACAAGTGGTATAAGAGCCGGTTAAAGGAGAGGTGTCGAGGGCATCAAATTTCGAAGGAGAAGAAACATCCATGTGAGGTGCATCGATCTCCACATCATCACAAGTCCCTCCTCTCGAAGGGTGCGACATCTTATTACCCGCCCTTATCCGCTAAAAAAAATTTCAAATCTCCCCAGTCCAGGATTGTGGTACAGTGCGATGACTATTTGAAGCATGTTGTGGGGCACTCACATCAGGAGGTGCAAGGACTTCTATTTGTGTGGAAATATTCGGATGGTAACATTCCCATGTTTTTTTTCTTTGGAAAATTTTAAAGGTAGATCGACTTTGTCCTATTGTGCATGACTTAGTCATGAAGTGAATTTTTAAAACAACGGAGGAGTGTATTCATGAAAAAGTAATGGTATTAATTAAATAGTGAATGCACTTGGTATGGTGTGAATACATTATATGTGGTGGATGTGTATTTTAAAAGGTTTTATATGAAGTGAAAAAATTTAAGGTATAAAGAAAATTAAAAATATTTATGGAATATATAAAAAAATTATTATTTTTAAACCTTTTGTGGTTATAATTTAACCTTATTCCTTAAGGATCCATATTTTTCATCCATTGGTTAAAGAGCCAATTATTATAAGTAGTGATTTGGGCATTAGGAGTTTTTTGTGCTAATGGCTAAGATGCAGAGTTTGAAGTTTGAAGTTGAAAAGCTCAGCGTTAAAAGAAACTTTGAACTTTGGAAGCTTAAGATGTTGGATTTACTGGTGCAACAAGGGTTGCAAAAGCATTTCAAGGCAAGTCAAGGAAACCAACATCCATGACGAATGAGGAATGGGAATACATGGATGCAAAATCTATTAGTACCATTCGTTTATGTCCGGTGGATGATGTTTTCTTTAATATCATAGGAGAGGATACAACATCAGGCTTATGGAGCAAGTTGGAAAGTCTATATATGACGAAGTCCTTGACGAGCAGAATCTACATGAAGAGACAGTTGTACAGTTTGCGGATGAAATAAGGTACAAAAGTTGTTGACCATTTAAATACCTTCAATACCCTTATAGTTCAATCGACTAGTATGGAAGTTAAATTCGAAGATGAAGATAAGGCTATTACACTATTGTGTTTGTTTCATGAGTGTTGGGATAATATAGTCACCTCTACTAGCTTTATATCAATAGATGTTTTAGATTATGACTCTGTTGTTGGAGCTTTGTTGGCTGAGGAGATGAGGAGAAAATCTAGTAAAGAAACCTCAACTATAGAGGTGATGTTGTTCATAGGTCGAACTAAAGAGAAGAATGAGAGAAGTTTTTCTTGATGTAAGTCAAGACACAGAAAGGGTAAAGAAAAATGTTGGTACTGTGGAAAAACAGGACATCTTAAGAAAGATTGCTGGCAGAGAAAGGAATCTGAGGAAAACTCTACGAAGGAAGCAAATTTGGTTGCAACAAATTCAGGTATGACTGATCAAGTTTTATCCATTTCTAGTAATTAACAATATCAAAAAGAATGGAAGTTAGATTCAAGTGCCTCCCACCACATGTGCTCACATAGAAATTGGTTCATTTATTACCAATTTGTTGATGAGGGTGTAGTGCTTATGGGAAATGGTATTCCCTGTAAAACTATTGGGGTTGGCAATATCATAATCAGGATGTTTGATGGTATTGTTAGGGAATTAATGGATGTTAGATATGTACCTGAGCTTAAATAAAATTTAATTTCATTGGGAGTGTTGGATTCTTGTGGATATAAGTATACAGGTCAAGGTGGAGCACTCACATTGTCAAAAGTTCGTTTAGTAGTGATGAAGGCAACAAAGGTTGATAACCGTTATAAGCTAGAAGGGAGTACTGAAGTGACAAATGTATCTTCTTGTTTATGGCAGAAGCATCAAGTTCATAAGAGAAATAAATAATTGTAGGTACTAGTAAGTGGTAAATCATTTCTAGACTTAAAATCTTTGTTTTCGAATTCTTGCTTGTTTTATATCTCTGCAAGTTATGATGGTGGCATAAAGGGATGTTGTGTGTGGGATCCTACTTATCAGAAGGTCATCATTGACAGTGATATAGTATGTATGGAACAACCAAAAGGGTTGATTCAAGATCGCAACGGTAAATTTGAATGGCCTATTGGTACCCAGGAAAATATACAAGATGTTTGAATCCTTCATAGTGAGTCATAATTTATCAAAGGGTAGGAATGACTATAAAGTTTATAGTACATTCACAGTCTTGATGTTATTTTCTGATGACATGATCGATGCAAGCCGAAGCATGAATAAAATTAGTAAGAAAATGACTCGGGTGTACATGACAATTCAGATGAGGGATCAAGGAGAAGCAAAAAAAATTATGGGCATGGAAGTATACAGAGATGGTAATGGTAAGTTGTGGTTGGAGTTCAATATGAACATTGTAAAATTAGTTTTGATCCCTCTTTCTTTCCATTATAAGTTTTATTCAATCATAGGTCCTGTCTATAAAGAAGAAAAGGTTATGTCTCTTGTAATTTCAATAGGAGGCTTGTTGTATGTGATGAAATGGTTAAGACCAGATGTTTCACATGCTAATGATGTTGTTAGATACATGACAGATTCAGGTTCTCCAATTAAATGGGTGCTTCAGTGTTTGAAAAGTACAAAAGTCATCGATAATGTTTACACTGAGATGGTCTGTGATAATTGTAATGTATATTTTACATGTGTTTTGGATAGAAGGAAACCTATCACTAAATGTGTCACAACATAATTGTGCAAGACATGTTGGAGGTGGAGTAACCCCTCAGGAAATCCAAACTCGTGCAAGTCACAAAGGCGAGATCATGAAACCAGTTCTATTAGAGAAGTTGCAGTGGTTCTTGGCTTCTCTTGGCTTGCAGAAAAGGTGATGAACAAAAGGAAGGACCAAGGTATCAAGTTAATTGTTGTCAAGGTGGAGATTGTTGGGATTTGGTGACAACGAATTCCTGTAAGGATGGATTTGGATCCTATTATTCTATGTTGGTTACAACCAAATAGACCAAGTTATAATATGGATAGGGATTGCATTTAATAACCAGTTTCTTGTGTAAATGTATATAAATACATGTAATCTCGTAGAGGCTGAGAGAGAGACAGAGTGAAAAATTGCTAGTCTATTGTAATCTCCATGATCTGAATAATAAGAAAACTGATGCCTATGCTTCGTGGACGTAGCCCAACATTTGGGGAACCACGTGAAATCCCTGTTTTTATAATCTGTGTGTGATTGTTAATTATCATATATGAATTGTGTTTTCTACATTTGTAATTCAAACAAGTGGTATCAGAGTCGGTTAAAGGGGAGGTGTCGAGGGTGTCAAATTTTGGAGGAGCAGCAACATTTGTTTGAGGTGCGTCGATCTCCACATCGCTGCAAGTCCCTCCTCTCAAAGGGTGCATGAATTAGTCGTGAAGTGAATGTTTAAAAAAATGGAGTGTATGCATGAAAAAGTAAAAGTATTAATTAAATAGTGAATGCACTTGGTATGGTGTGAATACATTATACATGGTGGATGTGTTTTTTAAAAGGTTTTTTATGGAGTGAAAAAATTAAGGTATAAATAAAATTAAAAAGGTTTATGGAATATATAATGTTTTTATTATCATTAAACCTTTTGTGGTTATAATTTAACCTTATTCATTAAGGATCCATATTTTTCATCCAATGGTTAAAGAGCCAAGTATTATAAGCAGTGATTTGGGCATTAGGAGTTTTTTGTGTTAATCGATAAGAGGAAGAGTTCGAAGTTTGAAGTTGAAAATTTCAGCGGTAAAAGCAACTTTGAACTCTGGAAGATTAATATGCAGGATTTACTGGTGCAACAAGGGTTGAAAAAAGCATTGGCAGGCAAGTCAAAGTAACCAACAGCCATGACCAATGAGGAATGGGAATATCTGGATGCAAAAGCTCTTAGTACCATTTGTTTATGTCTGGTGGATGATGTTTCATTTGATATTGTAGGACAGGATACAACATCAGGTTTATGGAGCAAGTTGGAAAGTCTATATATGACGAAGTCCTTGATGAGAAGAATCTACTTGAAGAGACGGTTGTACAGTTTGCGGATGAAAGAAGGTACAAAAGTTGTTGACCATTTAAATACCTTCAATACCCTTATAGTTCAATTGACTAGTATGGAAGTTAAATTCGAAGATGAAGATAAGGCTATTACACTATTGTGTTTGTTGCCTGAGTCTTGGGATAATCTAGTCACCTCTATTAGATTTATCTCAATAGATGTTTTAGATTATGACTCTATTGTGGGAGCTTTGTTGGTTGAGGAGATGAGGAGAAAATCTAGTAAAAATCCTCAACTTCAAAGGCGATGTTGGTCAGAGGTAGAACAAAAGAGAAGAATGAGAGAAGTTTTTCTCGATCTAAGTCAAGACACATAAACAGTAAAGCAAAATGTTGGTACTGTGAAAAAACATGACATTTCAAGAAAGATTGTTGGAAGAGAAAGGAATCTAAGGAAAACTCTACGAAGGAAGCAAATGTGGTTGCAACAAATTCAGGTATGACTGATCAAGTTTTATCTGTTTCTAGTAATTTGAAATATCAAGAAGAAGTTAAGTTAGATTCAGGTGTCTCCCACCACATGTGCTCACATAAAAATTGGTTCCTTTCTTACCAATCTGTTGATGAGGGTGTAGTGTTTATGGGAAATGGTATTCCCTATAAAACTCTTGGGGTTGGCAGTATTAGAATCAGGATGTTTGATGGTATTTCTAGGGAATTAACGGATGTTAGATATGTACTTGAGCTTAAATCAAATTTGATTTCATTGGGAGAGTTGGATTCTTGTGGATATAAGTATACAGATCAAGGTGGAGCACTCACATTGTCGAAAGGTAGTTTAGTAGTGATGAAGGAAACAAAGATTGATAACCTTTATAAGATGGAAGGGAGTACTGAAGTGGAATATGAAGTGACAGATGTATCTTCTTGTTTATGGCAGAACCATCAAGGTCATAAGAGAAAGAAATAATTGCAGGTACTAGTAAGCGGTAAATCATTTCCAGACTTAAAATCTTTGTTTCTGAATTCCTGCTTGTTTTATATCTCTGCAAGTTATGATGGTGGTATAAAGGGATGTTGTGTGTGGGATCCTACTTCTCACAAGGTAATCATTGAAAAATATATAGTATGTATGGAACAACCAAAATGGTTGATTCAAGATCACAACAGTAAATTTGTTTGCATGCTAGATAATTCATTGTATGGCCTATTGGTACCCAGTAAAATATACAAGATGTTTGAATCCTTCATAGTGAGTCATAATTTTTCAAAGGTTAGGAATGAATATATAGTTTATATTACATTCATAGTCTTGATGTTATTTTTTGATGATGTGCTCGATGCAAGCCGAAGCATCAATAAAATCAGTAAAAAATGACTCAGGTGGATAGGATAATTCAGATGAGGGATCAAGGAGTGGAAAAACAAATTATGGGCGTGGAAGTATATAGAGATGGTAATGGTAATTTGTGGTTGGAGTTCAGTATGAACATTGTAAAACTGATTTTTATCCCTCTTGCTTTCCATTATAAGTTTTCTTCAAGCATAGGTCTTGTCTACAAAGAAAAAAATGTTACGTCTCATGTAAGTTCAGTAGGAGGTATGTTGTATGTGATGAAATGGTTAAGACCAGATGTTTCACATGATAATGATGTTGTCAGATACGTGACAGATTCAGGTGTTGCAGTGAAATGGGTGCTTCAGTGTTTGAGAAGTACAAATTTCATCTATAATGGTTACACTGAGATGGTATGTGATAATTGTAATGTATATTTTAAAGGTGTTTTGGATAGAAGGAAACCTATTACTAAATGTCTCTCACAACACAGTTGTGGAAGACATGTTGGAGGTGGAGTGACCCCTCAAGAAATCCAAAATTGTGCAAGTCACACAAGTGAGATCATGAAAACAGGTTTATTAGAGAAGTTGCAGTGGTGCTTGGCTTCTCTTGGCTTGCAGAAAAGGTGATGAACAAAAGGAAGGAGCAAGGTATCATGTTAATTGTTGTCAACGTGGAGATTTTTGGGATTTGATGAAAATGAATTCCTTCAAGGATGGATTTGGATCCTTTTATTATGTGTTGATTACAACCAAATAGACCAAGTTAGAATATGGATAGGGATTGCATTTAATAATCAGCTTCTTGTGTAAATGTATATAAATACATGTAACCCCGTAGAGGCAGAGATAGCGATAGAGTGAGAACTTGCTAGTCTGTTGTAATCTCCATGATCTGAATAATAAGACAATCGATGCCTATGCTTAGTGCATGTAGCCCAATGTGATGAAAAACCATCATACAAAGACAAAGCACGTGCCTAGCCAAAGGAACAGTTGGATGCGCAGATGAAAAAAAAGGGGCACATTTTTATGAAAGCGTTTTGAATTTTGAAATCTGAAGTATTAATGAAATAGCTAGGAAAAGCGTACTTACATTTATGTCTTGGAGATATGAACTGATCTAGAGAAATTACTCTCATCTGTCGAATGTAATAGGCATTTAAGTCTGTTTAATGAAAGTAGGTAGATTTGATTTAGTAGATTAGATAGTTTAGAAGTGTAGGAGGGAAAACGGATATAGACACCCTGACCCTTATATCATTGTAACAAGAAATATTATGATCATTCAGAAGAATTCATAAGATGGAGAGTTGTAGCAGATAGATGTAGAGAAGAACCCATGTACAGGAACACTTGAGTTAATATATGAAGCTTTGACTCAAATTTTCATGGTGTTATGATGCTTATTGTTTACATTAGTTGAATGGTATGCTTACAGTGATTTGTTTCTTTGTTATGCATTTGTTTCAATGTTGCACTGTGTGTATGATTTCATGTTAAATGTATGAATTCTGAGAGAGAAGAAGAATGAGTTTCAATTGTTTCTCTTCCTGAGATTCTTGCAAGGAGTTCAGTGAACGTCCGCAAGGTGTACATTGATGAGGATCTGAGTTTTATCTCAGAAATCTCAGGAGAGATATCGTTGTTCTCATACCAGCAGAAGTGTAGGAGAACCACAGAGTCATGCAAGGTGTGCGTAGGCTGGTTGAAGCCTTAGAACTTATCAACTAAGGTGAAGGTTGAAGGACTAATTTTGCAAAGAGTGCACAGGGTTGAAGACTCAAATAATTGGAGGTTTTTTGAAAGTTTGTTGCAAGGAGTGTGACCAGGGCTCTTTTTGGAGGCTTGAGTTTGCAAGTGAAAGACCAGGAGGGATAACACCTTTGAAGTGATCAAAGGGAGACAGAGATCGAAACCGTCACATAGAAATTAAGTTAAGGAGGGAGAACACTCAGTCATTGGGCAGAAGTCATTGAGGAGTGAATTGGGCGGTCAAAATTCTCCGTGGAGAGCTCGTGAAATCATGAGGACCGTAGGATCTTTCATATTTGCAAGGTGGTTAGAGGCCGGTGAAACCCATCACCCAGGATTCGAGGGTCAATATGAGTCATTGATCTCGTTTCAACCCACGTCGTTAGATCATCTCACGAATTCGGGGGTTTGTGAGTTTTGGAGGGCAAACCAAATTCCTAGTTTTGCGAAGTTTCGAGTTGCGAGGAACAGGGAAGGAGATCCAAACTGTTGGATCCAAGCCACGGGAGAACCATTAGATTAGAACCTCTGTGGGTATCGCGTATCGGGGGTTTGAAGGTTGAAATAATTTCTCTCGACTATAGAAATCGTGAGGTGTCGAGCATCGAGGGCTCGTCCGAACACGTGGCACATCTGTTAGGTGGGGACCGCATGGTTGACATGTGGCATAAAAACAAGTTCCCAGAGAAAAGTGTAAGCGGGTGACAAGTGGTGGACACACGTCACCTTGGAAGGAGTCAACCCATTGTTGACTTATCATGTCTCGGGGTCTCGCAAAGGAGGAGAATGAAGGCTCAACACTCCAACTCATGAAATTGCTAGTTGCAAGTAGTGCTAGTGGTTAGCCTAGCCTACGGTTATATGTAGCAGGCACTAGCGAGGAGGGAGCCATACCCGTATCGCATCTTAGGTATTGGAGGTTTGGAGAAAGAGGAGTCTAGGTCATCGACTCATGAACTCGCACTTTGCGAGAGCCACTTTCTCTAAGGCCCGGTTGTGGTCACATGGAGATGTGAGGCTCGTGCCTAGTGTTAAGTTGCGCAGGGTGGGTTTTCATGAAGGACCTCTGGATCGGATTCATTGAAGGTTCCAATAGGGATCCAAAGGAGATGCTTTGGCTTGAGGTGAATTTAGAACGATCCTGAGTGGATCTTGGCCTGAGGGTTGGGGGTCTGCATCATCAAAGTGGTATCAGAGCCCAAAACAAATTCTTTTCTTTTTGTAGCAGAGAGAGAAAGGGAAAATTTTACAACCATCCTGTCGAGAAGAAGAGACAGGGCAATGCCTGATCTAGCAGTGGAAAGAGAAATGTGTGAGTTACATGCCAGGCTTGATTCTATGGAGACAACACAAAGGCGCACAGTTGACACCAGGGATATCAGCAAGGCTGAAAGTGAAAATGAAGCTGGAAACGAAGGAGAAGAAATTGTAATCAAAGACACTGTAGATGAACACCTATTCAGGGTTGTTGCAAGGATAGGTGCCAGAGAAAAAATGGAAATTCTAGTTTATGAGGGAAACTTGGATGTTGAAGAGCTTTTAGACTGGATTAGAGCTCTAGACAAATACTTCGACTACAAGGATGTCGAAGAAGACAAGAAATTCAAACATGTTGTTACTAGACTTAAAGGGCATGCAACACTGTGGTGGGATGAACTGGAGGCTGACAGACATTGCAAGGGCAAGCAAAAAATCAAAAGATGGGATAGAATGGTTGCAAATATGAAAGCCAAATTTATACCCAGGGATTATCAAATTACTCTATTTCAGAGGATGAAAAATTTGAGGCAGAAGCTGATGTCAGTGAAGGAATACACTAAAGAATTTTACAGGATAAACATCAGAGCAGGTCATCGGGAAAGCGATGATGAAAAAGTTGCCAGGTACATGAATGGTCTGTGATATGACATTCAAGATGAGATGATCATGATGACCATTCAAAATGTGGAAGATGCTTAGTATATAGCTCTGAAAGCTGAAGAGAAGCTGAGCCGAAAGAAAGGTCAAAGAGGTCGAGGCAGAAGTCAAAGTAGAGGTAAGACAATTACCCAGGACAAAACTCAGAAACCTAAAGAAGAGGGGAAGAAACCTCAAACTCAACTTGAGAGAGGAGGAAGCTCATAACGAAGGCAGTATGCTGATAGAAATACTTTTCCTCGAACCAGAGGAAGAGGAAGAGGTAGAGGAGGTGAAGTGAAATGCTTCGTCTGTGGAAAAATCAGACATAAATCCTATGAGTGTCTAGATAAGAAGAAAGATGGTGGTGAAACTCACATTGTCAAAGCTCAAGGATGGAATGTTGAGGAAAAAGACGCTAAGGGCGGAAGATATTTGATGATGAGGAAAGTTCTCTTGAAGCCAAAGAAGGAGGCAGAGAACCCAGCCCAAAGAAATAGTTTGCTTCAGACTGCTTGCAAAACTAAGGATAGAGTATGCAAAGTCATAGTGGACAACGGTAGCACAGAAAATCTTGTATCTACAGAGATGGTAGAAAAGCTGGAGATGGAGACTATTGTACATCCATGCCCATACAGAGTTTCGTGGATGAAAAAAGGACATCAGGTAAATGTCACTAAACAATGCTTAGTTGAATTTAAAATAGGAGGATATAAAGATGAAATATTATGTGATGTCATTCCCATGGATGTTTGTCATCTATTGCTGGATAGACCATGGAAATATGACAGAAACGTAGTTCATAATGGGAGAAAGAACATGTACACCCTATAAAAAAAATGGTAGGACTCACATGTTGTTGTCGATTAAGAACCAAGAAGTGAAAACATAGATGAGAAACAGTGTACTTCTCATGAGTGGGAAGGAACTTATTAATGAGGTTAATAAGAAGGAAGACACACAATTTATTGTTGTCAGGAAGCCCAAATTTGTTTTGTCCAGTACGAGAATAGATGATTTACCAGAAGAAATTCAGGAGTTGCTGGAAGAATTTGTTGATATAGTAGTGGACAAACTACCTTGTTCGTTGCCACCTATTAGAAGTATAATCCATCATATCGATCTTATACCTAGATCCAGTTTTCCGAACAAAGTCGTGTACAGGTTGACACCGCAGGAAAATGAAGAAGTTAAGAGATAGGTCCAGGACATAATGGACAAAGGATTGATTCGGGAGAGCTTGAGTCCATGCGTTGTTTCGACAATGATCAGCCCAAAGAAAGATGGAGGCTGGAGAATGTGTATAGACTCGAGGGAAATCAATAAGATTACCATCAGATACAGATTTCCATTTCCAAGGATGGACGACTTGATGGATTGCTTGAGTGGAGCAAAGTTTTTTTCAAAGATTGATTTGAAAAGCAAGTATCACCAAATTTGAATGAGAGAAGGTGATGAATGGAAGACAACATTCAAGACGAATGAAGGGTTGTATGAATGGCTTGTCATGCCATTTGTCTTAATGAATGTGCCCAGTACTTTCATGAGGTTGATGAATGAAGTACTGAAGGATGCCATAGGGAAATTCGTCATTGTATATTCTGACGATATATTAATTTTCAGCAAGACAGAAGTAGAACACTTAAAGCATTTAGCTGCAGTAATGAGGAGATTATAGCAAGAGAAATTGTTGATCAACATGAATAAATCGACATTTATGAGGACAAAACTCATTTATTTCGGTTTTGTTATTTATGCAAATGAGTTGAAGATGGATACAGAAAAGATAGAGGCGATTAAGAATTGTCCATCATCGAAGAGCGTGTTTAAAGTTCGAAGCTTCCATGGTTTGGCTAGATTCTACAGTAAATTCATCCGAAACTTCATTGGAATTAGCGCACCGATGATGGATATGGTGAAGAAAAGACATAAATCTTTTCACTGGAAGGAGGAAGCAGAAAAGAGCTTCAACCTACTGAAGAAGAAGATCATTAAGCAACCAATTCTGGTTTTTCTAGATTTCAACAAGACATTCCAGGTTAGGTGTGACGTGAGTGAATTTGTAATTGGAGCGATCTTGAGCCAAGACGACAGGTCGGTCGCATATTTCAGTGAAAAAATGAATGAATCAAATATTAAGTACTCCACGTATGACAAGGAATTCTATGCAGTCTTACAAGCGCTGAAGAAATGGAGACACTATTTGGTTCCCAAGGAGTTTGTTTTGTACAATGGTAATCATGCTTTGCAATTCGTGACTTGATGGAAGAATTTGAACCAAAAGCATGCTAAATGGGTTGAATTCATGCAAAATTTTACTTTTGTGATTAAGCATATTTCTGGAACTGCTAACAAATTTTTTGATGCTTTGAGCAGGAAATGTTTGCTTATGTAGTAATTCAGAGTCAAGAATTTGGGTTTTGATAACCTTAAGGAAACGTATAGGGATGATCCAAACTTCAAGGAGGCATATGAGGCATTTTAGAATCCAATTCTCAGGGACAGAAGCCAATGGACTGAATACATGATCCAGGATGGATTATTGTTCAAGGGAAATCATCTATGTATTCCAAAATGCTCCATGAGGGAGAACCTACTGAAGGAAAATCACAGTGGAGGATTGGTTGGACACTTCGGTCATGATAAAATGTTCTCAAAGTTGAATGACTCATATTTTTGGCCAGGGATGAGGACGGAAGTGAAGAAATTTGTGGATAGGTGCAAAATTTGTTCGCACACGAAGGGAAAAAGGCAGAACACAGGGTTATAATAACCATTACCCATATCTGAAAGGACGTGGGACATAGTGAGCATGGATTTCATATTGGGACTGCCAAGGAAACAAAGAGGATGTGATTCAATCTTTGTGTTAGTCGACAGATTTTCAAAAATGGCACATTTCATACCATGCCAGAAAACCAATGACGCAACTCATATTGTGAACCTGTTTTTCAAGGAAGCCGTCAGACTTCACGACTTGCCAAAGAGTATCATTTCTGATCGATATACCAAGTTCGCAGGACATTTCTGGGGGACCTTATGGAATAAGTTGGGGACAAGTTTTTCTTTTAGCTCAGGGTATCATCCTCAGACGGATGGGCAGACAAAAGTCATGAATAGGAGCTTGGGAGATTTGTTAAGAAGTTTAGTGACTGAACACCACAGTCAGTGGGATCACAGTCTACCATAGGCATAATTCGCTTACAATGATTCACCCAATAGAAGAACAGGGCAGAGTCTGTTCCAGATTGTATATGGAATGCAGCCAAGGGGAGTTTTTGAACTGAAAGATTCGTAACAAAATGAATTCAGGAGTTCTAGTGCAGAGGACTTTGCAGAAGGAATGAAGGAGCTTCACAACTGAGTTAAGGAGCGATTGCAGAGTTCAAGTCAAGAATACAAGCGGAGAGCAGATCAACATAGGCGAGAAATTCAATTTGAAGTTGATGATCTGATTCTTGCACATCTGAGGAAGGAGAGGTTCCCAAGGGGAACGTATAATAATATGAAGATGAAAAAGATTGGACCGTACAAGGTCATAAGGAAATTTGGGGAAAATGCATATGAGAATGAATTACCCGATGGGGTCAGAATCTCACCGATATTCAATGTTGCGGATTTGTACCCTTACAGAGCTGAAGAAGCAGGAGCAGAGGAGGAACAGAAAGAGGTTCAATGGACAAAACAAATTCATGTAGCTAAAAATCCACAGATGGAAAGCATAATTGACAAGAGGATTAGCAGGAAGACCAAGAGAAAGGAGTATCTTGAATACTTGGTCAAGTGGAAGGGACATCCAGCTGAAGATGCCAATTGGGAGGATGAAGCAGAAATTCAGAAGCATGGGCAGACCGTGCAAGAGCTCATGAATAGGAGTTCATGAAATTTTTCAAGCGAAGGAGTATGATGCAGGAGCATCATACAAAGACAAAGCACACACCTAGCCAAAGGAACAATTGGACGCACGGATGAAAAAAAGGGGCATGTTTTTATGAAAACGTTTTGAATTTTGAAATCTGAAGCATTAATGAAATAGTTAGGAGAAGAATACTTACATTTATGTCTTGGACATATGAATAGATCTAGAGAAATTACTCTCATCTGTCGAATGTAATAGGCATTTAAGTCTATTTAATGAAAGTAGGTAGATTTGATTTAATCGATTATATAGTTTAGAAGCATAGGAGGGAAAATGGATATAGACACCCTCACCCTTGTATCATTGTAACAAGAAATATTATGATCATTCAGAAGAATTCATAAGCTGGAGAGTTGTAGAAGAGAGATGTAGAGAAGAACCCATGTACAGGAACACTTGAGTTAATATATGAAGCTTTGACTCAAATTTTCAGGGTGTTATGATGCTTACTGTTTACATTAGTTGAATGGTATGCTTATAGTGATTTGTTTCTCTGTTATGCATTTGTTTCAATCCTCCGTTGTGTGTATGATTTCATGTTGAATGTATGAAGTCTGAGAGAGAAGAAGAATGAGTTTCAATTGTTTCTCTTCCTGAGAATTCCTGCAAGGAGTGCAGTGAACGTCTGCAAGGTGTGCATTGATGAGGATCTGAGTTTTATGTCAGAAAGCTCAGGAGAGATATCATTGTTCTCATACCAGCAGAAGTGCAGAAGAAGCACAGAGCCATGCAAGGTGTGCGCAGGCTGGTTGAAGCCTTAGAACTTATCAACTAAGGTGAAGGTTGAAGGACTACTATTGCAAAGAGTGCACAAGGTTGAAGACTCAAATAACTGGAGGTTATTTGAAAGTTTGCCGCAAGGAGTGCGAGCAGGGCTCTTTTTGGAAGCTTGATTTTGCAAGTGAAAGCTCAGGAGGGATAACACCTTTGAAGTGATCAAAGGGAGATGGACATCGAAACCGTTGCATAGAAATTAATTTCAGGAGGGAGAACACTCAGTCGTTGGGCAGAAGTCATTGAGGAGTGAAACAGGCAGTCAGAATTCTCCGTGCAGAGCTCATGAAATCGCGAGAACTGTAGGATCTTGCAGAGTTGCAAGGTGGTTAGAGGCCAGTGAAACCCATCACCCAGGATTCGAGGGTCAATATGAGTTGTCGATCTCGTTTCAATCCACGCCGTTGGATCATCTCATGAATTCGGGGGTTTGTGAGTTTTGGAGGGCAGACAAAATTCCTAGTTTTGCAAAGTTCTGAGTTACGAGGAACAGGGAAGGAGATACAGACCATTGGATCCAAGCCATGGTAGAACCATTGGATTACAACCTCCGCGGGTATCACATATCGGGGGTTCATAGGTTGAAAGAATTTCTCTCAACTATAGAAGTCGCGAGGTGCTGAGCACCGAGGGCTCATGCAAACACGTGGCACATCCGTTAGGTGGGGACCACCTGGTTGAGAGGTGGCATAATAACAAGCACCCAAAGAAAAGTGTAAGCGAGTGATAGGTGGTGGGCATGCGTCACCTTAGAATGAGTCAACCCATTGTTTACTTATCACGTCTCGGGGTCTCGCAAAGGAGGAGAACGAGGGCTCAACACTCCAACTCACGAACTTGCGAGTTGCAAGTAGTGCTAGTGGTTAGCCTAGCCTATGGTTATATGTAGCAGGTGCTAGCGAGGAGGGAGCCATACCCATATCACATATTGGGTATCGGAGGTTTGGATAAAGAGGAGTCGAGGTCATCAACTCATGAACTCCCGAGTTGCAAGAGGTGCTTGCGCTAAGGCCCGGTTGTGGTCGCATGGAGATGTGAGGCTCGTGCCTAGTGTTAAGTTGCGCAGGGTAGGTTTTTGCGAAGGACTTGTGGATCCGATTTGTTGAAGGTTCCAATAGGGATCCAAAGGATCTTCTTCGGCTCGAGGTGAATTTAGAACGATCCTGAATGGATCTCAGCCCAAGGGTCGGGGATCTTCATCATCATAATGTTTGGGTGAACCACGTGAAATCCTTGTGTTTATAATCTATGTGTTATTGTTAATTATCATATGTGAATTGTGTTTTCCACATTTGCAATTCTAACAAGTGGTATCTGAGCCGGTTAAAGGAAGGTGTTGAGGGCGTCAAATTTCGAAGGAGAAGAAGCATCTGTGTGAGGTGCGTCGATATCCACATTGTCGTAGGTCCCTCCTCTCAAAGGGTGCAATGTCTTATTACCTGCCCTTCTCCGCTACAAAAATTTTCAAATCACCGCAGTCCAGAGTGTGGTACAGTGTGAGGACTCTTTGAAGCACGTTGCAGGGTACTCACATCGAGAGGTGCAACATTTGGGTGAACAATGTGAAATGCATGTGTTTATAATCTATGTGTGATTATTAATTATCATATTTGAATTTTTTTTCCTCATTTGTAACTCTAACAAATCCATGTCTTCACATAGCTTAACATAGGAAATTCTCCACAAAATGATGGCTCTAGTATGTAGAGTAGCCCTTATTCATTCTTGATAGTAGGAAATTGATCACAAAATGAACAGAAAACAAGTAGTGGGTCAGCGAGTAGCTCAATCACAAAAGGCCACCAACAATGACAATTGGGATTAAGATCCTCAAATAGGGAATCTTTTCACATGTTTACTGAGAATGGTTCAAGAAGTATGATCTCAACTTGTTCTTATTTAGCATATGTTCCACGAGGCAAGCAAGTTCATGCATACACAGTTGGAAATGGGTTTGATTCACATGTTGTGGTGGGAACAACCAATATACACATCATCTCATGGAGTGAAATGATAATGGGGGTATAGAATGCATGGTCATGGTGTGGAATCCCTTTCACTTTTCCAAAAAATGAAAAAGATATGTATGAAACCAGGCCACATCATCTTCACTTTTTCTTCGAATGCATGCAGTCATGCTGGGGTGGTGGATGAGGGAAGGAAATACTTCAATATTATGAGCCAAGAATATTATGTCAGACCAAGAGTGGAGCACTACGCATGGATGGTGAGGTAGACTGATTGAAGTGAAAGGCAAGATTCATGCATATTGTGTTGGAGGCATATCACATCCTCACCTCAATCTAACCAAATTTATGCCATTTTGGAGATCTTGGTTGGGAAAATGAAGGAAGCAAGTTATATTCGTAACATAAAATGCACTCTGCATAATGTGGAGGATGAAGTAAAGGAACTTGTGCTCTCAAGTCATAGTGAGAAGTTGGCCATTTCTTTTGGACTTATCAATACAAGCCACACTGCCATGGGGATTATTGGTGATTAAAAAGAGGAAAGAATTTTTTTAAGAAAAAATAAGTACAAACTTTTGCATGCTCATTGTCCTCAGTTCACATCTTGAAATCCTTCCATTGTAACATATCTTATTTTAATTATAGTGAGATGCTAGGAAACCCATGGAACATCTTCTGGCATGTTTGGTCAACATTTTAACTTAAAGCATGAGTCGCAATGTTAGATTGTGTTCTTGTATGGTTTCTTTTGTAGAAACTCCCCTACATTAATTGACTATACTGCAGCATATCTATGACCATATACAAAGTAAATTCAAAACAAAATACCAAAATGAGATAAAATAACTAAATTTCACAAGAATAACTAACTTATTGAAAAAGAAGAAAATTTGACTCACTAGTATCCAAATGTTTGGTGTCGTTCCCGATTGATGGAGTCCTTTAGCTCCTTCCCGAGGGTTTCTCCACAACCTGCAAAAATATTGAACAAGTATATCTATATGGATAGGTATTTATAGTAGTAACTACCTGTTAGTTATATGAAAAATAATGGAAAATGACAAAGCAACTAGCATTCTACTAAAATGTATGCAAAATATTGCAAATATGAACAATAATAACACAAGATACTTCTAAGGAACGAATATTCTGTATTATTAATGAAAAAACAACAAAGTAGTTACAACTTATACATGCTTGATGCAACACTGCCCTATTGAAAGAGATATTATAATCCTCCAACCCCGGCTTCTTCTATGAGGATGTACTTTGAACTAAAGTCACCACAGGCCCAAAGAGGGTAAAGAGAGACACTCTTGGAAAGATAAGATTGGTGATCATAGGGAAACTGGAAACAAGGGTTTCTAGACCAAGGAATCAACAACAACATGGATAAAATGGGCTTACAGACTCAGTGGGAAAAGTCATATGAGTGTTTTCTTGAATGTGCAAAGTATCATTACCTTTTCCCATGAGGAAAATGTTCCTTTTATGCGGTCTCCAATCAGTTAGAGACAGTTTAGTACAGAAAAAATGAGTTAGACAACTAACCAATCCTGTAACTCATTATTAATTTGGGCATAATTGTATATTTTTTTTAACATTTATTAGCATGTACGTAGGTGTCCCTTAAAAAACCCGTGTGGACATGTGTTATAACCCTAAATTGCACCATACATGCTTACCTAGCATCAAGCCATCTCAGATCCCTTCTTTTCCAAAGCACTGATGAACAACTCTTTAAGAAACCTATTTTATAAGGGCCCACACGCCCTAGTCCATTACTGCATGCGTGTACATGCTAGCTAACCTAAAACAGCCTGCGTGGACCAAAAAAAGCACAAAAAAGGAAAGTTGTTGATGGAACACACAGCTTTGGGTGAGTTAACTGAAACTCCCGGCCATGCATGGCCGAGGGTTCATCCAAATACCTAACTTCATCTAGCCTATAAAAGAAGGGTTAGGGGTCCCATTTGGAGGAGGAGAATAAGAGTAAAGAAACTCTGCCCAATTGCACATTCCCATTGTCTCAACCCTTCATCCATCCTTGTGCAAGAAGAGATACAAAGAAAAGAAGTTGGAGGACATTTGAAGAGGAGCCCAAGATCAAGATTCACGGAGCAATGGCTGGTATCGACATTGTAAGTTGATTCATTAAAGTTAATAATAAAGAAATTATTTTCCCATCCCACTGTATGAGTTCTTCATAGTTTAGTAAATGTATGTTTAAATCTCTAACCCATTAGTCTATAGGTAAAATGAATGTGTAGTTTGTTTCTTGTTTTGTATGCAGGTCATCCTTGGGAGGAGAGCTGCTAACAAGCGATCAAGCGTGAAGAAGGATCGACATCGAACATCCAGAACAAGGTATGTTGTTCCAACCATGTATTTTCTTAAACGAAATGGGGATTAGGTCTGGGACGAAGGTAGAAAGTAGGTTTCTTTTGGTCATATCTGCATGCATAATATAACTCTATTTTCTAGTTCGTAGAGGGATTTCCCACCACAATAGAATTGGTGACCGTACTGGGGAAGTCTCTAGGGTTCCCAGGAAATTTATTTTTTGGGTAGTTTTAAAAGACTGGTTTTCTATCCTATTTTTTGAAGTTTCTACACAGTCTGAGCTGACAAAGATTCTAGTCTTCCATACCAGCTATCTCTTATTTTTACTTGACTGTGTTTTTTCGAGACCCACAGAGGTGCATGGGACCTGCATAAGGTCTACATGCGTGTACCCATGCCCTACTTTCTTACATCCCACGTGTGAACGCTAGCTGAAGAAGTAGCAGTAGCATGTAGATTCCATAAAATTTTGGAGGCATTCATCCTCTTCCCTATCAGAGTCAGTCATTCTCATGGGTTTTCTGGAAATCTTTCTAGTCTTGGTTGTTCACAGTGTCATCTCAGGTTGGTTAGTTTTACGAATTTTTTCCTTACATTGTTTTTCTTTTTTTTGTTAAAGAGAGTGTCTAAGACTTTAGGAGATCTTGGTTCTCAATATCAAAGGTCTCTTCCTGGTTTGGATTGTCTATTTTTATTTTATTTTTATTTTTTTTTTATTTTTTTTGAGAGTTTTAGAGATACACGTGGCTTGTATAAGGCCAGCATCCGTGTACACACCCTCTGGCTCTACACAGCTCGCATGCACACGCTTGTTGTTGAGTTGTCAGTAGTGTGCTTGTGCAGGATAGTTTTTGTTGAGGGTGAGGCAATCATCCTTTCCCTTGACAGGAGTTATACCTCTCAGGTTTTTGAATCTCTGTCCTAGAAGTCAGTAGCTTAGGGTTGATCTTAGCCATAGCTTTCTTTTTCATTTAAAAGTTGTCATCAAAAAAAAATTCTTTAGGGTTTTTAGACAAGTGTGAGAGTCCTTTCTTAAATTGCTAGTGTGTGATTTCTTCAAGTGATTCCTTGCGATCTGAGATTAGGCCAGAATTTTTTCTTGGTTTTTGACTTATTGGTATTTTTCCTTTTTGCTTTATCAACATTTAAATAAATAAAAAATCTCTTTCATTTTCTTGTTTGGTTGAAAAGTGTGATTTTGCATTAGTAGCCAGGGAAAAATCTTTGTTTTCTTAAGTTCTTGATAGTTTACTTAGATCGTAAGTAGCTTGTAGTTGAGTGAAATCATTCTTTAAGTTTTCTAATTCAAAAGATCTTAGAAAAATAAAAATAAAAATTTTGAAAAGTTGTTGAAAATTTGCGTCAAGTGAAATTTTTTGTTTCCATCTTTCTATTCATTTTTTACTTTCGTCTTTCAAACATCATTAGTTTCACTTTCATACCCCTTGACATAAGACAAGCCATAAAATTAATTCTAAATCTAAAATTTATTAGACTTTTATGTTTGTAGAGTTAACCAACTAATTCAAGATTAGGGCCTTGGATTAGGTTGGAGAGCAAACTCTTCAAGGCCATTAAAATCAAACATTAGAGTCTGAGTTAGGGAGTGTCTAAGTCCAATATCATGAAATTTATATGGGACCCCCCTCTAACACAGGGGATAAACACGAGGTCGCGTGTGGAAAGTTAGCGAAGATAACGCCTCCAAAGCTGGACCAATCGTAGTGGAGAACACATATAGAGGGCTTGTTTTGGCATTTCGTCGATTGAATTTTCCACGAGGCTTCATGCGTATTGAATCCATTTGAGGTCCTCAGTTATCTTATGGACCAGTTTCTTTCGATACCCTTGACAATTTTCAGTCTCGATACCCTGCTCATTGTGGTATACCCAACTTTCGACTGTACCCGCCTGGTGACTGTTCACGCCTTGGCAACCTAGTTGCCTATCTTTTTTAGGGACATACACAAGTGAATGCGGGGGTATACCACTGTACCTAGGACATACATCGGGCCATGCTTTGCAAAGTACACCCAGAGGGTGCTTTATTTTTCGAGTTGCACTTGCACCGGTAAGTTGCTCTAGTGTTAGTTGTTGTAATTGTTCTTCCAATTAATTTAGTGTTTGCCTGTCTTATCTTCTAGGGGATTTTTTTAGTGCGTGTTTTTTTTTGAACGGTTAGACTACCCTAGTGTGTCTTTGATATTCTCACGCAGTGGAGGATAATGAGCTCCTCCGGTCATGAAGGTTTCTTGGCCTACCGCCAGTTACACTGGAACCACCCCCGCCACCACTAAGGCGAAAGCTAGACCAACAAGGGTCTTTTGAAGCAACCGAGTCACAAGAAATTGTGCCTGACCAACATCCAAAGGAATCAACCATTTTATACCTTGGATCATAAGCTTTTGGTCTAGTTGAAACCTCCACCACTGATATTTCAGCACCCACCCTCGTACTGATTCATCCTTACGAGTGCCAGACAGTGTCGTATGCAGCAATGGAAACAAATGTTGTTACTCCTTCTGGGAATTCTTCAATTCCCACTACAGTTGTCACCACATGAGAGTTTCCACCTCCTAACCCACCATCACCGATCTAAGCCACCATGGTCTCGACCACCTCTACATACAATAGTGGTCCGATCCCATATTTGGAGGTGGCCACAACCCCTTTCACACCAAGTGCGATAGTCCCTCTATTCTCATACAGGATGCCTAGTTCAAGTACAAGTCCTGTACTTTCCTACTTACTTCACAGACTTTAGGTCTGGGGGCAAGGAGCTCTAATGCTCCTCTGCAAGGACACATGGTGGCCAATTTTGCTCATTTTAATGTTTTCCCTTATGGGGGAGGTCATATACCTCCTTCGTCCCCTTCACTCAGTGGCTCACATCAGCAAACTATCGGGCAACCTGCACACCATAGTTTACTTGGAGAGGGGAGTCAAGGATCACCTTCACATAATATGCCAGTAGTTTCGACACTGTTTTCTTTGTTCGGTGCGTTTGGTAACACCGCCTTCTCGTCAGCTTCTTTCCCGATTGGGGGCAACCCTAGTTTTGGACAACCTATTCCTATGCAGGGTATTATTCCTGCACAGGGGGCACACCCAGGAAATTCTTCCGCAGCAGGGCCTTGGAATTATTGGCAGCGATCAGTTCCCTCATCAGGAATGTCGATCTAGGGTAATTATTTTCATAATCAATGGAACCTCGAACAAAGAACTATGCCTATCCCCACGGGACTGACATGGAGCAATCCTTCCCAAAGTCCTTCGAATGTAATGCATGCCCAACCATCTATATCCTATTTTGGAAATCCGTCGATGATGTCTCCTCACACACAAAATCCATATGCTTTCCATGGCCATGGTTTCTACTAGAATCCAGGCCAGTAGCCAAACTTTTCCTGGCAACCTAGTGCCAGTCAAACTCTAGGCCCCTTTTTCCCAGGTTATCACCAACAACCCAAACTACCCTTCCTGGCAACTTTGCATTTCCCAGACTTGACAAGTTTGTTGAATGACCCTATCTGTCATGATCCGCGTTGGCCTCCTATGCCGATGAAGTTGCCTTCAGACATCCCAAAGTTCAAATCCAAGCCTAACAAAGATCCAGGAGATCATGTGACTACCTTCCATCTTTGGTGCTCATCTAACTCGTGTTGGCAGCCAATTCAATTTTTTCTATTGTCCTATAAGATGCCTACACCTATGTCTTTCGAACTTCAAATTTTCGTCGCATTTTTCAAATAGATGATATTTTGATTTCTTGCGACACTTACAAATTGGTCTCCATTAATTTTTCACGACTATAAGCGTGAAAACTTCTCCTTTCGAGGTCACATTTCGATCACTATCTGAATTGTCGTCATCTTTTTATCGATATTTTCTATGGAACTTACCTTTGGTTTATCGTTATGTGGCTGAAAGGATTTTCAAACTATACCTATTTGGACATTCTTATATTGATTGCATAACTTGATTTTATTAAACTTGTGAGGCATTGAACATATAGATTTATACTTTTTGTGACTTGCCTAGTCATTGAATTGCATAGGGGTCATGATTTATTTTGTTTTTATATATGATGTGATCCTTATTGTTGATCTTTTTATGGCTCTTGGCTTGTCAATTTTATGAGTATCGATTGGCACAATGGTTTAAAACTTTTTGATTTATACAATTGCGCATGGTTAACACTCAGTGTTGGTTACACGTTGAATATTCATGGTTTTAAAACTACAGGTGTTTTGGCACGTTGGCATAACACTCACCATTTGATTCTTTGGTTGGCCAAACAATATGGTTTTTGAGCTATGCTATGATTGATTGAACAGATGTGGAATTTGCCGGTTGTACTTTACCATAACTATTATGCATGGCGGTGAATAACTCCACCACCCTCGCATGCGCACATTAATGCTTTCCCCATTTGATCGTTCATTGTTGTTAGACCGAACAACTCTGCTCCTATGCGTTGGTGAATTCGAACCAAACCCTTACCATGTGCTCGATTCATGGCACCAGTCATCCGAGATTAACCCAATTGGAGCCAAACTCTGTTGATGTTTGACAGTGCCCGCGGTGACCTCGAGGAAAATGGATGGCTTCCATTTATACAAAGATTCAAGGGTTTTAACCTTTGCTTAGCTCGACAATTCTCTTTGACCTTCGATGGTTGTCGAGCCAAGGTCGGCGATATTCAATTGGAAATTGATGAACAGTTTATCAGTCTTGCTACGGGTTTACCTGCCACTGGACAACGATGGTCCAAGAATTACAAAGTAGAGGAGGTCCCATGGACACTGCTCTTCCAGTCGCGTAAAATCACCTCCTGTGATAAAGGTATGCCTGTGACCATGCTCAAACAACATTGGCACAATTTATTAATGATAATCAAACAGTTTATCACCTGTGAGGGACAGTACGGGTTTGTGTTCTTACACCACCTTCGTTTGCTTATGGTTTTTATGGCTTATCAACTCAATATGCCCTATTATTTGCATAGAAGCATGTTTAAAATGTCAAAGAAGTACAAAAGAACTCAGGTTGATAGTAGCCTTTTTCATTATGGGCTGGTTAAGCTTATTGTTGTCTGTCATTTGAGTCTACAAGGGGATTGTTGGAGAAATTTCATTGCTCGGAATGATTTTGAGGATTCGAACCTTACAAAGGTCGACAAACCAGTGGTGAGCGAGGTCAAGGTTGTACCTCCTGTACCCTACAATATCCTTCTGCCTAAACACTCGACCGACCCTCCTATCGACTTACCCCACACTGTGACTAAGAGTCTTGAGACTGTTAAGCCTATGAGAAAGAAGCCTAAAGCCAACCTTACTACAAATGCCAAAGGAAAAAAGAATGCACGTTTAATTTCACGAATAGAAAGGAATAAGCCAAAACCTCCTGTTGAGCCAAACCCTATCGTGTTGAGTGAGGACTCTGATTCGGAAGTGGAGCGTTTCTTGGCTAGAGAATACCCTTATTCGCAAGGTTTGTGTGCCGAACCCTCGTATGACTTTGTGTCAAACCTACCCCCCTACCTACAAAACGACCCTAACTACCCAGGCATTAAATTTCCTTCTGAAACCCTCGATCATATGCCCAAATCCTCTCCTGCTTTGTCTAAACCTACAGTGCCACCCTGTGATCAATGCAGTTCGTGGTTAGAGTGATATTATTTGGATGTTCTGATTCTCCAGTCAAGAATTCAATCTTTGGAGGACCAGGTTGCACTGCTTACCAGTCAAAAGGCCAAGCTACAAACCACTGATAAGAAACAAAAGACGACAGGCTCCATCTTGTTTAAAAATGTGGAATCAACCACGGCTGTCGTGAATTCTAAGTTGGCATAATTGAGCAGCCTCATCATCACATAGGTATATTTTGATATCACTTGTTTATGTAACGATTCGAATTCGGTTTTAAATAGTTCTGTGTACAGCATTGATTGGCTCTGTTACATTGTATGCATTCTATACATAGCTTTGCTTTGACTAAATGGAAGTTCGTTTTCCCAGTTTAGCTTTTCTTATATTTTCATTGATTTGATTGATTTTAGTGTGGATTTGATTTGTTTGATTGAGTTAAAATGGATGCTCTGCTGTCAATTGAAGTCATTTGCATCTATTCTAGACAAGATCTATTTCTCATATTCTATTTTGAACACAATCATATTTCGATTCGATTTCTTTATAATGCGTACGCTATGATTGGTAACGATTTCGATGAGGTTAATTGTTACGGTCTGTTGTGCCATTATGATTTTTAAAGAACAGGATTTCAACTCATATCATTTTCAATGTGACTTTGTTTCTTCAGAAACAATGATTTTTATTTTAAGCCTGTACCAACGCGCTCAAATCATAAAATAGATTTAATTCATAATGAGTATGTTAAAAACTCAGTCAGTTAATTCACATTGGTTGACTGTTAGGTAGACCATGTTATCAATTGGATTTGTATTTGCGATAGATACTCTCTTTGAATTTGATTTGTAAAATGAGATTGGTTATATCCGGATTCACGATTTGTTTCTATGTTAAACTCGGTCATGATTCGTTTGAAATCAATCATTTCGTTCAATACCAATCGAGTTTATTTGCCCATTTTACAATAACCAATTATCACTTATGTCGATTCTAATCAAAGTCAAATTAATCTGGTTACGATTTTGTATGAGTTGATTCTCGTCCCTGTTCGAATTGGTTTACCTGTCGCGTGAATCGTTTGATGTCATGAATGTTATAACAATTTTAAAATGATTATGTGTTGATTGGATCATATCTCCTGTTGTTTGGAAAACACAACATTTTCTTGTCATTTGTTGGATTGCATTACTTTTCGAATTGGATATGAAGCGATTTTTTTTAAAACTGTTTGGTTCTGTCTACCCGATTACAATCGAAACAGAGTATGACTATTTCTCTATTCGGTTATTGAAATTTGATTCTATTGGATTGCAAATGATATAACATTTTCAAATGAAATGATTTGTTATTGGTTGTTAATTCAATTTGATTTCATTAAAAAGATTTGATTCAATTTCCATTCTGATCTTGTATGTTATTTTAGACTAGCTACAGAATCAGATGATTCTGTAGCAAATCTGTAGAATTTAATTTTTATTATTTTTCTAATAAAATATCTCTCTAACTTGTTATTTTTGGTCCATTGCAGATGAATTCGAAATTGCAATGGATTTGATGAGCAGTTAGGGGATATTTGAAATATTCTGATATCATTTTAGTTTCCTAGTTTAGTTGATTTTGGGAATATCTTCCCAGATTATGTAAACAGTTTGATACTATCCACAGGGAGGTTTTACCCTGTGGAGAAGCTTATAAATAGTTATTATTTTTGTAATAATGATCATCCTCATTCATGGGAGAACAAGTATATGGAATTTTAATACAGACTGAGATAGAATTTGATATTCTTCTACAGCTTTAGCTTTTCATAATATCAATATTTTGTTTTATGTTTATGTGTATCTATTTGCAATTGTTTAATGACTACTTTAGCTATCTTAATCTTTGCAAATGATATGTTTTGAACAATATAATCCATATATGATTTCTTCCAAGTGTATAAAAATCATAGCAGTTGCTTGATTCAGTTTGTGAATGACAGATTTCTCTTCTTCATAGTTGAATTAATAAGTATAAGTTTTTGCATAACAGGTTTCCGTTATTGCAGAGATTTATAAATCATATAATTGTTATGGTTTTTTATGTCTTGTTTGTGCTGTAAACAACTCAAAGAGCAGTGCAGCTTATCATTTACGAGAAGCTTCTGGATCATCCAGTGCGAGTTTCCTTCCTCCGACCAGCTTCGAAGTCATCATACACAGGGAAAATTTGGAGCGTTTCCAGGTCAGTTTGTCATTTGTTTGTTTAGTAAATTTATTCGTAGTTTAGTTTAGATATATATATATATATATGTGTGTGTGTGTGTGTGTGTTTAGTATATTAGATCATTTTATTTCAGTAAGTTTTATTTCTTGTTCATAAAATCATAAAATTAAAAAATATATCTCTGGCTTTCTTAGGGCAGAAAACAAATGATTTTTACAGGTTTTATTCAAATCTGCAAATTGTGGATAATGTATATTTGTGAATAAGTTGTAATTCAATTAGTAATTAGATAGTTAATTATTAGAGTTAGTGTAATAGTAATTAGTAGTTTGTATATAGAATAGTTAGAGTACTTTATATTTAGTTTTAGTTTAATTTATTTAGTAGTTTGTTTTAAGTAGATTAGTGTATTAGTTTGTTTTTATTTATTATTAGTTAGTTTAGTTTGTTTTATTTGTTTTAGTTAGATTAGTTAGTTTAGATTAGTTTTCTCTTTGGTTTTCTTAGAACCTTAGAACAGCCAACGGAGCCGTTAAACCCGTCAGGGTGGTTCATTCCAAACGGCTTGGGTTATTACACAACCCTGGACCGGTTCCACTCTCTTAGTTGACGGACGATCAGTTTCGCCCGTCAATAAATGGCACTAGAAGGAGGGCCTAAACTTAATTAATGGCATGAGGCGGTCGAAAGACTCCTTCCCCCCCTAATATCTCACCTATAGTGACCAGAATCCGTTCACACGATAATATCCCTCTTCAAACAACAGCTACTTCAACCGAAGATCCGCAGATCACAGTTGAGCCAACAACCCCTAATCCTACAGGTGGTGACATGCAAGAGATTATCCATCAATATCTTATTAAAACACATAGTGCCTTAGATCGTCTTAGGCAACCAAACCATTTGTGGGGTCAACCTTTAGACTTCTCTGATATCAGAGAACAACTAGGTGACATTAACCTCACTGTGAATCCTACAGATGCAAACTTAAATCATGCTGCAGGAGGATCTGGGATAACTCCTTCACCACCTCCCTCATATCCTTCTTCTTCTAGAGGAGATTCCTCTTTTGAAGAAGGAAATTCACTTTCTCATCCTTCCACACCCACTACCCTAATGGAAAATCAGAACAACCCTGCTAGAGCCTGGTTGGACCAGGATTTTGTAGCTGTACCTGGAGCCCAGCACCCTTTACCTAAACACCCAGAGAAATGGCTTCCCAAGTTCGACCCTGATTCAAAACAGATAGTTGAAGATCATATCAAAAAATTTATGTTAGCCATCAGACTCTGTAATGTTGAACATGAAGACATCGTTTGTAGGTTGTTCCCTTATACTTTTGAGGGTAATGCATCCACTTGGTACTTTGGCCAATAGCCCCACACCATAGTGTCTTGGGAAAAGTTTGAGTCATGCTTTTTGGAAAAATCTGGAGATGGTAAACCTCCGGAAGTCTTAGTCGTGGATCTTTCAAGCTTAAAAATGAACCCAAAAGAAAAATTTAAGATTTTAATCAAAGATTCTTAACACTTAAAAATCGAATCCCTACAGATTCTATGCCTGCTGAGAGTCTTGTAATAGCATACTACACTAAAGCATTACATCAAAGCATAGCTATTTAGGTTAACGATCCAAAAAGGCCACGTTGTTAGAAGCCTTCGAGGAGGCTACTCAGATTGAAAAAGACATACTGAGCCTTAAGGACTCTTCTAGCAATGAAACTGAGACCATTTCTTCTTCCAAAAAGAAGATTGAAATCCTCCCCAGACCCACACAAAGTAAAACACAACCTGAAAACTCTGATTTGGAAAATTTAACTAAAGTTGTTCAAAAACTGTCGAATCAAGTTATAGACTTAAAAAGGTCAACTGAAGAAGCTTCCTCGAGTAAAGGACCCTACAAACCTCCTTTCCGAAAGTCTTTTCCTACCAACTGACCTAATCCAAACCCCGAAGGCTTGAACCTAGAAAGTTTGCAATGTGCTCTTCAAACAATTCTAGAAGCCCAAGATAACTTGATACCTCCTGATGTCCCTCAGGAGGAAGTCAAACAAGAAACAGTTCAAGAAGAAGAGTCTTCTCCAAACGTCTTTGGACACTTCTCGGATAGCATCTTTCAAGCTAACTTCGAGACTTTTCACCCTTATAACACTAGGAGCAAGACAACAAACAAACCTCCTGCCGAGAACACTACAACTTCACCTCCAAAGCCATCTAAATCAGTAGAAACTAAGCAGAGTAATGTCAGCCCTAAATTAGATTATGATGTTGTTGAAGATATTAAAAAATTAAGGGCTAACATTTCTATTTATGAGTTGTTGAAATTTCCATTTTTGTTACAGAAAATGTTGCAAAATATTTCAAAAAATGGCAAGAATGGTAATTGAAATGGTAACAAGGTTGTGCAAAGCAAAGTACCACAGAAGAATTCCACTAAAAATAATCCTGATCCTCAAGATAAAGGAAGCCTTCCTGTAGTTCCTGTAAATACTGTAAATAATGTAGATAAAGTAGCATTAAAAATTGCGAATAAAAAACCACAAGCTACTACTCTTAGTACTCACAAGAATGTACCTCCTTTTCTTTTAACTTTTGAAATTTTCAACAGAAATGTGCATAATTGTATGGTTGACTTGGGGGTGTCATCTAATGTGATTCCTTGGTCTGTCTGCCAAAAGATTAACGCTGAGGTAGAACCATCTTCTTTAAAAATCATACAAATTGATCGAATGGATGTTAAAGTTATAGGCGAACTAAAAAATGTATTGATTAGATTATCGTCTAACCCAAAGGTTCATCAAGTTATTGATATAATCGTTGTGGATATTCCAGAAGTGTATGGTCTATTTTTTAGGAGGGACTGGTCGAAGCAGCTACATGGTTACTTCACAACAGACTGGTCTCACTTATGGCTTCTAGAGAACGGTAAGCCTAACAAGATCAGGGCGAATCGTGAGTGTTACGTTAAGTTCACGGTCACAAATTTGAACGATCCTAACGAACCATATACACCTTCCCCTGATTCACCTGAAGTCCAATGGATGGACACCTTATTTGGAAATTTCATGGCTCAGGTTTCACCTATCAACAATCTAGAACAACAGTCTGAGATTGTAGCATACATGCAACCAACAACTTCTATGCAACAGTCCCATGTGCCCGATGGAAACCAAATTTGGTCTCTATATTTCGACGGTTCCAAGTCTAAAGAAGGAGCTGGTGCAGGCTGCATTATTATCGATCCGGCAAGTAACAAAACTTTAATGGCTTGTAGACTAGAATTTGAATGTACTAACAATACTGCAGAATATGAGGCTTTATTGCAAGGTCTCAGAAAATCTCTGGATATGAACATTCAAAATCTGGTTGTATTTGGCGACTTTGAAATAGTGTTTAGGCAGGTAAGAGACTCTATACACTGTCTTTCCCTGCATCTCAAAAGTTACCAGTTTGAGGTATGGAGTTTAATGAACAAATTTTCTGCTTTCAATATAAATTCCATTCCTAGATTAAATAATGTTGAAGCAGATTTACTAGCTAATGTAGCCTCTAAACTTCTTCTTGTAGAAGGCTTATCTCCAAACGCATTCTCCATCAAGCTATTGTTTCGACCATCTATTCCTGACAATATTACAAACTAGAGAGTATTTGACGATGATCAGCAGATCATTAAATTTATACACATGGAAGAAACCTTTCAAGGCGCAGTGATAGATGAATGCACGCACGATGACAATTTGCATGATTTTACAGTAATACCTAATCCAAAATCTCCTGAAGCTCTATCGGACATGGTAAATTTCAAACCCAAATCTATTGTTAGATTAGAAAAGTTTTATGATTTTGAAGATAAATTTAAAAAGACAGTCAATTGCAAAACCAATAGTTCTTCGTTGTCTTATGAAAAAGTCAATCTAGGAACTAGTGAAAATCTTCAGTGTATTAATCTAGGCTTGGGATGTTCTAGAGAAGAAAAAGTTGCTCTTGTTAAATTATTTAAAGAATTTAAGGATGTCTTTGCATGGACATACGATGATCTTAAAACGTTCGATCCTAATATCATACAACATGTCATCCCGATGAAACCCCAGACCTTGCCCTTCCAACAGAAATTGAGGAAGATGCACCCTAAACTAGAACCAAACGTTCAAAAAGAATTGAATAAACTCCTAAGTGCTAAAATAATTTTTCCTGTTAGACACACTCAATGGGTATCCAAACTTGTCCCAGTTCGAAAAAAAAACGTGGAAATTTGACTTTGCGTCGATTTTTGAAACCTCAATAGAGCGTCTGAAAAAGACAATTATCCTGTCCCACCCATGGAACAGATCCTGCAACAGGTATTTGGTTACGAGAGGCTATATTTATTGAATGGTTTCTCCGGGTACAACCAAGTTTTGATGTCTCCGCCAGACCAACTCAAAACCACCTTCCGTACCCCGTGGGGCACGTATGCTTATCGCAAAATGCCCTTTGGATTGATTAATGCTAGTGCTACCTTTCAGAGAGCAATGGAAATTTATTTTCGAGGCTTAATCAATCACTCCATCGTAGTTTACTTGGATGATGTCACCGTGTATTCTAAAAAAAAAGACGATCATCTAGCTCACTTACGAGCCGTTCTGCTACGATGTCGTAAATACGACATCTCCTTGAACCCCAGGAAGTCCATCTTTGCAGTAGAACATGGTAAATTACTAGGATTCATTGTGTCTAGTGATGGGATGATTATTGACCTCAAGAGGACTCAAGTCATCGCTAAACTTCCCCCACCTACATCCAGAAAATCCATGTAGTCTTTCCTAGGCCAGAATAACTCCGTGAGAAGATTTGTCCCCAGCTTCTCCGAAATGGTCAGGCCTTTACAGAACCTGATTAAGAAAGACACCCAATATCACTGGGGACCCACAGAAAACCAATCTTTTAATGACATAAAGAAGGCCATAATAGACGCTCCGTCTCTCATGAGCCCTGACTTCTCTCAAGATTTTACACTCTATACTTTTTCCTCTGATCGTTCCTATGCTGTAGTCCTTACTCAGAAGAATTCTGATAATAACGAAGTACCCATCGCCTTTATGAGATCTGCTTTCAAAGGTGCTAAACTTAACTACCCAACGGTTTATTGGCAAGCCTACGTTGTTTTCAAAGTAGTTAAGCATTTCCAGTCATATCTTTTGAAATCAAGGACGAAAGTCATTGTCCCCTACCCTGCCGTAAGGAACTTGTTAGTGCAAAAGGAGTTAGAAGAGAAGAGAGCCAATTGGGTCACCTCCTTGCAGGATTATGACTTAGAAATCACCCCAGAACATATTTTGAGAGGCCAAGGGTTGTGTAAGTTGGTTGTTAATTCAGAAACAGGACAACAAGAAGATAGTGATACATCAAACCTAGAACAACGCGATCAAAGTTTAATTTGTTGCGCACAAAACCTCGTAAGTCCCTAGTACGATGATATTAGATTCTGTCTGGAACATGGATCAGCACCCTGTCACCTTGACCTCACCAAGAGAAGAGCATTGAGACTAAATTCCGCCTCCTTTCATCTAGTTAACGGTATACTGTTTCGTCAAAATTTTGACGGCGTACTGATACGTTGTCTTGAAAAAGACAAAGCAGAAAAAGTCTTGCTCGAGTTGCATGCAAGAGAAGCTGGTGGCCACTTCGGTGGTGACACCACTACTCATAAAGTTTTAAGAGCTGGTTATTACTAGCCCACGCTTTTTAGGGATGCCCATGCCTTGTGTCGTAAATGTATCATCTGTCAGAAAACTTCAGGGCGGTTGCAAAAACTAGCCTTTCCCTTGCAACCTGTCTCAGTGGATTCTCCTTTCCAGCAATGGGGCCTTGATATCATAGGTCCTGTTAACCCCCCATCCTCACAACAGCACAAATATATTGTGATAGCCACAGACTACTTTACATGATAGTCTGAAGCCGCTGTGCTAAGAACTGTTAACACCAGTCAGGTAATCGCTTTTCTAAACTCGAATATCATCACTCGTTTAGATATCCCTGATTGTCTAGTATTTGACAACGCTTCATACTTCTCTTCTCTTGAGATGACCGAGTTTTCTTTGGAGAAAGGAAAAAAGATGAAGTATTTTGCTAGTTACTACCCCCAGGGCAATGGCTTAGCAGAATCGACAAACAAGAATTTGATCAAAATTATCAAGAGAACCGTGGAAGAAAATCACAAGAATTGGCACAATGCACTACTGAATGCACTATTGGATGATAGGGTAACACCCAAAGCCGCTATAGGTAACTCCCCCTTTTTTCTCGTTTATGGCAGAGAAGCCATTCTGCCACCCCACATTCTTCTTCTTTCACTTTAGTTGTCACAAAAGGTCCAAGAAGAAGATTGTCCCCCTTTAGAAAACCGAATTAACGCTTTAATGAAGTTATAAGAAGTAAGAGCCCAAGATAAGCGTAAATTAGATCAACATCAACAATTGATTAAAAGTTGGTTCGATTCTAATTCTGCTTCTGATAGGAATTTTGAAGTAGGCGATCTCGTCTTAAAGTGGGACAAACCACATGAAGGAAAGGGTGAGCACACCAAGTTTCAAAACTTATGGCTTGGGCCATTTTTAATTGCTGAAAAGTTGGGTCCTAGTTCCTTTTGATTACAGAATCTTGAAGGGAATCTTGACACCTATCCGGTGAATGGCCAAGCCCTGAAAAGATACTTTTCTTGATAACTACCCTTGTATATTATGTAAACATTTATTTTTTTATTTGCATTTTTCGTTTGCTTTCTGTTTTGATTTTGATTTGAATTGATCAGTTTTTTGTGTTTTTTGAAAAATACGCATACCTGTGCATTGAGCCATTCAGACAAAGACGATAAAAAAAAAATCACTGAAATAACTTCTGAAAGTTT
>ML779799.1:338327-404153 GCA_009831015.1 Picea engelmannii
TTTCGTTCAAAACCAATCGAGTTTATTTTCCCATTTTACAATAACCAATTATCACTTATGTCGATTCTAATCAAAGTCAAATTAATCTGGTTACGATTTTGTATGAGTTGATTCTCGTCCCTGTTCGAATTGGTCTACCTGTCGCGTGAATCATTTGATGTCATGAAAATTATAACAATTTTAAAACGATTCTGTGTTGATCGTATCGTATCTCCTATTGTTGGAAAAACACAACATTTGCTTGTCATTTGTTGGATTTCATTACTTTTCGAATTGGATATGAAGCGATTTTTTTTTAAATTGTTTGGTTCTGTGTACCTGATTACAATCGAAACAGAGTATGACTATTTCTCTATTCGGTTATTGAAATTTGATTCTATTGGATTGCAAATGATATAACATTTTCAAATGAAATGATTTGTTATTGGTTGTTAATTCAATTTGATTTCATTAAAAAGATTTGATTCAATTTCCATTCTGATCCTATATGTTATTTTAGACTAGCTACAGAATCAGATGATTCTGTAGCTAAGTCTGTAGAATTTAATTTTTATTATTTTGCTAATAAAATATCTCTCTAACTTGTTATTTTTGGTCCATTGCAGATGAATTCGAACTTGCACTGGATTTGATGAGCAGTTAGGGGATATTTGAAATATTCTGACATCATTTTAGTTTCCTAGTTTAGTTGATTTTGCGAATATCTTCCCAGATTATGTAAACAGTTTGATACTATCCACAGGGAGGTTTTACCCTGTGGAGAAGCTTATAAATACTTATTATTTTTGTAATAATGATCATCCTCATTCATGGGAGAACAAGGATATGGAATTTTAATACAGACTGAGATAAAATTTGATATTCTGCTACAGCTTTAGCTTTTCATAATATCAATATTTTGTTTTATGTTTATGTTTATCTATTTGCATTTGGTTAATGACTACTTTAGTTATCTTAATCTTTGCAAATGATATGTTTTGATCAATATAATCCATATCTGATTTCTTCCAAGTGTATAAAAAACATAGCAGTTGCTTGATTCAGTTTGTGAATGATAGATTTCTCTTCTTCATAAGTTGAATTAATAAGTATAAGTTTTTGCATAACAGGTTTCCCTTATTGCAGAGATTTATAAATCATCTAATTGTTATGATTTTTTATGTCTTGTTTGTCCTGTAAACAACTCAAAGAGCAATGCATCTTATCATTTACGAGAATCTTCTGGATCATCCATTGCAAGTTTCCTTCCTCCGACCAGCTTCGAAGTCATCATACACAGGGTAAATTTGGAGCGTTTCCAGGTCAGTTTGTCATTTGTTTGTTTAGTACATTTATTCGTAGTTTAGTTTAGATATAAGTTTAGTTTAGATATATATATGTGTGTGTTTTGTATATTAGATCGTTTAATTTCAGTAAGTTTTATTTCTTGTTCATAAAATCATAAAATTAACAAATATATCTCTGGCTTTCTTAGGGAAGAAAACAAATGATTTTTACAAGTTTTATTCAAATCTGCAAATTGTAGATAATGTATATTTGTGAATAAGTTGTAATTCAATTAGTAATTAGATAGTTAATTATTAGAGTTAGTGTAATAGTAATTAGTAGTTTGTATATAGAATAGTTAGAGTAGTTTATATTTAGTTTTAGTTTAATTTATTTAGTAGTTTGTTTTAATTAGATTAGTGTATCAGTTTTTATTTATTTATTATTAGTTAGTTTAGTTTGTTTTATTTGTTTTATTTAGATTAGTTAGTTTAGATTAGTTTTCTCTTTTGTTTTCTTAGAACCTTAGAGCGGCCAATGGAGCCGTTAAACCCGTCAGGGTGGTTCATTCCAAACGGCTTGGGTTATTACACAACCCTAGACCAGTTCCACTCTCAGTTGATGGACAGTCAGTTTCGCCCGTCAACAAATTGTTGAAAGATGACTCTGTACAGTTGCGATTGTTTCAACGTACTCTCATTGAGAGTGCCGCGAAATGGTACATTGAGCTCGACCACTCAAGATACTCTTCCTTCGGTGAACTAGCGATGGCTTTCCTAAACCATTTCTAGTTGCCTATGAGATACGACACTGGCGTCGAATTGTTGGCCAATTTCTCACAAACTAAAGCAGACCATATATCTGATCACATTCAAGAATGGAGATGTGGAAAGAGTTTAATTAAGGTACCAGTCCCACCATCATTCTTTCTCGAATGGTTTCTTAAGTCTTTGGTCCCATAGTTGTCCAAAGACGTCATGATGTCGGGAGTATTTTCTGAAGAAGATGCCATCATGAGAGCTCAACAACTTAAGATAATCTATTCTCTGTCTAGTTTATTATACGAGATCTTTCCAGATACACCACACTTAATACTTGATAAAACCAAACAGAGAGTTGGACCACATGTCAATGGTATTGTCGTTTCAGCACAAACAAAGCCCACTGGGCAACTAACGACTCAGTTGCAACAATTTTCTATACAACACACAGCAGCCAGCCAAACTACTATTTTGGCAACTCCCACTACCAAAATGTCAGATGTACACATAATGTAATCGACTAATCTGAAGGCCACCCAACAGCCTGAAGGAAAGAAAAAACAATGAAAGAAGGGTAAGGGGTGTTGTTCCAGAGTCTGTACCTAAGGCTTAGAAAGTATAGTGTCTAGGCATATGAAAGTTAGTGGAGAGAAATAAGAAGGAGAGCATTATCCTTCGGGAAAGGAAGCTAAGGCTTATTTCTAGGTTGTCGTTGTCTAGCCTCCAACTGTTCCTGGATGTTTATATCCCTCTCAGTCGCAGCCCACAAACACTCAAGTTCTACCCGAGTATTGGTTGTTTTAAGGATAGTATCGAAAAGGTTCAAAGCGATATGTGTTTGGTCCGATAAATTGGCCTCAACGTTAGGTTGTCTTACAACTGGGATAGTCATAAATGAACAGTGAAAGTAAAGGAAAGTTTCAAAATTTTAGATGCTGACTCAATTCGATCGTATAAAGGAGAACTATCTAAATTAATGTTAAAGATAAAGTACAAACCAAATTCCCTTTATCGTAACTGTGTTATCTAGTAAATAAATGGTGTGTGTGAAAATGCGAGAAAAACATAATGTTGTTTATAGTACGAGGCTCCTATCAAGGGATAATCTCTCCCTATAAACAGAAGAAGAAAAAGGTGAGAAGAAATCTGAGGAATGTATAAAATATGAAAATCTAAAGAGTCCACAGGTCTTGTACCTTCTAATAGCCGATATAGAGGAAAAACTATAAACTATATAGACAACTAAAATTAATCACCACAGTAGAGGTTTTACTAAATTGCAGTGTGACATTCATCAAACATATATGTGTGAAATGAAATTGAACAAGAAATTAGAGAGGAAACAAACTCATAACACAGTCTTGACGGAATCAAGAGTCTTCGTATTGCTTTATATTAATAAAAAAGGAGAGTCTCTATTACAATTGACCAAAATAGGTCCAGCCCTTGTTCTTTCTTCAAAATGTATATTTATACAAATTTATATAGTATGGAATCTCAATCATTCCAGAGGTTTTTGGTTACAACAAAGGAGATTAAACGTTTCAGTTCTTTGTTTCTGTCCCTATTTGGTACCGGAAACCTGTCTCTTTGCATGTTCTGTGCAAATGACGCACTTCTCCACTAGCTGGGATATCAACTTAGAAGGTTCTGCTTGATTATTGGCCTCGAAAGTGTAACAATCCTCCGCTAGTTGTGGAAATTTTCCTTCCACCTGTTGGTCTTTAGCGCTAATAGAACATAATTGTACACTCAGTTTAATTAGCCATTTATCTATTTGGACTATATCCGCCTGGGTTGTTTTTGATATTTCAACCAATTCTCTTTCTTCTTTTTCCTTGATCTTGAGCAGATGCTTGGTTGTATTGATCTGGCCCAGTATTTCAGTGTTGTTTTCATCATCAGAACCCAACCAACTTCCATCTATAAAAATGAAAGTTTCTTCACAATTTTTTCTTACCTCTCTAGCTTGTTATCTGCCTTCGGATATGTCAGACTCCCATTCCTTCAACGAGATGTTACCTCAGGTCTGCTCCAAGATAGAAAACCTGGAACTATTGCCTATTTCCCTTCTCATCGTGGCTATAATAGCTTCCTGGAAAGCAACTCGGGCTGCCCCAGTGTCTTTTTCTCTAAGAGTGAGTTTTTCCAATACTCGATCAATGAGTTGGCAGTTGTTTTGAATCATTTCTACCTTAGCATGTAGACCTTGTTGAGCTGCCGACACTCTTTTTCTGATCTCTATAGCATGGGATTGAAATATCCCGATATCGATTACCTAGCTTTTGGTGAAGTCTAATTTGGATTGTAACTGATCTATCAATTCTCCTTGTTGGCCTATATGTGTCTGACTTGTCTGAGCCATCAGCTGTATCTGTTCGAGATCATCTTTGAGTTGCTCAAATTTCTTTTGATCAGTTACTCTAGCTTGTTCTAAACCTGTATTCGCATGATCTTTGGCAGCGGCCTTTGTTGTAGCTAGTTTAGCCTCTAAAGTTTTGATCAAACGATTTTTTCTCTTTAGTTGATCCTTTAGGGTCCTGACTGAATATTGGTTGGTTGTAGAGAAAGCCCCCAATGTTCCTTCTATTTGAGTTGCAAACTCCTCCTTTTACATAGCTTTCCCATCGGTTAAAATTTTAAATTTCTTTGATATTGTACCTGGCTCTTGGTAAAGTTCTTGTTTCACAACAACCTTTCTCTTCTTACTAAAGAAGAATTCATTTGGAGGTATCTCTTCCATTGTTATAGGAATTAATTCTTCATCGAAAACACAACCTGCATCTGGAACCCCCTTTGTGGACTGTAGGGGGGTAACAGAAACGATGGGATTGCCAACCTGCTTAGATGATTTCCCTGGAGTAACAACTGAGGTTGGCTCGCTTGGAGGTTTGGAAGTCTTGGCTTCCTATTTTGGGCCCCCCATTTGCTCTTCCTTGTCCTGGTGTTCTTCTTGCCCGGGAACTAAATCTTTAGAGCCTTTGCCTTCTATTTGTTGCACCTCTACGGTCATTGGATTCTCACCCCGTAATACCGGGGGAAGGCAGCTTCGCTGATTTTCTTGGAATTTGAAAACATCAGCCCTTTCTTTGGGTGACAGGGCTTGTATCTAAGCCAAAACCTCGGCATAATATCTTGCACCTCGAAAAATGTCATCATGAGGCGAATTCTTGTGCTCAAATATTTTAAGACCACAACTAGCGAAGTGATTACTCACGACCCTGTGTCGATCGTGTTTCTTGAATTCAATGTGAACTAATTTAATATCTTCTAAGGTTGTTGCCTCAGCCTTTGCATGCCCGAAATCTAATAAAGAATAGGTAGTTAAATGAATGGGAAAAGTTGTCCATACCTTCTTTGAAAATCCTTTAATCTCTTTGCTTATGCCACCAATCACGGTTGGACCAGCGATCTCATGACACACCAACCTATCTGGTATAAATAATGGTAGAGCATGCAGAGGGATAGAAGCACCGAAAACCTTGATGTATAAAAATTCTTCCTCCACGTACCAGTCGGCCACACTGCTCAAATTGGCCACGATGTTATCTGAGATCTTGGGTGGTGGATTACCGAAGATGGTGACATGCATCGATACAATTACCCAATTGAAAATTTCATATATGAAATCTGAGGCCTTATCCTCCCAAAGCTTTGAATGGTAGACGTGGATAGGCTCAACATCTGATGGATACCAGCTCCAACTAGTTAAGGGAAAGGTGTCATGAAACACATGATGTCCATGATGTATGTAGACATAAAGAATGAAGTGGCTTTCCCGCTCGCCCTCTGCATCCGATATTCTGTAATCTGACTGGTCAGACTATCTGACAACAGTTTGGCCCAGTTGAAGGAACAGTCTTTCATGACTGTATGCATCTGAGGCACCCATGGGAGGAAAAAATGTGTGGTGTCTTCCCTCCCATACAATCTACAGGTCATCATTGCTATGTATTTGAACTGTGGTTCCAAAGAAGATATGGAATAAATTTCGTTGCTATCGGCCCTAAACTTCACGGGGTGTGAGACCCAATCCTTGATCAAATCAGATAAGCTTTTTCCATATTGTTCACATTCCTTCTATTTAAAATCCTCCAGAAACTTGGCATTGTATGTGAAGTTCGATGTAAGTGGCAACTTGTACATCGCCTGTAATTGTTCTGGTCTAAAGGTCCCAATAGTGACCTTCTTCTCATTGACGATGGTTCTGGTCGGGATATATACATGGTCTAACACCCATCGGATCATGTCATAGTAAGGAAGAAGACGTGGCCTAGCCACTACTTTATTCATTTCTGCTTGGACAACAATCTTGTATTTGGTGGCCAAGTCTTCCTTCTCATTATCACTGGAGTCATCTGAACAGTTCACCAACTCAAACTGCAGAACCTCGGAGATGTATGACCAGGTTCTGATAGAATCAATGCTTTGGGGTGAAGTATCAGAAATGTTATCCGAGCCTTGCCCTGAAACCTCAGCACTTTCCTTGGACGCTTTTCATGGGGCCATGATGGGGGATTCTGATTTATCTCTCCTGCGATAAAAATATGTATACATACAGAAATCAGTTTGTTGAGGAAAGCTTCGCTGCGTAAAATAGAAATGAGCTTTGTGACACTAAATAAAAATATCTATATCTTCAACCATTTAAAACCTCGACGTCCTTATGAACAGAATGGTCAAATCATTTTTAGAGACAGATTTAGCAATAAAAACCATATCCTTACTTGTCACCTCACCTCATTTCTAATTAATGCCATAAATTTCGACGATTCGTGACACAAGTTGGCGCAAGGAAAATTTAAATTTACCTTTAGACTGTGCATATTATTATTTGCATTAAACATTGATTAAGCTGGCTTAGCTTCTTTAATTTGGCTTTCTTAAACTTAACCAACCTTTCGGCGTTCATCGTATCAGAAGTTTTCACTCTAACCTTTCAAGCCTCTAAAAACCGATATCACGATGATGTGATCTATTTAAACCAGAAGGTAAACTAGATTAAGTGTTTAATTAATTAATATTTGAGCAATATCACGACTTCGCCACTTGGGGTTTCAAAGGTATAGCTTTTGGGAAGCGCATATGCCAAGTCGCGAATTCTCGATAGACTTTAACCATGGTCAAAACGAATCACCCCTAACACTAACCCGGGTTACTTAAGTAAAAGTCTTCGTGGTTTCACCTATCTAAGTTACGACGGTAATGTTTTTGGAGAGACTGAATACCGAGACGCGAAATCCTGACAGCACTTGAGTAGGGTTTAAAGATTTTTACTCTCAGCTTTAACCTAAGGTAAGATTTTAAAAACTGTTTGCGACCTTGCACATCGGGGCTTGTAAATCTTGTGACTTGTAACTCCCGAAGTGCGATATCCCAAGGTACAAAAAGTAAAAAAAATCCATTTAACGATAAAAGGTGGTGACTTATTAAACATAACATCCTTCGTTATTTCACATGTCAGGACTACTGAAATTTTTAGTTGGTAAATGTCACGAAGCGAAAAAGAACTTAAAGACCAACATTTGACTTTAAAAATTACATTTAAACCAGTTGAAAAAGGAGGCTCCAACATAGGCTCCAACTAGGGATCCCGTGTTCCTACAAGACGGAAAGAACAGTAGACTACGTGCCTGTATTGGGTAAATGGAGTCAATGGCTTTGTTCCAGCGGAACTGTTCCTAGTAAAAGGATATAGAGGGAAAAAGAGATTTCATCTTTTACTTGTGAAAAGCTTTTCAAAACTCAAATAAGTTTCACACCCAGTTGCAGTCCCTTTCACAACTTTCTCTTTCTCTTTACTGAATTTAGCTCTGCATTAGGACAATCAAGACAGTCCTAGGAAATCCTACAGATCTTGTGGCTTTTGGTTTGCATCAAATGAAGTTTATTACATGTTTTTAATCGGGGAGCCCTGTCTAAACTTAGGATGTAGATCCAGTTTCGAGAACAATTGGTTACCAGAGCAGAGTGAGATTCATGTATAACAGCCTTACAGATATCTCCGATATTGCTTCACTGCCAGTGGGCCTGTTCAGTACCCCGGTGAAGTTATCTGGCTCTTTTTATTGAATTTCCTTTCACCACTTCGATATATATTTATGCATTTAAATGTTGAGATGAGAGAAATCATTTCTGAATTTTATTTCATCGTCTTTTTTGGACTAGATGGGCAATTAAATATGACTTTCCTTTCACCATCTGTCCTATAATTCACTTTTTAGAACAGGAAGTGGGGGCAATCAGTTTGAATGAGGGGTGATATCTGTGTAATATTTTGTAATGGAGGTATGTCAACTTACTTTGATTACTTAGTACCAATCCTCTCTTAACTTTCACCACACCTTAGCCCACAGGGAAAAGGGGAAAAAATTCTTTCTAGGGGTCTTCCTTCGAGAAAGCCTCAATCTTTCGAAACTGTTGAAAAACCTAGAATAGTCAGGATCAACCTATGAATCACTTTGTTTAGTAAGAGACTGAGGAGTTGTGAATACCAGCTTACTTTCCAAAATATGTTTTGTAGATTTCAAAGTTAACACGTCATCTCTTCTTCCCATGTATGCAAACCCGGGAATATGCTTGGCTTTTCAGGAAGGTAAATCTGAGAACAGAAACAAGGGTGATGGATAGAGATCTATAAACTGAAAGACAAGGGTCAAAAATGAAAACTGACTCTTGAAATCCCTTTTGGAAGAGGCTTTATTTTCTCTGCTTATTTTAACTACCTCCTATCTTTATTTTAAGTGAAAATTCTTAGGACCCAGAGCGAGTAGTTGTTCTTTTTTAATAAACATTCAAGCAAAAAAATTATTTTAATGAGACCATTGTGGCATTCTGAAGATCTTTGTTAGAAAAGTAAAATTCTCATGCATTCATACCTTTACCTTACCATTTTATAATAACAGAAAACCTTTTCTATCACCTGTTTTGGCGAATTTATTTTCGGATATAGGACCTTTTGTTTACCCTTTTCACATGTTTGGGCTGCAAACCGGAATCCTGAAAGGGAAAAATGCAAAAAGTATTAGGTATATATATATATATATATATATATATATATATATACCTACATACATTTTTTTTTCTTAAATGTATTAAAAATTCCATATTTCTAGTTCTACAAAAATCACTGACCTGATTAATTATTGGTGAAAGTGCACTTACCAAAAAAAAAAAATTATGAAAAAGAAAACACAAACCGGTATATACAGTGGAAATTTTTTGGGAACTAGTTATTGCATATAATGTTTTAAATAACACCCGTTGATAGGGGCGTTGAAGATTTTATCATCCAGATTTTTTAATAGAAATGAATTCTTTCCTTCAGGAGCTGCGACTCTAAATGGTCCATACCAAATATGATCAAATTTACCGTGTTTTGTTGAATCCTCCTTCCTAGCATCCCATCTCAAGACCAAATCACCCGGGAGAAACTCTCTGTCTTTTGCCTTACGGTTAAATAACATTTTCATATCATCTTGATATTTCTGCAACCTTTCATCTACTTCGACCCTGTGTTGTTGCACTTCAATTAGCTAATTTATCCTTCTGGTAACATGATTCGGTTTTTCTTTCTCATCTTGCCATAATTTCATCACGGGGAGCACTAGATTTATCGATAATACCACATTAGTCCCGTACACCATTTGGAAAGGCAAGGTGCTGATAGATTTTTTCGTGCCTATCCGATTCGCCCATAAGGCGTATTTCAAATGCACATGCCAAGATTTTTTATTATCGTCCAACACTTTCTTAATTACATTTATCAAACTCTTGTTTGAAGACTCGGCTAGTCCATTTCCTTGGGGATAATAAGCCATGGAATGACCGAGTACGATATTGTATTTCTGGCAAAAGCTGATCATAGCCATAGATTTGAAAGCCTGGGCATTATCCGTGACTATTTTTCGGGGGCAGACGAATCTAGAAAAAATGTTGTCTTCCAAGAAGTCTATTACCACCGAATCTGTTGCCTTTCTGGTTGGAATAGCCTCCACCCATTTAGTGAAGTAATATGTGGCAGTCAGGATCCATTTGTGTTGAGTGCTAGAATGGGGGTTGATTTCGCCTATAAAATCTAGTCCCCATTGCTAGAAAGGGGCTTCCATTTTGACCGGCACCAATGGTAGCGCTGGGAGTTTATGCTTGCCTACGAATAGTTGGCACAAGTTATAGGCTCTGACTTTGGCATTTACGTCTGAGAAAAGTTTTGGCCAATAGTACCCTACCCTAAAGATCTTATAAGTTGTCGCCCTCCAAGCGTGGTGTCCCCCACAGACTCTTTCGTGAAATTCGCTTATCACCCTCTTTGTTTCTGATTTGACTAAACAAACCAACAGGAAACCTAGTGGGTCCTTCTAATATAATTGATTATCAGATATACAGTATTTGACTGCATGTAATTTTAGCATTATGGCTTTGGATGGGGATAAATCACTCGGGCATTTCAATGTCCTCAGGTAAGACACTATGTTTTTGTACCAGTTTGATGAGACAAACTTCTCTTCGATTCTGATTGCGCTTGTTGGCTCATCACACTCGTTCATGTCCACACCTTCTACATATCCTTGTAGGTCATTTATACTGAGAGCTCTGAAATTTGATTCTGCTAAGAGTTTTGCCAAACCTTGTCCTTTTACCAATTTCGTTGGTTTTATCTCTAGGTCAAATTCTTGAATTTTAGCATGCCAATTTCCTGTTCTTCCATCACTGTCAGATTGAACCAAAATATCCTTTACAGAACTGGTAGGTACATACGCGATTATCTTGGAATGTAGCACATAGGTTATGAATGCTTTCAATGCCTTCACCATAGCATACACTTGTTTTTCCATTATATTGTATTTAATTTCTGCGTCTCTGAGACTCTTGCTAAAAAAGGCTATCGGTTGTTCAAAACCTTCTTTGCTTTTTTGGAGGAGTACCGCAATGATTGTGTGTTCAAAGGCAAACGAGAAAATAAGAAAATCTTTTTGATAATCAGGGCTTGCTAGTACAGGTGCCTCACTTATGACTCTCTTGATGTGTGCAAAGGTCGCTTTGGCTTCTGTTGTCCATTTCACTTCGTTGTTTTTCTTTAGCATATCTGTGATCAATTTCACAATTTCAACAAAGTTCAGAATAAATCTCCTCAAAAAATTTATTTTTCCTAAAAATGACTGAATTTCTTTTACATTCCTAGGAATATTTATAGAATCTATAGCCTCAACTCTTTTAGGATCAATTTTAATACCGTCTCGAGACACAATATGGCCCAAGATTTTACCTTCTTGCATGGTGAAGTGGGACTTTTTGGGATTCAAAGACAGACCAAACTTACAGCATTTCTCAAACATCTGCTTGAGATGTACCAGATGATCTTCAATAGATTTAGAAAAAATAGTTAGATCATCAAGATAAATGACCACAAATTTATCCCTTTCACCGATGAAATCAATGTCCATAGCACATTGGAAGGTAGCGCCTGCATTCATTAAACCAAAAGGCATTTTATCATACATAAAAGTACCACAAGGGGTAGTGAAAGTTGTTTTCTCTTTATCTAGTTCACTTACGACGATTTGATTATACCCAGAGAACCCGTTGATCAACGACATCCTGTTTGCCCCAACTACCTTTTCTAAAACATGATCCATTTTGGGTAGAGGGTAGTTATCTTTGAGGGAATACTTATTCAGATTTCTAAAGTCCACACACAGTCTGATCTCCCCACTCTTCTTTCTGACCGGGACTAGGTTTGCTACCCAATTGGAGTATCTCATAGGTACTATTATTTTTGCATCCAAGAGTTTTTTAACTTCCTTTTCGACCAAAGGCAATAAAATAGGGTTGATCTATTTGATTTTTTGTCGAAAGGGTTTGACACCAGGTTTTATAGGTATCTTGTGTTCAATCATAGTGGTGTCATATGTTCTCAGCTCTTCGTAAGACCAAGCGAAAACATCTTTATATTGTCTGAGCAATTCTTTATACTTTCTTTTTACCTCAGGAGGAAGATACTTCGATATTTTTACCATCCTAGGTTCTTCTTTGTTCCCTACATCTCAGTCTTCAACCTCCTCTTGTTGGGGTTGCAGGGTGGATTTCAAGGGTATGTCATTCTGATCGAACAGTCTCTCCAGGGGAATTAGTCCTTTCCAAATCTAATTGTTCTTTAGAACCAACATGCGATGATTTGCAATCTTTTACTGGAACTCTTAAGGATCCTCTCCTTCTTGCATGATCCATATGTGATCATTTTGATTCTCTTGATCAATGTGAGTTTCAGAGAAGTCGCCCACTACTTCTAGGAATTTCTTGATCTGTTCGTCATCCTCGAAAACCTGCCAGTGTTGTATGTTGTTCGAGATGGATAGTTTGTGCCTTACCTCTATGTGGTATTTTAATTTAAAATATGTAGGGGGAGTGAACGTCGAGGTTGCCTTGGCTAATGAGTCAGCCTATAAATTTTCGGCACATGGGATGAAGTGGATATTTACATAAGAGAAGAAATTTTCCATTAGATCCCAATCACAATTTTTGTATGATCTCAATCTCGGGTGCTTGGCCTGGTATTGTCGATTTATCTGTTTCACTATCAACTTTGCGTCTCCATATACTTCTAGGTTCTTTATGTTCAGCTTCCTAGCAGCTTCCAATCCTAATATCAAGGCTTCATACTCACATACATTCTTGGTATAGTCTATATCCGATTGAAGCTTGTAAGAGAAAAGGACAACAAATTTATTTTCAGGTGCCACAAAAAGTACCCCTGCACCTACTCCTTCACATGACAGGGCACCATCAAAAAACATTTTCTAGATCCCAATACTATGCATATTTTTTTATTCTTTCTCATCTATGTAATTTTCTTCTGTGCAGCTATCTATACCATCATCAAAAGACAAAATACAATTTCCTAGATCTTAATCAGCAATGTAAATAGGAAAATTGTTAGGATTCTGAGGATCGCTCACTATATAGGCTAACCTCGTTTCCCTGTATAACTGAGTAAGTTGTCCACCAAACACATGAATTGTGGCGTAAGTCATGTCCAGTTGGAGGGACCCCCCAATTTTGACTCCCCACGACCTTGATAGCAGCAAGCCATACTTTGGGGGGATATCATCAATAACTACATCCATCAGGATGCTTTTGAATGGTACCTGTGCAAGGGTTACTACTAAATCTTTTATCATACCTGTTGGAGCCACCCCTAATTTATTATAACTCTTCACAATTTTCAGTCTTTGATATTTGATTTCTAAGATGGCTTTTTGATTTTTCCTCCCTCGGGATATTAAAAAAAATCCTACAACCTGGTCAAATAAGAAACAATGATTTTTCTCCAGTTAAAACAAATCCACTTTCGTAATAACGATCTGATCTTTTTTCTTTATTTCGGGATATCGCAAATTGGATACCTTAATTTTTGATTTCTCACGTCCCGAGTCACGATAAGGCGAACTCTTTTTAAATTTTCACTCAAGTCAGAAACCTCGATAAAGATTTTTAACTCAGTAATTGGACGTCATCGGGGTTTCGCGCCTCGGCGTTTGTCAAACTTAAATGTTTTTCCTTACCATCTCGAGAACCAAGAACACGAGTCACTTGTGGGTTAACCCTGGTCAAAAACTAAAAGTAAAAATTTAACCGTAGTTAAAGTGAGTTTCGGCGCTTCGTCCCTCAGCATTTTCTTTTCGAAAATCATGATGTCTAAAACCCCGACTCACGAAACCACGATGTGATTATAGTATGATTAATTAGTCACCTGATCCAAGTTTTCTTAATCCTAATTAAGTCTTAATTATCGATATCTTGCAGTTTCGTGACTCGGCATACTAATCTCCCAAAATTTTATCTTCGAAGTTCTGAGACACGATACCATGAGTAAAATGATTAGGAAATTAATCATGCCTTAAATCATGATTATCTTTTAAATCAAAATCGGTACTCGCAGTCTCGCGAGTTGAAAACTTAAAATGTTTAAAGGAAATCCCCGATGCAGCGAAAAGCGAGAAGATTTTTTAACGTTTCTATATTTTGAATATTTTAAAATATAACGAGAAAGGTCTCGTGCATCGAGGCTTGCACTTTTCCCGAGGTAACTTTTTTCTTTCCATAATCCGACTGACTGTCAAACCGCCAAACATTTATGATATTTATGAAGAATTAGGGTGAATCTACGAATAAATAAGATCGGATTTTTATGCAATCAATCTGTTGTTAATTGCGATTGGACAGACTTATTACGGAGAGTACAGAAGTTTCAAATATATACGGGAGTCTCATTTTGTTATAATGAAAACTTTTTCATAAGCAAGCAGAGCTCGTCATTTTCCGAGTGAATTAACTTCTGTATGTATACGCAGGTTTATCGCAGAAGAGCGAAAACGCAAGCTTCAGTCATGGATCCACAGAAAGCGACAAAGGAAAATGTCGAAGTTACAAGTCAGGGCTCAAACAATGTCTCCGATACTTCACCCCGAAGTATCAAATCAATTCCCGACTGGTCGCATGTGTCCAATGTTCTACAGGCAGAATTAGTTGATTACTCAGACGATTCTAACGACAACGAAAGAGACGACTTACACACCAAGTATAAGATATTCGTCCAGTCCGGGATGCACAGAATATCAACCAGGCCCCGGTTGTTACCTTACTATGACATGATCCGCTGGGCTTTGGATCACGTAGAACTACCCACTAGAACAATTATGAACAGTCAGCGAGTGACTATCGGAACTTTCCGGCCGGAGCATTTACAAAGCATGTATAAGCTGCCTTCCACATCTGAATATACATATGGTGTGGATTTCTTGGAAGAATTCAAGGAAAAAGAGTGCATTCAATACGACAAAACCATGCCTGGTTTGATCAAAGACTGGGTTTTGCGAGCCGCGAAATTCAAGGCAAATGAGAATTGCATCTATTCTATTTCCTCTTTGGAGCCACAGTATAAGTACGTGGCCATGACGACATGTCAACTGTTCGGGCGAGAAGACACCACGCATTCTATATCTCTTGGGTGCCTCTCATATTTCGGGTCGCTGAAGGTTGCTCATTCAATTGGGCAAAGATGCTCTCAGACAGCTTGCCCAACAGGGTCATAGAGTATCGGGAGCAAAAGGCAAATGGGAAACCGTCAGTGTTTTACATGTCGGCATATATCATGGATGTGATATGCCCCATGATGCCTTTTCCCTTGACGAATTGGGCTTGGAATCCAACCCAAGAAAAACCAGTGCACGAATACCATGATAAATTATGGGAAAATAAAGCAGGAAAGTTCCCATATGAGATTTTCAATTGGGTGATGGTGCCCCTACACATCACTATTTTTGGTCACCCGCCACCTCGCATATTGGATAGCATTTCAACAGGTCTGAGCGGCATCGCAGATTGGTATGTAGAAGCAGAGTTTTCATACATCAGAGTTTTCGGGGCTTTTGTCCCCCCTCATGCACTACCTTTGTCCATTCCCGATAAACTAGCTTGTCGAGAGGTTGCATGACAAATAGTAATCGCGGGCTTAAGCAAGGAATTCAAGGGCTATTCAAAGAAGGTATGGCCTTCTTTTCCCATTCGAATGAATTCATATTCTTTATTATATTTTGAGCATGCCAAAGCCGAGGTTGCTTCCCTGGAGGACCTAAAGTTGGCCTCCATTGAGATTAAAAAACATGATCCACGGAAAATTGTGAGTAATCATCTGGCTCATGTTGGGCTTAAGATATTCGAACACGATAATTCCCCCTCGAATGACATTTTCTGAGGACAGAGATCTTATGAAGAAGTGTTAGCCCGGATCCAATCGCTAGCACCCGAAGACACAACAGTTGTGTTAAGATTCCAGGAGCATAGGCGAAGATGTCTTCCCACTGTGTTGGGAGGTTTGGCCATTGCCGAGACAAAACATAAAAATGATGAAGATTCTACAGAGGTAATATCTATCCCTGGACAACAGCCGGAAGAGGAGAAAATGAGTAATCCTGAAACAAAAGAGAAGACTCCAGACCCTCCAAGCAAAAAGAGTTCGGAGACTGAGGGAAAAACTCCAGACCCTCCAAGCAAACAGAGTTCGGAGGCTAAACGAAAAACTCCAAACCCACCGAGAAAGAAGATAACAGAGACTGAAAAAGAAACTCCAAATACTCCAAAAGAACAGAACCCTGTCAATACTCCAAAAGAATCAACAAAGAAAATAGGAAAACCCATCACCTATGTCACACCCTTGCAGTCATCACAGGGAGATGTTAGCGAGGGATGGATATTTGGTGAAGAACTGAGGCCTATAAGGGCAGAGGAACTCCCTCCTAATGAGTTCTTTTTTGACAAAAAGAGAAAATATGTAGTGAAGCGAGAATTTTATCAAGAGGGAGAATCCACTGTTAAAAAATACAAAATCATGATAGATGGAAAGAACAAGAAAAGTGACCATCTTGCTCCTGAAATCACTGGAACACTGGGCGCCTACGCTTCGGCGAATCAATTCTCGGTTGGGCAGATGAATCACCAATTAAAAAGGAAAAATCTCCTCATCAGGACCCTCGAGGCCAGGTTGGCTACAGCAACAGAAAATGCCAAGGGCCAGGCCAACATAGAGATGGAACAGGCTAGATTGGCTGATAAAAATGAGATAGAAACGCTCAAATCCAAGCTGGAGCAAGCACATTCGGTGATCCGAGACGGTCGGGTGCAAGCTGGTCAGTAGAGGAATATGATCACAGAGTTACAGGTTAAATTAGAGGTTGTTGAAAGAAAGGTGATCGACGTAGAGGGGTTTAAATCCCGAGCGATCGATATTTGGAGCAGGATCGCTTCTGTACAGCAGAATCTACTGGACAAAGTGGGAGCGATTCGAGAAGATTGCCTGTTGATGCATCAGATTTCCGAGAATCTAACCGTCAGAGGAAGGAAAGCCGAAGTTGCTCGGGTCTCCTTTCAAGAGGCGGTGATAGCTACTAACAACATATTTTCTGCAGGTTCTCACGTACTCACCATTGCTGAACAAACCAGAGGTAACATTCTGTTAAAAGATTGGGAACATAATATTACCTTAAGCAAGGAACAGGCCCAAAAAGTAACACATTCATTAGAAAAATCCTTCAATACTATTGATGGTGAGCTACTAGGTATGGAAAGTGGTGGTGATTCAGAAACGTTAAGGCAAATGAATGTAGAGTAGATTTCCCTCGACTTGAAAGAGAAGAATGAGAGAGATTCGGTGAATATCTCCAAGATGGACAGGGTGGACATGGCTCAAGTTGACCAACACTTAATTCAACCTAGTGCACAACTAAGTGCCCTTGACATTGTTGATGCACAAATGGGAGATAAACTGCCGCAGTTATCCCGAGAGTGTTATTTCACCGAGGCCAGCTGTCAAGAGGAACCTTCGTAGCTTGTGTCCCAATTTGTGGAAAAATGTATCATGTGCACCGAAGCCGCGCAAAGACAAGCACCTGGCGCCATTTGAAAATAAAGTAGGAGAAAAGAGAGTGATTTCGCTCTTTTCGGTTGTAACTGAATTTGAGAAACGGTTGAGTTTCTAAACTGATCTGCTAAGTTGTATAAATATACCACAAAAAGAGAATGAAAAGGCAGGACCTTTTTGGTATCGATTGTAATAGAGTTTTGTATTTGAAGAGGTTAATATACAAGCAATTTGAAGATTATGGTTTTCTGTCTCTACTACTATAACAGAAGAATTCTGGTTTTTTGTCTCTATCTATTGTCTTTCCTCTGCACCGGCTATCAGCAGGTGTAAGACCAATTCGCATTTACAGAATCCTACGTTTATTTTTCGCTATGTCAGTTATTTTCTTATTAATCTCCTCTGCTGCTTATATGTGATTTTTCTTTTGACATGAACCTCATGTTATACACAGCTAAATGTTTCTCTTTCGCATCACACTTTTATATTAAATTATAATGTAGTTACGAGAAAGGGCCTTCTTTGCAATCTTTATTTCGTTCAGAAAACGTAAAAATCTATCTTTATTTCGACCAAATTGAAATAGCACTGAAATATCTCTTTAAATTATTTCCTACGATTATTGTTCCTCAATGACTGTACCTGTAGCTACGCAACCTAATATTGAACCTGGACTATCTAATCAAACACATATTGCTTTAAATATTTTCGATACAATCCTTAAAACTGCTAACACCCGGAAAGAACTTGAGCGTTCATGGGCAGCCATTGAACAAGATATTACTACTCATGAACAGTGGGAAGCTAGACAATGAGAACGTAGAAATCCTCATTAGTTTCCTATACCGAAGGTTAACGTAATCCTCTTATAAATCTTTAACATACTTTCGGATGCCTTGACACTGTACTTTAAGCCTTAGTACAGACTCAGGAACAATATCTTTCTAGCGCCGTTTCCGAGGAGCGAAGTTACGAAATATTTTCCCTGGGAAAACGACAAATTATTTCATTGATAGTGTTACTCTTTAATAGTGAACATAGAGTGCACACAGTTTTAAGGCATTATTAAAAATATTTCACTTGGAGACTCCACGAAAACATAAACTGGCTTCTGGTAGGAAGAGTACCAGACAGAACCCGAATGGCAAGCTGATTACACCTGTTAATGATCCTGAAAAAATTTTAAGAGCGAGAGGCTCGTTTGAGTCAACCGCTGCAGTTACAAGCCTAAAAACCCACCTTTAAAAACTAGATGCCATTCAGAACCTTCTACTTCATCCAGTCTCCTTTTTGATACCAAAGATCCAAAAACAAATTTCTCTGAATTTAGGAGTGAGACCCATCAGAACTTTCCATCTATAAACAAGGGAAAGGGTCCTTTAGAAATATTGTTGTCAGTTGACATACCAGCTTTCCTTCTACAAAACTTCCCAGTCTCGCATGATTCCAAAAAGTCTGTTCCACACTCATTTTCTATACCCGAGTTGATGACAGGCGTCGGAGGAGGTGGCGGAGGCGCTCCTGGTGGAGGAGGTGGAGGTCAAGGAAATGTTGTCCCTCCTCCCAGAGTATTTGAAAAAGTAGCAGCAAGATATGCTCCCCTGGTATTACCTGTTCCCCTCCATGATTTACCTGAAAAACTACATCAAAAATCTTCCTAAGTTCATGGGGGAGGGAGATCTAACCGCAGCCGAGCATATAAATTTCTTCGACCAATTCGCAGACATATGTGGTATTGAGCACGAAGATGTCTATTCGAGACTCCTTGTCCAGACCTTTGAAGGACCGATCCGAAATTGGTTTCGGAGCCTACCCGCAGCTTCTATCCTATCATATGATGCCTTGGAAGATGCTTTCCTAAGACAATGGGGAGAGCGGAAGGATCACTTATATTATCTTACCGAGTTTGGGTCACTTAAGAAAAATAACTCAAAAACAGTTATGGAATTTATTCTGAGATTCAACAAACTGTATAATAAGATTCCAGTCGCAGTTAAACCCTCTGAACCCTCAGCCAAAGTAAGCTTCGCGGGAGACTTCGAGCCGGATTTCACACTACTTTTACGAGAAAGAAGAGGAGCCACCCTAAGTAGAATGCAAGACGATGTTGTCAAAATTGAATCTAATATGATGGCTTTGGGAAAATTAAAATCCAATGTTGAAACAGTCAACCACAATAATAGACGCTATAGGGAACCAGCGGGTCCTTCGGGCTCGAATCGATACACTGATGATAGAGTAGATGATATGGCCCGAGTGATTAAATAACTATCAAATAAAATTTATAGGATGGAATTGGAACAGGTTAGGGCTGATTCTTCAAATAAAAAGGATTTCAGGAGAAACCCAAATCCCCAAAATCAACAGAAACAAATAAAGAACGAAGATCAAAGAATACAAACTCCATTAAAGAATGAAAACTTTATCGGAGCAAATGACTTCCAAGAGCTCGGAGATTCGGAAGATGAGGTCGTTTGTTTCGGTGATGAATGTTCGCAGCCATTTTTGACCAGGGAAGACTATGAGAAATATTTAATTACCCCTCAACCGTCTAATGAAGATGAAGAAGGTGATTCAGCTGATCCCTGTATATCTCAACCAGAAACAGAAATGATAGCGGCTGAGTTTCAACCCAAATACAATATGAGATCTAAAACTAAGCCCACCTCAACTGACCAACCTAAGAGGATCCTTCAAAGGGGCCAAGATCATGAACCCCCTTCAGAAGAGACCTTGTTACCCAGCAACAAAACTAAGGTAGCCAAAACTCAAGGGTCTGAGGCAAAGAAAGTTGAAACTCAAACACTAGAAACCGAACCAGTAAAAAAAGTTACGACTTCAGCTAAGAACACGAGCGATAAGGTGATCCAGACAAGTAAGTCGGAAAGAAAAAATGTGGAAGTCCCAACCAAAGAAACAGATAAGGTAAATACATCTTTCAATCTTGAAAATGAGTTAAACAAAATTAAAATACCAATTCCTTTGGTAGAATTAGCAAAAACTCCTGCTTATCGGAAACGGATTGCCAAAGCGATGGGTGTCTACGATCTAGAGGGTCAGTCTAATGTTATCCGAGAAATTCAGTATGATGTTATCAATCTAGAAGATGATAGACCTAACATCACCTTTGGTCCTCATTTTGAAGGGTCCAAAGACAACGTCGCTCCTTTCTATATCACCCTGAATATTCATGATCAGTTACTGCATAACTGTATGTTAGAATCCAGGGCTTCACATAATGTTATGCCCAAAATTATAATGGAGAGGTTGGGTCTCCATATCACTAGACCCTATGGAAATCTATACTCGTTTGATTCAAGAAAGGTTAAATGTATGGGAATGATAAAAGATCTAGTAGTTACCTTGGCCCAGGTCCCGATCAAGAGTATCCTGATGGATGTGGTTATAGCGGATATTCCCCACAAATATGGTATGTTGTTATCCAGATCATGGGGAGCCAAGTTGGGGGGTTCTCTACAATTGGACATGTCATATGCCACAATCCCTATTTTCAGCGGTCAGTTTACCCGTTTGTATAGAGAAACAAGATTAGTGTATACCATCAGTGATCCTCAAAACCCAAATAACTTTCCCATTTACGTTGCAGACCAAGATCTGGGAAATTGCATATTGTCATTTGATGATGGTTTAGATAGGTGTCCAGAAGAACTCGATATGAAGCAGGAAGATGTTAGCCCCTTGACTGAAGAGTTGTGCAATAATGGTATCTGGAAAATGTATTTCGATGGCGCCTCGTCTTCTGAAGGAGCTGGTGTCGGAGTAATTTTGGTAGCCCCTGAAGGTAAGTTTATTGTTCCTTTCTCATATCGTTTGTAGTGGGACATAGATTACACCAATAACGTATGTGAGTATGAAGCATTAATCTTAGGTTTAGAGGCTGTAAAGAAGTTAAAAATAAAAAACTTGGAGGTTTACGGTGACGCTGAATTGATAGTAAGACAAGTAAACCGACAATACCTAGCCAAGCATCCCAGATTAAGAACATACAGAAATTGTGCTTGGGATTTGATGGAGAATTTTTTCTCCTCTGTAAAAATCCATTTTATTCCTCGTGCAAAGAATCTACATGCTGACGCTTTGGCTAAGGCAGCTTCATCCTTTTCTCCTCCTACAAAGGTCAAACTAAAATATCACATTGAAATCAGATATAAACCCTCTATACCAGACAATGTCAGACACTGGCAGGTCTTTGAAGACGACGAACAAATTCAGAAATTTCTTATGGTAGTAGGTGATTTCTCTAAAACTCATCCAAACCAAGAAAATCAAAATGACCCGATGTGGATTATGCAAGAGGTTGAAGACCCTGAAACCTTTCAAGAAAAAATAGCGGATCATCGTATGTTGGTCCTTAAAAACAACCAAATTCCGAAAGGCTTGATTCCTTTAGAAAGATTGTTCGATCAGAACGACGTACCTGTGAAAACCACTCTGCAGCCCCAACCCGAAGAAGTGGAGGACTACGCTATAGGAACTGAAAAAGAATCTAGGATAGTAAAGATATCTAAATTTCTCCCTCCCAAAGTAAAAGACCAGTACAGAGACCTACTCAGACAGTATAAATATGTTTTCGCCTGGTCCTATGATGAGCTTCGAACGTATGATACTTCCATAATTGGGCACAAGATACCTTTGAAACCTGGGGTCAAGCCTTTTAGGCAAAAGCTCAGGCAATTTAACCCCCTTTTGTTGCCCGTCATTGAAAAGGAAGTTAAGAAGCTTTTAGATGAGAAAATAATTGTACCTCTAAGGTACTTAGACTGGGTGGCAAATTTGGTCCCTGTCAGAAAAAAGAACAAAGAGATCAGATTGTGTGTGGATTTCCGGAACTTGAACAAGTCCTCACTTAAGGATAATTATCCGCTTCCCAAAATGGACCACATCCTAGAAAGGGTAGTTGGATCAAATCGAATGTCTATGATAGATGGGTTCTCTGGGTACAACCAAATCGCCATGAACGAGCAAGACAGAAAAAAAATTGCTTTCACCACACCATGGGGTACATTCATGTATGACAAAATGTCGTTTTGTTTGATGAATGCAGGGGCTACATTCCAGCGCGCTATGTACATCGCTTTCGTTGGAGAAAGAGACAAGTTCGTAGTCATCTACCTTGACGATTTGACAGTTTTCTCTAAAACTGATGAAGAACATTTGATCCACTTCAAACAGACTTTCGAAAAATGCCGCAGGTATGGCCTGTCTTTGAACCCAAAGAAATCACATTTCGCGATGCAGGAAGGTAAGCTTATGGGGCATATTGTATATAAAGATGGGATCATGATTTATCCTAAGAGGATTGAAGCAATAGAAACTATAAATATTCCCAGAAACGTAAAAGAAATTCAATCTTTCTTAGGTACAATAAATTTTTTACGGAGGTTTATCCCCAATTTTGCTGAGATTGTAAAGTTGATCACAGGAATGTTGAAGAAGGATAGCAAAGTAAATTGGACGACCGAGGCTAAAGCTTCGTTCGCACACATTAAAAAGGTCATCAGCAAAGCACCTATGTTAGCAAGCCCAGATTACTTGAAAGACTTCCTCATCTTCTCGTTCTCTTCTGAACATACTATCGTTGTGGTGTTAGTGCAAAAGGATGACGAATGTTTCGAACGGCCGATCGCATTTTTCAGCAAGAGCCTTAGAGACGCCGAACTAAAGTATGATATAATGGAAAAACAAGCGTACACAATGGTGAAAGCGCTGAAAGCATTTAGAGCCTATGTGTTGCATTCAAAAATTATCGCATACATGGCAGCCAGTGATGTGAAAGATATACTGGTACAGCGAGATAGTGATGGAAAACGAGGGCGCTGGCTCACCAAAATATAGGAATTTGATCTGGAAGTCAAGCCTACTAAATTGATAAAGGGCCAGGGTCTGGCCAAACTCTTGGCTGAGTCTAACCTTAGAGCTCTTGATATCAATTGCCTCCAAGGGGAGGATGGAGACACACATTTGCAAGAGTCGGATGACCACACACATCCAAGCAAGGTTGAAGAAAAATTCATATCGTCGGGCTGGTATAAAGACATAGTTTTCTATTTGTTAAACCTGAAATGTCCAGATGGATTATTGCCATCCAAATGTAGAACTTTGAAGCTCCATGCTGTAAAATATTGCATCGTCGAAAATCAGCTATACCGGAAGGATCCACTCGGGATTTTACTAGTCTGTCTGGTTGAGTAGGAAACTCCACGGGTTATACGATAATTTCATGAAGGGATCTGTGGAGGACACCATGCATGGAGAGCCACAGCCTACAAGATCCTGAGGGCCAGATACTATTGGCCGAAACTATTTTCGGACGTCAATGCCAAAGTGCGTTCCTATTACTCGTGTCAAATATTCGCTGGTAAGCAGAAACTCCCTGCACTGCCACTTGTTCCGGTCAAAGTCGAAGCTCCATTTCAAAAATGGGGTCTAGACTCTATAGGGGAAATTAATCCCCATTCCAGTGCTCAACATAAGTGGATATTAACAACCACAGATTACTTTACAAAGTGGGTGGAAGCCATTCCAACCAAAAGGGCAACAGACTCAGTGGTGATCGACTTCTTGGAAGATAACATCTTGTCAAGATTCGGCTGTCCCCAAAATATTGTTACTGAAAACGCCCAGGCCTTTAAGTCCATGGCTATGATCAGCTTCTGTCAAAAGTACAATATCGTTCTCGTCCATTCCACTGCTTATTACACCCACTGAAACAGGTTGGCCGAATCATCTAACAAGAGCCTGGTAAACATAATCAAAAAAATACTGGATGAAAACAAAAGTTCCTGGCATGCGCACCTGAAGTATGCATTGTGGGTGAATCGCATCAGCACTAAAAGGTCTATCGTCATTTCGCTGTTTCAAATGGTCTATGGTACAAATGCGGTTCTACCCATAAACTTAGCATTGCCAGTAATGAAGTTATGGCAGGATCAGAACGAGGAACCCAATCATGTAACCAGGAGAATTAACCAGCTAATTGAGGTTCAACAGCATAGAGTGGAGGTTGATGAGAAAACGCAGAAGTATCGGGACGATATGAAAGCATTGTTCAACCTCAAGGTGAAGGACAGAGAATTCCTCCCAGGTGACTTAGTGTTAATATGGGATAAGAGAAGGGAAGAAGTAGCGAAGCATGGCAAATTTGATCACCTTTGGTATGGACCATTCAGGGTCTCGGCTCCAGAAGGAAAAAATTCCTTTCTTCTGGAAAATATTGATGGAGAAGTTCTCAACGCCCCTGTCAACGGGCGGTATCTAAAGCACTACATGACCTAACATTTTCAAAAAAAAATAAAAAAAAATAAATAAATAAATATTTTTTTGTAAATAAATAAATTTTATTATGAGGGTTTTGTACATACTTATATTTTTCGTTCAAACATTTACTTTTAATTTTTTGGTTTTCGTTCCTAAACTCTGAACACATTTTCAATAAGAGTTGTATTTGGTTTTACAGGTTTCCAGTTGTAGACGAATTAACAGGCAAAGAAATTTGCAGGTCAGTGTCAGGAATGGAACGGCATAAGACAGGTGATATCTAAACTTTAGTTTCATAGTGCACCAAGAAAATGAAAAGAAAAGGTAAAGGTGAGCTCTCAAAAAACACAAGTTATAAAAGACTGTTTTAAATCAACCAAGGTAACGTTTTTTAATTAACGTATGGGTTAAAATATTTGGATTATAGTGATTTGAATGAATACTCTAAATCTGAAAGCAGCGAGTCAGAATATTTGTCCCTAGAGTTGCCCAGAAAAGACAGTCTTGGACTGTTTCGACCTTTTGTGTGTTCAGTCACTAAACCGTTGCCTTATATCCTGTCCATCTCTGGGTCTAACTTTTAGCAAATTGTTATCCTTCCGAGTCATTGCAACGGGACAAAAGTTTTTCGTTTTAAGCCTCAGAGGTTTCGAAACAGATCTTGATAGGGAAGCTGGTCTTCACAACTACTCGTTTTCTTGCTAAATGAAGGAACATTTAGAGCGATCTTAACTTTCCTAGGCTTTTTAACAGCGTCGAAAGAATCAAATCTTGCTCAGATCGGATGCCCCTTAAAAAATATAATCCCCTTTTTCCCTAAGAATGAAGGTTTTGTGAAGGTCACGCGAAGCTTGGTACCAAGTAACCAAATTGAGTTGACAGACCTATGATGCAAAATATTACACAGATATCAACCCTGATATAAACTGATTGCTTCCATCTTCGTTCTTTAAGAGTAAATTATAAGGCAGGTGGTGAAAGGAAATTCATAAATGATTGCCCCCACCTAGTCCAAAGAGACGATGAAAGGAAATTCATAAATGATTGCCCTCGTCTCAGCGTTTAAACGCATAAAAATTTTCCGAAGTGGTGAAAAGAAATTCAGTAAAAAAGGGTTAGACAACTTCACTGGGGTACTGAACAGGCTCGCTGGCAGTGAAGCAATGTCTGAGATATCTGTAAGGTTGTCATACATGAATACCAAGCTACTCTGGTAAACAATGCTTTCTTAAAACCTAATCAACATCCCAAATTCAAACGGGACTTCCCATTTTAAAAAGATATATATTTTCATCCATTTGATGCAGGCCGAGAGACTCAAGAATTTTTTAATCTCCTAGGGTTGTTTCGACTGTCTTGAAACTTACCCAAAGTTTGGTAGTGGGATGGGGAAAATTGTGAAAGATACTACAACTATGTTGGAAAGAGTGTCTAATTTTGAAAAAACTTCTCAAGGTAAAAAAATAAGTATTTTCCCCCTTCAATCCTTTTTCCTTTGTTTTTCCACAGGTTTGAGCTTCTGACTCCATTTACCCAATATTGGCACGTGGTCTACTGTTCTTCCCGCCTCACAAGAAGGCGTGATCCCTAGTTGAAGCCTATCTTGGATCCGCCCCTAATTTATTATAACTCTTCACAATTTTCAGTCTTTGATACTTGATTTCTAAGATGGCTTTTTGATTTTTCCTCCCTCGGGATTTTAAAAAAAATCCTACAACCTGGTCAAATAAGCAACAATGTTTTTTCTCCACTTAAAACAAATCCGCTTTCATAATAACGATCTAATTTTTTTTCTTTATTTTCAGATCTCGTAAATCGGATACCTTAATTTTTTATTTCTCACGTCCTGAGTCACGATAAGGCGAACTCTTTTTAAATTTTCACTCAAGTCAGAAACCTGGGTAAAGTTTTTTAACTAGGTAATTGGACGTCATCGGGGTTTCGCGCCTCAGCGTTTTTCAAACTTAAATGTTTTTCCTTACCATCCCGAGAGCCAAGAACACGAGTCACTTGTGGGTTAACCCTAGTCAAAAACTAAAAGAAAAAAGTTAATCGTAGTTAAAGCGCGTTTCGGCGCTTCGTCCCTCGGCGTTTTCTTTTCGAAAATCATGATGTCTAAAACTCCGAATCACGAAACCATGATGTGATTATAGTATGATTAATTAGTCACCCGATCCAAGTTTTCTTAATCCTAATTAAGTCTTAATTATCGTTATCTCGCAGTTTCGTGACTCGGCATACTAATCTCCAAAAATTTTATCTTTGAAGTTCCGAGTCACGATACCGCGAGTAAAATGATTAGGAAATTAATCATGCCTTAAATCACGATTATCTTTTAAATCAAAATTGATACTCGCAATCTCGCGAGTTGAAAACTTAAAATGTTTAAAGGAAATCCCCAATGCAGCGAAAAGCGAGAAGATTTTTTAACGTTGCTATATTTTGAATATTTTAAAATATAATGAGAAAGGTCTCGCGCATCGAGGCTTGCACTTTTCCCGAGGTAACTTTTTTCTTTCCATAATCCGACTGACTGTTAAACTGCCAAACATTTATGATATTTATGAAGAATTAGGGTGAATCTACGAATAAATAAGATCGGATTTTTACGCAATCAATCTGTTGTTAATTGCGACTGGACAGACTTATTACGGAGAGTACAAAAGTTTCAAATATATACGGGAGTCTCATTTTTTTATAATGAAAACTTTTTCATAAGCAAGTAGAGCTCGTCATTTTCCGAGTGAATTAACTTCTGTATGTATACGCAGGTTTATCGCAGAAGAGCGAAAACGTAAGCTTCAGTCATGGCTCTGCGGAAAGCGACGAAGGAAAATGTCAAAGTTACAAGTCAGGGCTCAGACAATGTCTCCGATACTTCACCTCGACGTATCAAATCAATTCCCAACTGGTCGCATGTGTCCAATGTTCTACAGGCAGAATTAGTTGATTACTCAGATGATTCTGACGACAATGAAAGAGACAACTTACACACCAAGTATAAGATAGTCGTCCAGACCGGGATGCACAGAATAGCAACCAGGCCCTGGTTGTTACCTTACTATGACATGATCCACTGGGCTTTGGATCACATAGACCTGCCCACCAGAACAATTATGAACAGTCAGTGAGTGACTATCGAAACTTTTCGGCCCGAGAATTTACAAAGCATGTATAAGCTTCCTTCCACATATGAATATACATATGGTGCGGATTTCTTGGAATAATTCAAGGAAAAAGAGTGCATTCAATACGACAAAACCATGCCTGGTAGTATCAAAGATTGGGTTTCGCGGGCCGCGATATTCAGGGCAAATGAGCAGGGCATCTATTCTATTTCCTCTTTGGAGCCACAGTATAAGTACGTGGCCATGATGACATGTTGACTGTTTCGGTGGGAAGACACCATGCATTTCTATATCTCTTGGGTGCCTCTCATATTTCGGGTCACTGAAGGTTTCTCATTCAATTGGGCAAAGATGCTCTCAGACAGCTTGTCCAACAGGGTCATAGAGTATCGGGAGAAAAAGGCAAATGGGAAACCGTCAGCGTTTTACATGTCAGCATATATCATGGATGCGATATGCTCCATGACGCCTTTTCCCTTAATGAATTGGGCTTGGAATCGAACGCAAGAAAAACCAGTGCACGAATACCATGATAAATTATGGGAAAATAAAGCAGGAAAGTTCCCATATGAGATTTTCAATTGGGTGATGGTGCCCCTGCACATCACTATTTTTGGTCACCCTCCACCTTGCATATCGGATAGCGTTTCAACAGGTCTGAGCGGCATCACAGATTGGTATGTAGAAGCAGATTTCTCATACATCAGAGTTTCCGGGGCTTTTGTTCCCCCTCATGCACTACCTTTGTTCATTCCCGATAAACTAGCTTGTCGAGAGGTTGCGTGGCAAACAGTAATCGGGAGCATAAGCAAGGAACTCAAGGGATATTCAAAGAAGGTATGGCCTTCTTTTCCCATTCTAATGAATTCATATTCTTTATTAGATTTCGGGCATGCCAAAGACGAGGTTGCTGCCCTGGAGGACCTAAAGTTGGCCTCCATTGAGATTAAAAAACATGATCCATAGAAAATTGTGAGTAATCATCTGGCTCATGTTGGGCTTAAGAGATTCGAACACGATAATTCCCCCTCGGACGACATTTTCCGAGGAGCAAGATTTTATGAAGAAGTGTTAGCCCGGATCCAATCGCTAGCACTCGAAGACACAGCAGTTGTATTAAGATTCTAGGAGCATAGGCGAAGATGTCTTCCCACTGTGTTGGGAGGTTTGGCCATTGCCGAGACAAAACATAAAAATGTTGAAGATTCTACAGAGGTAATATCTATCCCTGGACAACAGCCGGAAGAGGAGAAAACGAGTAATCCCGAAACAAAAGAGAAGACTCTAGGCCCTCCAAGCAAAAAGAGTTCAGAGACTGAGGGAAAAACTCCAGACCCTCCAAGCAAACAGAGTTCAGAGACTGAAGGAAAAACTCCAGACCCATCGAGAAAGCAGATAGCAGAGACTGAAAAATAAACTCCAAATACTCCAAAAGAACAGAACCCTGTCAATACTCCAAAAGAATCAACAAAACAAATACGAAAACCCATCACCTCTGTCACACCCTTGCAGTCGGCACTGGGAGATCTTAGTGAGGGATGGATATTTGGTGAAGAACTGAGGCCTATAAGGGCAGAGGAACTCCCTCCTAATGAGTTATTTTTTTACAAAAAGAGAAAAGTTGTAGTGAAGCGAGAATTTTATCAAGAGGGAGAATCCACTGTTAAAAAATACAAAATCATGACAGATGGCAAGAACAAGAAAAGTGACCAGCTTGCTACTGAAATCACTGGAACAATGGGTGCCTACGCTTCGGCGAATCAATTCTCGATTAGGTAGATGAATCACCAATTAAAAATAAAAAATTGCCTCATCCGGACCCTCGAGGCCAGGTTGGCTACAGCAACAGAAAATGCCAAGGGCCAGGCCAACATAGATATGGAACAGGCTAGATTGGCTGATAAAAATGAGATAGAAATGCTCAAAGCCAAGCTGGAGCAAGCACATTCAGTGATCCTAGACGGTCGGGTGCAGGCTAGTCAGCAGAGGAATATGATCACAGAGATACAGGTTAAATTAGAGGTCGCTGAAAGCAGGGTGATCGACGTAGAGGGGTTTAAATCCCGAGCGATCGATATTCGGAGCAGGATCTCTTCTGTACAGCAGAATCTGCTGGACAAAGTGGGAGAGATTCGAGAAGATTGCCTGTTGATGCATCAGATTTCCGAGAATCTAACCGTCATAAGAAGGAAAGCCGAAGCTTCTCGGGTTGCCTTTCAAGAGGCGGTGATAGCTACTAACAACAGATTTTCTGCAGGTTCTCACGTACTCACCATTGCTGAACAAACTAGAGGTAACATTCTGTTAAAATATTGGGAACATAATATTACCTTAAGCAAGGAACAGGCCCAAAAAGTAACACATTCATTAGAAGAAGCCTTCAATACTATTGATGGTGAGCTACTAGGTATGAAAAGTGGAGGTGATTCAGAAACGTTAAGGAAAATGAATGTAGAGAAGATTTCCCTCGACCTGAAAGAGAAGAATGAGAGAGATTCGGCGAATATCTCCAAGATGGACAGGGTGGACATGGATAAAGTTGACCAACACTTAATTCAACCTAGTGCACAACTAAGTGCCCTTGACATTGTTGATGCACAAATGGGAGATATGATGTCGCAATTAGCCCGAGAGTGCTATTTCGCCGAGGCCAACTGTCAAGCGGAACCTTCGCAGCTTGTGTCCCAATTTGTGGAAAAATGTATCATGTGCACCGAAGTCGTGCAAAGACAAGCACCTGGAACCATTTGAAAATAAAGTAGGAGAAAAGAGAGTGATTTCGCTCTTTTCGGTTGTAACTGAATTTGAGAAACGGTTGAGTTTCTAAACTGATCTGCTAAGTTGTATAAATATACCACAAAAAGAGAATGAAAAGGCTGGACCTTTTTGGTATCGATTGTAATAGATTTTTTCATTTGAAGAGGTTAATATACAAGAAATTTGAAGATTCTTGATTCCGTCCAGACTGTATTATCAAGTTTGCTTCTTTGTACTTCATGTTTCATTTCATTCCACTCATTCATAACTGATGTTCCTTTTTATAATTTAGTACGACCACTACTATAATCGAAGAATTCTAGTTTTCTGTCTCTGTCTATTGTCTTTCCTCTGCACCAGCTATCAGCGGGTGTAAGACCAATTCGCATTTATAGAATCCTACATTTATTTTTCGCTATGTCAGTTACTTTCTCATTAATCTCCTCTTCTGCTTATATGTGATTTTTCTTTTGACAGGAAACTCATGTTATACGCAGCTAAATGTTTCTCTTTCGCATCACACTTTTATATTAAATTATAATGCAGTTACGGGAAAGGGCCTTCTTTGCAATCTTTATTTCATTCAGAAAACATAAAAATCTATCTTTATTTCGACCAAATTGAAACAGTGCTGAAATCTCTCTTTAAATTATTTCCTATGATTACTATTCCTCAATCACTGTACCTACAGCTACGCAACCTAATATTGAACCTGGACTATCTAATCAAACACATATTTCTTTAAATCTTTTCGATACAATCCTTAAAACTGCTAACACCTGGGAAGAACTTGAGCGTTCATGGGCATCCATTGAACAAGATATTACTACTCAGGAACAGTGGGAAGATAGAAAACAAGAACGTAGAAATCCTCATTAGTTTCCTATACAGAAGGTTAACGTAATCCTCTTATAAATCTTTAACATACTTTCGGATGCCTTGACACTGTACTTTAAGCCTTAGTACAGACTCAGGAACAACATCTTTCTGGCGCCATTGCCAGGGAGCGAAGTTACGAAATATTTTCCCTGGGAAAACGAAAAATTATTTCGTTGATAGTGTTACTCTTTGATAGTGAACATAGAGTGCACACAGTTTTAAGGCTTTATTAAAAATCTTTCACTTGGCGACTCCACGAAAACATAAACTGGCTTTTGGTAGGAAGAGTACCAGACATAACCCGGATGGCAAGCTGATTACACCTGTTAATGATCCTGAAAATTTTTTAAGAGCGAGAGGCTTGTTTGATTCAACCGCTGCAGTTTACAAGCCTAAAAACCCACCTTTAAAAATTAGATGCCATTCAGAACCTTCTACTTCATCCAGTCTCCTTTTTGATACCAAAGATCCGAAAACAAATTTCTCTGAATTTAGGAGTGAGACCCATCAGACTTTTCCATCTATAAACAAGGGAAAGGGTCCTTTAGAAAGATCGTTGTCAGTTGACATACCATATTTCCTTCGACAAAACTTCCTAGTCTCGCTTGATTCCAAAAAGTCTGTTCCACACTCATTTTCTATACCCAAGTTGATGGCAGGCGTTGAAGGAGGTGGTGGAGGCGCTCCTGGTGGAGAAGGTGGAGGTCAAGGAAATGTTGTCCCTCCTCCAAGAGTATTTTCAAAAGTAGCAGCAAGATATGCTCCCCTGGTATTACCCGTTCCCCTCCATGATTTACCTGAAAACTACATCAAAAATCTTCCTAAGTTCACGGGGGAGGGAGATCTAACCGCAGCCGAGCATATAAATTTCTTCGACCAATTCGCAGACATCTGTGGTATTGAGCACGAAGATGTCTATTAGAGACTCCTTGTCCAGACCTTTGAAGGACAGGTCCAAACTTGGTTTCGAAGCCTACCCGCAACTTCTATCCTATCATATGATGCCTTGGAAGATGCTTTCCTAAGACAATGGGGAGAGCGGAAGGATCACTTATATTATCTTACCGATTTTGGGTCACTAAAGAAAAAAAACTCAGAAACAGTTATGGAATTTATTCTGAGATTCAACAAACTGTATAATAAGATTCCAGTCGTAGTTAAACCCTCTGAACCCTCAGCCAAAGTAAGCTTCGCAGGAGCCCTCAAGCCGGATTTCACACTACTTTTACGAGAAAGAAGAGGAGCCACCCTAAGTAGAATGCAAGACGATGTTGTCGAAATTGAATCTAATATGATGGCTTCGGGAAAATTAAAATCCAAAGTTGAAACAGTCAACCACGATAATAGACGCTATAGGGAACCAGCGGGTCCTTCAGGCTCGAATCGATACACTGATGATAGAGTAGATGATATGGCCTGAGTGATTAAAGAACTGTCCAATAAAATTTCTAGGATGGAATTGGAACAGGTTAGGATTGATTCTTCAAATAAAAAGGATTTCAGGAGAAACCTAAATCCCCAAAATCAACAGAAACAAATAAAGAACGAAGATCAAAGAATACAAACTCCATTAAAGAACGAAAACTTTATTGAGGCAAATGACTTCCAAGAGCTCGGAGATTCGGAAGATGAGGTCGCGTGTTTCGGTGATGAATGTTCGCAGCCATTTTTGACCAAGGAAGACTATGAGAAATCTTTAATTACCCCTCAACCATATAATGAAGATGAAGAAGGTGATTAAGCTGATCCCTATATATCTCAACCAGAAACAGAAATGATAGCGGCTGAGTTTCAACCCAAATACAATCTGAGATCTAAAACTAAGCCCACCTCAACTGACCAACCTAAGAGGATCCTTCAAAGGGGCCAAGCTCATGAACCTCCTTCGGAAGAGACCTTGTTACCCAGCAACAAAACCAAGGTAGCCAAAACTCAATGGTCCGAGGCAAAGAAAGTTGAAACTCACACACTAGAAACCGAACCAGTAAATAAAGTTATGACTTCAACTAAGAACTGGAGCGATAAGGTGATCTAGACAAGTAAATCGGAAAGAAAAAATGTGGAAGTCCCAACCAAAGAAACAGATAAGGTAAATACATCTTTCAGTCTTGAAAATGAGTGAAACAAAATTAAAATACCAATTCCTTTGGTAGAATTAGAAAAAAATCCTTCTTATCGGAAATAGATTGCCAAAGCGATGGGTGTCTACGATCTAGAGGGTCAGTCTGATGTTATCCGAGAAAGTCAGTCTGATGTTATCAATTTGGAAGATGATAGACCTAACATCACCTTTGGTCCTCATTTTGAAGGGTCCAAAGACAACGTCGCTCCTTTCTATATCACCTTGAATATTCATGATCAATTACTGCATAACTGTATGTTAGACTCCAGGACTTCACATAATGTTATGCCCAAAATTATAATGAAGAGGCTAGGTCTCCAGATCACCAGACCCTATGGAAATCTATACTCATTTGATTCGAGAAAGGTTAAATGTATGGGAATGATAAAATATCTGGTAGTTACCTTGGCCCAAGTCCCGGTCAAGAGTATCCTGATGGATGTGGTTATAGCGGATATTCCCCCCAAATATGGTATGTTGTTATCCAGATCATGTGGAGCCAAGTTGGGGGGTTCTCTACAATTGGACATGTCATATGCCACAATCCCTATTTTCGGCGGTCAGTTTACCCGTTTGTACAGAGAAACAAGATTAGCGTATATCGTCAGTGATCCTCAAAACCCAAATAACTTTCCCATTTACGTTGCAGACCAAGATCTGGGAAATTGCATAGTGTCATTTGATGATGGTTTAGATGGGTTTCCAGAAGAAATCGATATGAAGAAGGAAGATGTTAGCCCCTTGACTGAAGAGTTGTGCAATAATAGTATCTGGAAAATGTATTTCGATGGCGCCTCGTCTTCTGAAGGAGCTGGTGCCGGAGTAATTTTGGTAGCCCCTGAAGGTAAGTTTATTGTTCCTTTCTCATATCATTTGCAGTGGGACATAGATTACACCAATAACGTATGTGAGTATGAAGCATTAATCTTAGGTTTAGAGGCTGCAAAGAAGTTAAAAATAAAAAACTTGGAGTTTTACGGTGACGCTGAATTGATAGTAAGACAAGTAAACCGACAATACCTAGCCAAGCATCCCAGATTAAGAACATACAGAAATTGTGCTTGGGATTTGATGGAGAATTTTTTCTCCTCTGTAAAAATCCATTTTATTCCTCGCGCAGAGAATCTACATGCTGATGCTTTGGCCAAGGCAGCTTCAACCTTTTCTCCTCCCACGAACGTCAAACTAAAATATCACATTGAAATCAGATATAAACCCTCTATACCAGACAATGTCAGACACTGGCAGGTCTTTGAAGATGACGAACAAATTCAGAAATTTCTTATGGCAGTAGGTGAGTTCTCTGAAACTCATCCAGACCAAGAAAATCAAAATGACCCAATGTGGATTATGAAAGAGGGTGAAGACCCTGAAACCTTTCAAGAAAAAATAGCAGATCATCGTATGTTGGTTCTTAAAAACAACCAAATTCCGAAAGGCTTGATTTCTTTAGAAATATTGTTCGATCAGAACGACGTACCTGTGAAAACCACTCTGCAGCCCCAACCCGAAGAAGTGGAGGACTGCGATATAGGAACTAAAAAAGAATCCAGGATAGTAAAGATATCTAAATTTCTCCCTCCCAAAGTAAAAGACCAGTACAGAGACCTACTCAGACAGTATAAAGATGTTTTCGCCTGGTCCTATGATGAGCTTCGAACGTATGATACTTCCATAATTGAGCACAAGATACCTTTGAAACCTAGGGTCAAGCCTTTTAGGCAAAAGCTCGGGCAATTTAACCCCCTTTTATTGCCCGTCATTGAAAAGGAAGTTAAGAAGATTTTAGACGCGAAAATAATTGTACCTCTAAGGTACTCAGACTGGGTGGCAAATTTGGTCCCTGTCAGAAAAAAGAACGGAGAGATCAGATTGTGTGTGGATTTCCGGAACTTGAACAAGTCCTCACTTAAGGATAATTATCCACTTCACAAAATGGACCACGTCCTAGAAAGGGTAGTTGGAGCAAATCGAATGTCTATGATAGATGGGTTCTCTGGGTACAACCAAATCGCCATGAACGAGAAAGACAGAGAAAAAACTGCTTTCACAACACCATGGGGTACATTCATGTATGACAAAATGTCGTTTGGTTTGATGAATGCAGGGGCTACATTCTAGCGTGCTATGGACATCGCTTTCGTTGGAGAAAGAGACAAGTTCGTAGTCATCTACCTTGACGATTTGATGGTTTTCTCTAAAACCGATGAAGAACATTTGATCCACTTAAAACAGACTTTCGAAAAATGCCACAGGTATGGCCTGTCTTTGAACCCAAAGAAATCACATTTTGCGATGCAGGAAGGTAAGATTCTGGGGCATATAGTATCTAAAGATGGGATCAAGATTGATCCTAAGAGGATTGAAGCAATAAAAACTATAAATATTCCTAGAAACATAAAAGAAATTCAATCTTTCTTAGGTACAATAAATTTTTTAGGGAGGTTTATCCCCAATTTTGCTGAGATTGTAAAGTTGATCACAGGAATGCTGAAGAAGGATAGCAGAGTAAATTGGACGACCGAGGCTAAAGCGTCATTCGCACACATTAAAAAGGTCATCAGCGAAGCACCTGTGTTAGCAAGCCCAGATTACTTGAAAGACTTCCTCATCTTCTCGTTCGCTTCTGAACATACTATCGTTGCGGTGTTACTGCAAAAGGATGACGAAGGTTTCGAACGGCTGATCGCGTTTTTCAGCAAGAGACTTAGAGACGCTGAACTAAAGTATGATATAATGGAAAAATAGGCGTACGCAATGGTGAAAGCGCTGAAAGCATTTAGAACCTATGTGTTGCATTCAAAAATTATCGCATGCGTGCTAGCCAGTGCTGTGAAAGATATACTGGTACAGCCATATAGTGATGGAAAACGAGGGTGCTGGCTCGCCAAAATACAGGAATTTGATCTGGAAGTCAAGCCTACTAAATTGATAAAGGGCCAGGGTCTGGACAAACTCTTGGCCGAGTCTAACCTTAGAGCTCTTGATATCAATTGCCTCCAAAGGGAGGACGGAGACACACATTTGCAAGAGTTGGATGACCAGACACATCCAAGCAAGGTTGAAGAAAAATTCATATCGTCGGGCTGGTATAAAGACATAGTTTTCTATTTGTTAAACCTGAAATGTCCAGATGGATTATCGCCAGCTAAATGCAGAACTTTGAAGCTCCATGCTGTAAAATATTGCATCGCCGAAAATCAGCTATACTGGAAGGATCCACTCGGGTTTTTACTAGTCTGTCTGGCTGAGTCGGAAACTCCACGGGTTATACAAGAATTTCATGAAGGGTTCTGTGGAGGACACCATGCCTGGAGAGCCACAACCTATAAGATCCTGAGGGCCAGATACTATTGGCCGAAACTATTTTCAGACGTTAACGGCAAAGTGCGTGCCTGTTACTCGTGTCAAATATTCGTTGGTAAGTAGAAACTCCCTGCACTGCCACTTGTTTCAATCAAAGCCGAAGCTCCATTTCAACAATGGGGTCTAGACTTTATAGGGGAAATTAATCCCCATTCTAGTGCTCAACATAAGTGGATATTAACAGCCACAGATTATTTTACAAAGTGGGTGGAAGCCATTCCAACCAAAAGGGAAACAGACTCGGTGGTGATCGACTTCTTGGAAGATAACATCTTGTCAAGATTCGGTTGTCCCCGAAAGATTGTTACTGACAAGGCCCAGGCCTTTAAGTCCATGGCTATGATCAGCTTCTGTCAAAAGTACAATATCGTTCTCGGCCATTCCACTTCTTATTACCCCCAGGGAAACGGGCTGGCCGAATCATCTAACAAGAGCCTGGTAAACGTAATCAAAAAAATACTGGATGAAAAAAAAAGGTCCTGCCATGCGCATCGGAAGTACGCATTGTGGGTGAATCACATCAGCACTAAAAGGTCTATCGGAATTTCTCCATTTCAAATGGTCTATGGTACAAATGCGGTTCTACCCATAAACTTAGCATTGCCAATAATGAAGTTATGGCAGGATCAGAACGAGGAACCCAATCATGTAACCAGGAGAATTAACCAGCTAATCGAGGTTCAACAACATAGAGAGGAGGTTGATGAGAAAACGTAGAGGTATCGGGATGATATGAAAGCATTGTTCGACCTCAAGGTGAAGGACAGAGAATTCCTCCCGGGTGACTTAGTGTTAATATGGGATAAGAGAAGGGAAGAAGCAGCGAAGCATGGAAAATTTGATCACCTTTGGTATGGACCATTCAGGGTCTCGGCTCCAGAAGGAAAAAATTCCTTTCTTCTGGAAAATATTGATGGAGAAGTTCTCAGCGCCCCTGTCAACGGGCGGTAACTAAAGAACTACATGACGTAACATTTTCAAAAAAATAAAAAATAAATAAAAATAAAAATAAATAAAAATAATAATTTTTTGTAAATAAATAAATTTTATTATGAGGGTTTTGTACATACTTATATTTTCGTTCAAACATTTACTTTTAATTTTTTGGTTTTCGTTCCTAAACTCTCAACACATTTCCAATAAGAGTTGTACTTGTTTTTACAGGTTTCCAGCTGCAGACGAATTAACAGGCAAAGAAATTAGCAGCTCGGTGTCAAGCATGGAACGGCATAAGACAGGTGATATCTAAAATTTAGTTTCATAGTGCACCAAGAAAATGAAAAGAAAAGGTAAAGGTGAGCTCTCGAAAAACACAAGTTATAAAAGACTGTTTTAAATCAACCAAGGTAACGTTTTTTAATTGCAGTATGGGTTAAAATCTTTGGATTATAGTGATTTGAACGAATACTCTAAATCTGAAAGCAGCGAGTTAGAATATTTTCCTCTAGAGTTGCCCAGAAAAGACAGTCTTGGACTGTTTCTACCTTTTGTGTGTTCAGTCACTAAACCGCTGCCTTATATCCTGTCCATCTTTGGGTCTAACTTTTAGCAAATCGTTATCCTTCCAAGTCATTGCAACGGGATAAAAGTTTTTCATTTTAAGCCTCAGAGGTTTCGAAACAGATCTTGATAGGGAAGCTGGTCTTCACAACTACTCGTTTTCTTGCTAAATGAAGGAACGTTTAGAGCGATCTTAACTTTCCTAGGCTTTTTAACAGCGTCAGAAGAATCAAAGCTTGCTCAGATCGGATGCCCCTTAAAAAATATAATCCCCTTTTTCCCTAAGAATGAAGGTTTTGTGAAGGTCACAGGAAGCTTGGTACCAAGTAACCAAATTGAGTTGACAGACCTATGATGCAAAATATTACACAGATATCAACCCTGATATAAATTGATTGCTCCCATCTTCTTGCTTTAAGAGTAAATTATAAGGCAGGTGGTGAAAGGAAATTCAGAAATGATTGCCCCCACCTAGTCCAAGGAGACGATGAAAGGAAATTCATAAATGATTTCCCTCGTCTCAGCGTTTAAACGCATAAAAATTTTCCGAAGTGGTGAAAAGAAATTCAGTAAAAAAGGGTCAGACAACTTCACTGGGGTACTGAACAAGCTCGCTGGCAGTGAAGCAATGTCTGAGATATCTGTAAGGCTGTCATACATGAATACCAATATACTCTGGTAAACAATGCTTTCTTAAAACGTACTCAACATCCCAAATTCAAACGGGACTTCCCATTTTAAAAAGATATATATTTTCATCCATTTGATGCAGGCCGAGAGACTCAAGCACTGTTGAATCTCCTAGGGTTGTTTCGACTGTCTTGAAACTTACCCAAAGTTTGGTAGTGGGATGGGGAAAATTGTGAAAGATACTACAGCTTTGTTGGAAAGAGTATCTGATTTTGAAAAAACTTCTCAAGGTAAAAAACGAAGTCATTTCCCCCTTCAATGCTTTTTCCTTGGATTTTCCACAGGTTTGAGCTTCTGACTCCATTTACCCAATATTGGCACGTGGTCTACTGTTCTTCCCACCTCACAAGAAGGCGTAATCCCTAGTTGGAGCCTATGTTGGAGCCACCCCTAATTTATTATAACTCTTCACAATTTTCAGTCTTTGATACTTGATTTCTAAGATGGCTTTTTGATTTTTCCTCCCTCGGGATTTTAAAAAAAATCCTACAACCTGGCCAAATAAGAAACAATTCTTTTTATCCACTTAAAACAAATCCGCTTTCATAATAATGATCTGATCTTTTTGCTTTATTTCGGGATCTCGCAAATCAGATACCTTAATTTTTTATTTCTCACGTCCCGAGTCACGATAAGGCGAAGTCTTTTTAAATTTTCACTCAAGTCAAAAACCTGGGTAAATTTTTTTAACTCAGTAATTGGACGTCGTCGGGGTTTCGCGCCTCGTCATTTGTCAAACTTAAATGTTTTTCCTTACCAACCTGAGAGATGAGAACACGAGTCACTTATGGGTTAACCCTGGTCAAAAACTAAAAGAAAAAAATTAACTGTAGTTAAAGTGAGTTTCGGCGCTTCGTCCCTCGGCATTTTCTTTTCGAAAATCATGATGTCTAAAACTTTGACTCACGAAACCACGATGTGATTATAGTATGCTTAATTAGTCACCTGATCCAAGTTTTCTTAATCCTAATTAAGTCTTAATTATCGCTATCTCGCAGTTTCGTGACTCGGCATACTAATCTCCAAAAATTTTATCTTCGAAGTTCCGAGTGACGATACCGCGAGTAAAATGATTAGGAAATTAATCATGCCTTAAATCACGATTATCTTTTAAATCAAAATTGGTACTCGCAGTCTCGCAAGTTGAAAACTTAAAATGTTTAAAGGAAATCCCCGATGAAGCGAAAAGCGAGAAGATTTTTTAACGTTGCTATATTTTGAATATTTTAAAATATAACGAGAAAGGTCCCGCACATCGAGGCTTGCACTTTTCCCGAGGTAACTTTTTGCTTTCCATAATCCGACTGACTGTCAAAACGCCAAACATTTATGATATTTATGAAGAATTAGGGTGAATCTACGAATAAATAAGATCAGATTTTTACGCAATCAATCTATTGTTAATTACGACTTGACAGACTTATTACGGAGAGTACAGAAGTTTCAAATATATATGGGAGACTCATTTTGGTATAATGAAAACTTTTTCATAAGCAAGCAGAGCTCGTCATTTTCCAAGTGAATTAACTTCTGCATGTATACGCAGGTTTATCGCAGAAGAGCAAAAATGCAAGATTCAATCATGGCTCCGCAGAAAGCGACGAAGGAAAATGTCGAAGTTACAAGTCAGGGCTCAGACAATGTCTCTGATACTTCACCCCGAAGTATCGAATCAATTCTCGACTGGTCGCATGTGTCCAATGTTCTACAGGCAGAATTAGTTGATTACTCAGACGATTCTGACGACAACGAAAGAGATGACTTACACACCAAGTATAAGATAGTCGTCCAGTCTGGGATGCACATAATAGCAACCAGGCCCTAGTTGTTACATTACTATGACATGATCCGCTGGGCTTTGGATCACGTAGACCTGCCCACCTGAACAATTATGAACAGTCAGCGAGTGACTATCGGAACTTTCTGACCCGAGCATTTACAAAGCATGTATAAGCTGCCTTCCACATATGAATATACATATGGTGCAGATTTCTTGGAAGAATTCAAGGAAAAATACTACATTCAATACGACAAAACCATTCCTGGTTTGATCAAAGACTGGGTTTCGCAGGCTGCGAAATTCAGGGAAAATGAGCAGGGCATCTATTCTATTTCCTCTTTGGAGCCACAGTATAAGTACGTGGCCATGATGACATGTCGACTGTTTAGGCGAGAAGACACCACGCATTTCTATATCTCTTGGGTGCCTCTCATATTTCGAGTCGCTAAAGGTTGCTCATTCAATTGGGCAAAGATGCTCTCAGACAGCTTGGCCAACAGGGTCATAGAGTATCGGGAGCAAAAGGAAAATGGGAAACCGTCAGCGTTTTACATGTCGGCACATATCATAGATGTGATATGCTCCATGACGCCTTTTCCCTTGATGAATTGGGCTTGGAATCCAACCCAAGAAAAACCAGTGCATGAATACCATGATAAATTATGGGAAAATAAAGCAGGAAAGTTCCCATATGAGATTTTCAATTGGGTGATTGTGCCCCTACACATCACTATTTTTGGTCACCCGCCACCTCGCATATCGGATAGCGTTTCAATAGGTCTAAGCGGCATCGCAGATTGGTATGTAGAAGAAGAGTTCTCATACATCAGAGTTTTCAGGGCTTCTGTTCCCCCTCATGCACTACCTTTGTTCATTCCCGATAAACTAGCTTGTCGAGAGGTTGCGTGGCAAACAGTAATCGGGGGCATAAGAAAGGAACTCAAGGGCTATTCAAAGAAGGTATGGCCTTCTTTTCCCATTCGAATGAATTCATATTCTTTATTAGATTTCGGGCATGCCAAAGTCGAGGTTGCTGCCCTAGAGGACCTAAAGTTGGCCTCCATTGAGATTAAAAAGCATGATCCACAGAAAATTGTGAGTAATCATCTAGCTCATGTTGGGCTTAAGAGATTCGAACACGAGAATTCCTCCTCGAACGACATTTTCCGAGGAGCGAGATCTTATGAAGAAGTGTTAGCCCAGATCCAATCGCTAGCACCCGAAGACACAGCAGTTGTGTTAAGATTCCAGAAGCATAGACGAAGATGCCTTCCCACTATGTTGGGAGGTTTGGCCATTGCCGAGACAAAACATAAAAATGTTGAAGATTCTACAGAGGTAATATCTATCCCTGGACAACATCCGGAAGAGGAGCAAATGAGTAATACTGAAACGAAAGAGAAGACTCCAGACCCTCCAAGCAAAAGGAGTTTGGAGACCAAGGGAAAAACTCCAGACCCTCCAAGCAAACAGAGTTCGGAGGCCGAAGGAAAAACTCCAGACCCACCGAGAAAGCAGATAGCAGAGACTGAAAAAGAAACTCAAAATACTCCAAAAGAACAGAACCCTGTCAATACTCCAAAAGAATCAACAAAGCAAATAGGAAAACCCATCACCTCTATCACACCCTTGCAGTCGGCACAGGGAGATGTTAGCAAGAGATGGATATTTGGTGAAAAACTGAGGCCTATAAGGGAAGAGGAACTCCCTCCTAATGAGTTATTTTTTGACAAAAAGAGAAAAGTTGTAGTGAAGCGAGAATTTTATCAAGAGGGAGAATCCACTGTTAAAAAATACAAAATCATGACAGATGGCAAGAATAAGAAAAGTGACCAGCTTGCTACTGAAATCGTTGGAACACTGGGCGCCTACACTTCGGCGAATCGATTCTCGATTGGGCAGATGAATCACCAATTAAAAAGAAAAAATTGCCTCATCAGGACCCTCGAGGCCAGGTTGGCTACAACAACAGAAAATGCCAAGAGCCAGGCCAACATAGATATGGAACAGGCTAGATTGGCTGATAAAAATGAGATAGAAATGCTCAAAGCCAAGTTGGAGCAAGCACATTCAGTGATCCGAGACGGTCGGGTGCAGGCTGGTTAGCAGAGGAATATGATCACAGACTTACAGGTTAAATTAGAGGTCACTGAAAGCAGGGTGATCGACGCAGAGGGGTTTAAATCCCAAGCGATCGATATTCGGAGCAGGATCTCTTCTGTACAGCAGAATCTGCTGGACAAAGTGAGAGCGATTCGAGAAGATTGTCTGTTGATGCATTAGATTTCCTAGAATCTAACCGTCAGAGGAAGGAAAGCCGAAGTTGCTCGGGTCGCCTTTCAAGAGGCGGTGATAGCTACTAACAACAGATTTTCTGCAGGTTCTCACGTACTCACCATTGCTGAACAAACTAGAGGTAACATTCTGTTAAAAGATTGGGAACATAATATTACCTTAAGCAAGGAACAGGCCCAAAAAGTAACACATTCATTAGAAGAAGCCTTCAATACTATTCATGTTATACGCAGCTAAATGTTTCTCTTTCGCATCACACGTTTATATTAAATTATAATGCAGTTACGGGAAAGGGCCTTCTTTGCAATCTTTATTTCGTTCAGAAAATGTAAAAATCTATCTTTATTTCGACCAAATTGAAACAACACTGATATCTCTCTTTAAATTATTTCCTACGATTATTTTTCCTCAATGACTATACCTGCAGCTACGCAACCTAATATTGAACCTGGACTATCTAATCAAACACATATTGCTTTAAATCTTTCGATACAATCCTTAAAACTGCTAACACTCGGGAAGAACTTGAGCGTTCATGGGAAGCCATTGAACAAGATATTACTACTCAGGAACAGTGGGAAGCTAGACAACGAGAACGTAGAAATCCTCATTAGTTTCCTATACGGAAGGTTAACGTAATCCTCTTATAAATCGTTAACATACTTGTGGATGCCTTGACACTGTACTTTAAGCCTTAGTACAGACTCAGGAACAACAATACCCATGCACTTAACTCTTCTCGAATCGAAAGAGTAGAGATCTATGTAAGCCCTGGTGATCTCGAGGCCTAATCTATCCATAATAGTTTTGGGCATCACATTATGTGAAGCTCCAGATTTTAGCATGCAATTATGCAGCAGTCGATCATGCACATTTAGGGTGATATAGAAAGGAGCGATGGTGTCTCTGGCCCCCTCGAAATGTGGACCAAAAGTGATATTGGGCTTATCATCTTCCAATTTTATCATGTCTGATTAACTTTCTTGATCTGAACAACCTATCACTTTGGTTATCTTCTTATGATATGCAGGATTCTTTGCTAATGCAACCAGAGGGATCGGTATTTTGATCCTATTTATCTCATTTTCCAAACTAAAACTACCACTACCTTTGTCTGTTTCTCTGGTTTAAATCTCGGACTCTCTCTTCTCCAACTTATTTGTCTAAGTTGATTTATTACTCGTGAGTTTATTTACTGGTGTGGGTGCCTCAGCTATCTTGGTTTCCCTTGTTTGGGTTTCAACCTCCTTGGTTTTAGGATCCAACAAGTCTACCCCTTTTATTTTGTTAGTATATGTTTCGGTCTCTTTTGGCGTTGGCACATATACTTCACCTCTAGGGAGAATTTTCTTGGGTTGAGGAATCAACACAGATTTGTTTCTAGACCTCAGGTTATATCTAGGTTGGACTTTGGCCATTATTGAATCAGTTACTTCTTGATAGTCAAGGACATCTATATTGTTTATGTCATCATGTGTATCTGAGGGTTGTTGTTTGTTTAAATACTTCTCATAATCTTCTTTAGTTACATAAGGTTGAGTGCAGTCGTCACCCAAATTCGTCACATCTTCTTCCAGACCCTCGAAATCTTCCAGGTCATTTCCTCCTATAAAATTTTCATTTTTTAAAGGGGTTTGAATTTTTTGATCTTTATTTTTAGTCTGTCTTTGTTGATTTTGAAGATTGGGGTTTCTCCTGAATTCCCTTTTAATGAAAGGATCGGCCTTAGATTGATCCAGCTCCATCCTAGAAATTTTATTTCACAATTCCTTAATTATCCTAGCCATATCATCCATTTTGTCGTTTGTGGATCTATTAGACCCTGAGGGTCCGACTTGTTCCTTGAAATGTCTGGTTTCTCGGTTTCCCGTTTCTACCTTAGCTTTCAATTTTCCAGAAGCCATCATGTTAGATTTGATTTCCACAGCCTCATCCTGCATTCAGGTTAGGGTAGCCCCTCTTCTTTCTCTTAAGAGGAGGGAAAAATCGGGTTCGAATGCTCCCGCGAAGGTTACTTTGGCTGCAGGTTGGGATGGTTTAACCTCGGCTAGGATTTTATTATACATCTTATTAAATCTTTGAATAAATTCCATAATTGTTTCCGAATTCTTTTTCTTTAAAGATCTGAACTCGTTCAAATAATACAAGTGGTCTTTCCTTTCGCCCTACTGTCTAAGGAAGGTGTCTTCTAGGGCATCGTATGATAATATCGATCCTTTGGGTAGGCTTCAAAACCAGATTTGTACCTATCCTTCGAAATTTTGAACAAACAGCCTCGAATACACGTCTTCATGCTCGAGACCTAGAATATCCATGAACTGATAAAAAAAGTTTATATGTTCAGCTGCGATCAAGTCTCCTTCTCCTGTAAAATTAGGTAGGTTTTTTATATCATTTTCATGAAGGTCATGAAGAGGGATAGGTAGAACCAAAGGCACATATCTTGCAGCCACTTTAGGAAAATCTCTGGGAGGGGGGAGAGGCCCTTGGCCTCCTACTCCTCCTCCTAGAGCCCCACCACCTCTTAAGACTCCACCACCTCCGAAAACCCCTCCACCTTCTCCTCCGGTGGCCACCATTGGTACTACTGTATAGGGAAATGGTGTATTGTATAGAGGGTTCTGGAACACTAAAAGATAATCTTTAGCTTCCTCGTGAGATGAAAACCAAAGATGGGTGATAAGTGATGCGAGGACTTAGCTCTTCGTACCTACAAGAAATGTAATTAGGAGAACCTGCGGGTGTGTAATCTGAGTGTAAGGTATACTCTCTAAGATCTAGTGAGGTTGTGAGATCTAACTAAAAATTTGGCGGGATATCGATCTCTGATAAATTCACTGCAGGAATTTTACCTATGTATGCGTCAATGGTTACCGAACGGGTTTCACTTTTAATCTCAGAGAGATATAAAGTTGGATTGATGGTTTCAGGAGGGGAATTGTCCGAAGTTGAAGGCTCAAATGAACTCTTGAACTTGGGTTGTGGGTACTTAAGCTGGTAGACTACAATATTTGGCTTAAGGGGACCTTTAGTTTTTAGTATTTTTTTTCTATTGGAAACAGGCGTGGTATGTTTTCCCTCTGGGTTTTGTCTGGTATTCCTTCGACCGGATGCCAACTTATTTTAAACATGGAGTCGCCAATTGAAAGACAAGAAAATCCTTTAAAAGGTGTTCACTCTTTGTTCACTATCAAAGGGTGAAACTTGCGAGAATGTCGTTCTTCCCAAGGAAAAGGTTTCGTAACTTCTTTCCCCGGCAACAGCGCCAAAAAGATGTTGTTCCAAAGTTTGTACCTAAGGCTTAGAAGGTACAGTGTCTAGGAATCCAAAAGTGAGTGAAGAGAAATAATAAGGAGAGCATCAACCTTTGGGAAAGGAAGCTAAGGTTGATTTACAGGTTGTCACTGTCTAGCTTCCAACTGTTCCTGGATGTTTATATCCCTCTCAATCGCAGCCCACAAGTGCTCAAGTTCTACCCGGGTATTGGTTTTTTTAAGAATAGTATTGAAAAGGTTCAAAGCGATATGTGTTTGGTCCGATAAACCGGGCTCAATGTTAGGTTGTCTTACAACTGGGACAGTCATAAAGGAACAATGAAAGTAAAGGAAAGTTTCAAAATTTTAGATGCTGACTCAATTCGATCGTATAAAGGAGAACTATCTGAATTAATGTTAAAGATAAAGTACAAACCAAAGGCCCTTTCCCGTAACTGTGTTATCTAGTAAATAAGTGGTGTGTGTGAAAATGCGAGAAAAACATAAAGTTGTTTATAATACGAGGCTCCTATCAAGGGAGAATCTCGCCCTGTAAACAGAGGAAGAAAAAGGTGAGAAGAAATCTGACGAATGTATAAAATATGAAAATCTAAAGAGTTCAAAGGTCTTGTACCTGCTGATAGCCGATACAGAGGAAAAACTATAAACTATATAGACAATTAAAATTAATCACCACGGTAGAGGTTTTACTAAATTGCAGTGTAACATTCATCAAACATATATGTGCGAAATGAAATTGAACAAGAAATCAGAGAGGAAACAAACTCATAACACAGTCTTGATGGAATCAAGACTCTTCAGATTGCTTTATATTAATAAAAAAAGAGATTCTCTATTACAATTGACCAAAATAGGTCCATCCCCTATTCTTTCTTCAAAATGTATATTTATACAAATTTCTATAGTCTGGAATCTCAATCGTTCCAGAGGTTTTCGGTTACAACAAAGGAGATTAAACATTTCAGTTCTTTGTTTCTGTCCTTATTTGGTACCAAAAACCTGTCTCTTTGCATGTTATGTGCAAATGACGCACTTCTCCACTAGCTGCGATATCAACTTAGAAGGTTCTACTTGATTATTGGCCTTGAAAGTGTAACAATCCTTCGCCAATTGTGGAAATTTTCCTTCCACCTATTGGTCTTTGGCGCTGATAGAACATAATTGTACACTCGGTTTAATTAGCCATATATCTATTTGGACTATATCCACTTGGGTTGTTTGTGATATTTCAGTGAATTCTCTTTCTTCATTTTCCTTGATCTTGAGTAGATGCTTGGCTGTATCGATCTGGCCCAGTATTTTAGTGTTGTTTTCATCATCGGAACCCAACCAACTTCCATCTAGAAAACTGAAAGTTTCTTCACAAGTTTTTCTTACCTCTCTAGCTTGTTGTCTACCTTTGGATATGTCATGCTCCCATTCTTTCAACAAGATGTTACCTTCTATCTGCTCTGAGATAGAAAACCTGGAACTACTGCCTGTTTCCCTTCTCGTCGTGGCTATAATAGCCTCCTCGAAAGAAACTCAGGCCACCCCAGCGTCTTTTTCTCTGAGAGTGAGGTTTTTCAATACTCGATCAATGAGTTGGCAGTTTTTTTGAATCGTTTCTACCTTAGCAAGTAGACCTTGTTGAGCTGCCGACACTCTTTTTCTGATCTCTATAGCGTGGGATTGAAATATCCTGATATCGATTACCTGGCTTTCGGCGAAGTCTAATTTGGCCTGTAACTTCTCTATCAATTCTCATTGTTGGCCTATCTGTGTCTGACTTGTTTGAGCCATCAGCTATGTCTGTTCGATATCGGCTTTGATCCACTCAATTTCCTTTTGATCAGCTACTCTAGCTTGTTCTAAACCTGTATTCGTCTGATCTTTGGCAGCAGTGTCTGTTGTAGCTATTTTAGCCTCTAAAGTTTTGATCAAATGATTTTTTCTCTTCAGCTGATCCTTTCAGGTCTCAACTAAATATTGGTTGGTTGTAGCGAAAGCCCCCAATGTTCCTGCTATTTGAGTTGCAAACTCCTCCTTTTTCATAGATTTCCCATCGATTAAAATTTTAAATTTCTTTGATACTGTACCTGCCTCTTGGTAAAGGTGTTGTTTCACGACAGCCTTTCTCTTCTTATCAAAGAAGAATTCATTCAAAGGTATCTCTTCAATTTTTATAGGCGTTAATTCTTCGCTGAAAACCCAACCTGCATCTGGGACCCCCTTCATGGACTATAGGGGGCTAACAGAAACGATGGGATTGTTGACCTGCTTAGATGATTTCCCTGGAGTAACAACCGAGGTTAGCTAGCTTGGAGGTTTGGAAGTCTCAGCTTCCTGTTTCGGGCCCCCCATTTTCTCTTCCTTGTCTAAGTGTTCTTCTTGACCGGGAGCTAAATCTTTAGAGCCTTCAGCTTCCATTTGTTGCACCTCTACAGTCGTTGGATTCTCACCCAGTAATACTGGGGGAAGGCAGCTCCTTCGATGTTCTTGGAATTTGAAAACATCGGCCCTTTCTTCGGGTGACAGGGCTTGTATCTAAGCCAAAACCTTGGCATAAGATCTCGCGCCTCGAAAAATGTCATCATGAGGTGAATTCTTGTGCTTAAATATTTTAAGACCACAACTAAGCCAAGTGATTACTCACGACCCTGTGTGGATCATGTTTCTTGAATTCAATGTGAACCAATTTAATATCTTCCAAGGCTGTTTCATTGGCCTTTGCATGCTCAAAATCTAATAAAGAATAGGTAGTTAAATGAATGGGGAAAGGTGGCCATACCTTCTTTGAAAATCCTTTAGCTCTTTGCTTATGCCACCAATCATGGTTCGCCTAGCGATCTCATGACATACCATCCTATCAAGTATAAATAATGGTAGATCATGCGGAGGGACAGAAGCACCAAAAACCCTGATGTATGAAAATTCTTCCTCCACGTACCAGTCATCCACACTGTTCAAATTGGCCACGATGCTATCCAAGATCCTGGGTGGTGGATTGCCAAAGATTGTGACATGCATCGGTACCATTACCCAATTGAAAATTTCATATATGAAATATGAGGCCTTATCCTCCCAAATCTTTGAATGGTAGACATGGATAGGCTCAGCATCCAATGGAGCCCAGCTCCAACTCATTAAGGGAAAAGGCGTCATGAAACACACGGCGTCCATGATGTATGTGGACATCAAGAATGAAGCGACTTTCCTGCTCGCCCTCTGCATCCGATATTCTATAATCCAACTGGTCAGACTATCTGACAACAGTTTGGCCCAGTCAAAGGAACAACCTTCCACGACTGTATGCATCAGAGGCACCCATGGGAGGAAAAAATGTGTGGTGTCTTCCCTCCCATACAATCTACAGGTCATCATTGCTATGTATTTGAACTGTGGTTCCAAAGAAGATATGGAATAAATTTCATTGCTATCGGCCCTGAACTTCGCGGGTTGTGAGATCCAATCCTTGATCAAATAAAATAAGCTTTTGCCGTATTGTTTGCATTCCTTCTATTTAAAATCCTCCAGAAACTCGGCATTGTATGTGAAGTTCCACGTGGGTGGAAACTTGTACATCACCTGTAATTGTTCTGGTCTAAAGGTCCGAATAGTGACCTTCTGCTCATTGATGATGGTTCTGGTCAGAATATCTACATGGTCTAGCGCCCATTGGATCATGTCATAGTAAGGAAGACGATGTGGCCTAGCCGCTACTTTATGCATTTATGCTTGGACGACAATCTTGTATTTGGTGGCCAAGTCGTCCTTCTCATTATCACTGGAGTCATATGAACAGTTCACCAACTCAGACTGCAGAACCTCGGAGATATATGACCAGGTTCTGATAGAATCAACGCTTCGGGGTGAAGTATCAGAAACGTTATCCGAGCCTTGCCCTAAAACCTCAACACTTGCCTTGGACACTTTTCGTGGGGCCATGACGGGGGATTTTGATTTAGCTCTCCTGCGTAAAATAGAAATGAGCTTTGTGACACTAAAGAAAAAGATCTATATCTTCGACCATTTAAAACCTCGACGTCCTTATGGACAGAACAGTCAAATCATTTTTAGAGACAGATTTAGCAATAAAAACCATATCCTTACTTGTCGCTTTGCCTCATTTCCAATTAATGCCATAAATTTCGACGGTTCATGAAAGAAGTTGGTGCAAGGAAAATTTAAATTTACCTCGTAGACTGTGCATATTATTATTTGCATTAAATATTGATTAAGCTAGCTTAGCTTCTTTAATTTGGATTTCTTAAACTTTAATCAACCTTTCGACGTTAGTCGTATAGGGAGATTTCACTCTAACCTTTCAAGCCTCTAAAAACCGAGATCACGATGATGTTATCTATTTAAACCAGAAGGTAAACCAAATTAAGTGTTTAATTAATTAATATTTGAGCAATATCGCGACTTCACCACTCGGGGTTTTGAAGGTATAGCTTTTGTGAGGCATGTATGACGAGTCGCGAAATCCCGACAGACTTTAACCATGGTCAAAACTAATCACCCCTGACACTAACCCGGGTTAGTTAAGTAAAAGTCTTCATGGCTTCACCTATCGGAGTTACGACGATAATGTTTTTGGAGAGAGTGAACGCCGAGACATGAAATCTCGATAGCACTTGACTAGGGTTTAAATAATTTTACTCTCAGCTTTAACCTGAGGTAAGATTTTAAAAACTTTTCGTGACCTCGCACATCAAGGCTTGTAAATATTGTGACTTGTAACTCTCAAAGCGCGATATCTCGAGGTACAAAAAGTAAAAAAAATTCATTTAGTGATAAAAGGTGGTGACTTATGAAACATAACATCCTTCGTTATTTCGCATGTCAGGACTACTAAAATTTTTAGTTGGTAAATGTCACGAAGCAAAAAATAACTTAAAGACCAACATATGACTTTAAAAATTACATTTAAACCAATTGAAAAAGGCGGCTCCAACAAGGGGGATAAGAAACCCACCGATAATGTTGGTGGGGGCAATACTGAGAAATGGAAGGTGAGGTATCCATGCAACTTATGCGTGGAATACCACCCGACCTATTTATGTCCTCGGCTTGCAAAGGCCCAAAAGTTTGTGATGCAGCAACAACCTATTGTGTTAACCAATCCATTTCAACATGGGAAAAATCTAACCCAAGCCTCTGTAAGCACAGAAGGGGGCAGCCAAGGACCCTCTCCATCTTTGAACAACCCAACATCCACAAATGTATATATGGTGAAGGTTGATGCTTTTATATCGACTAGAGTGCATGACTATAGTAAACCAAGCACTTCTAAGAAGGGAAAAGAAGTTGAACTCCCATCTCTTCCTCTACAGATTGAGAAGACGTTGGGTGAAACAATGAAATGCAATCTCAAAGGCGCTTTCAAAAAATATTCTCATAACCCAAACGCAAGGGCCGCCTAGAACTACTCTGTGCTGGAAGAATTATCACAAACCCCTTTTGCGATGTCCACTTTGGAGGTCCTCCAAAGCTTCCCTTTCTAGAGGAAAGCCTTCTTAACCACTTTAGGATCTATCGAGACATGTAATACGAGTATAATCATGTTGGATACAACCGACTGAAAACCTCATCTTCCTTACCACGTAGCGTTTTAGATAGTAGTGGCTTATCCCACAAAAACTTTTACTCGAAATATCTTCCACACGGTGGTTGATGAGGGCGCCTCGACATGCGTTATGTCATTGGCATGTTGGAAGGTCGTTGGCCAGCCCGTTTTGTCTCCGTCACCTACTCTCCTCACCGCTTTCGATGGTCGTTCGTTCCGACCACATGGTATCCTTCCTTCTTTTCCCATGCAGTTAGGAGGGAAGACCGTGTGTGTCGAAGTAGAGGTAGTCGATGCACCCCTCGACTATAATCTCTTGTTAGGAAGGAGTTGGACTTATGCCATGCAAGTTGTGGTTGCTATAGTTTTTTGAGTCTTGTTGTTTCCACATGAGGGTCATATTGTGACCATCAATCAATTGTCTTTCTCTAGACCTGACCCTACATTGAGGGCATCCATGGTCCCGATGATTGATAATCCTCAACTAGGTGTCTTCAACATGGGGGTTGGTTTGTGCCCGTATTTGATGGGTACCTTCGATTACCCGCCCCCTCAAGGTGATATCAAGTTTATATCCAATCACCATAAAGTTGAGATTTTTCAAGTTTCGTCGTTCCGCACAACTTACTTCGAAGATCCATGGATACTTCCTTCCCCATCATCCATGATGGATGGGAAAGGGCACCCAAGCATATCCATGTCCTTATCCGTAGCTGAAGTAGTGTACTCTTTAGTCCAGCAAGCTTCATCTAACACTGATCCAACTCATGCACAAGAGTTCAATCCACTTATAGAGCCTATTTGGGCTCAAGGTTCTCTCGCTGGCACCGATTCATTAGACTTGGTCTTGCCCTCTGACAAAGCAATAATTGAAGCAATGACTAGTCCAGACAAACCCTAGGAAGATATTGATCAGAGATCATACTTCCTCCCAGAGTTAAGCCAAATCGAAGTAGGAGAATTCACTGTGACTATGATGGGAGATCGGTCTTGTCCTATTAATCTCTTAGCTACCCACGAAGTTTATGCTGAGGGTAATATGGCAAGTATCACTAAAACGATACCTATAAATCTCTCCAGAACCCTTGGCGTCGTAGACAATATTTTCGTCAGAGCATACTGCTCCCGTGAGGAGATACCCAACATTGATCCACAAAGTGTCGATCATGAGCTAACTTTATTGTTTTTCAAGCTCCCTTTGAGATCTGAAAGAAACATCCAGTGAGAATGCATTTATGCTTTTCGATCTCATTCAAATTAACCGAGAAAAGTAACCTCTACAGGTCTTCTTTTAAGCCCTTTTCAAACCCTCTAAACATGAAAATATTGTCGAGCAATCTTGTGGCCTTTCATGCTCATTAAACTGAAATTTGAAGTCACGTCTGTCCGGCAGTAGTTTACCCCTTTTTCAGTCCAGACGGTCAACTGTACAAACAAATTTATACTCTATGGAACATCAGTTCTTTAGAAGAGTACTCTCAGGGATAATTTTATCCCTTTTTCGAGCCTGAAGGACTAAACTTACGAAAAAGGAACCCCCACGGAGTCCATAGTTAAGCTCTTTTCATAATCCCTAAAATTGAAAAGATCATCGAGTGACCTTATTCTTTCAGACTCGTTAAACTGGTCTAGAAGAACATTCCTGACAGAGTCCATAGCAGGGATGATTTTAAGGATGGAAATTTATTTTAAAATGTAGAAACCTTGGCGAATCTTACTTATCCTTCATATGCAAACTATAAATGTTTGGCGATATTTTTGTAAAAATATTCAAATTTCTAAGGATTTTATATAGTTTATATAAATTTTTGGCGATTTTTAAGGTAAAATGATTTTATCCTATAGAATTTAGGCGAATCATTTTTAAAATAGCGAGTCTCGTTTTTGGAAAAACCATGGAAAATTAGCCCATGAGCGAAATTTAGCCCCTAAAATCATCTATGGTCCATAGTTAAGATCTTTTCAGACTCCTTAAAAATTAAAAAATGGCCAAGTGATCTTGTCCTTATCACACTCGTTAAAATGGTTTTGAATAGACATCTTGTCGGTGCTAGTTTACACCTTTTTCGAACTGACTAGACTATATTCGAAAAAGGTACCCCAATGTAGTCTCCTTTTATGTTTTTTCAGACTCTCTAAATATGAAAAAACATTGATCTTACCTTCTCTGGGCTCGTTAAACTTACATCGAAGGACATTACCATTGTGTGTTTTGTTAACCGCATCTGCATACCTTATACACCAACCTTGTAGCAGTTTTCTTCTGCGTCTTAACACCCTTGGCCCCCAGAGGATTTTTTCCCGAGTATCATTATTTTGAACATCAGTATTGTCCTTGCTCCTTGACTTGTATGTTTGTAACACTCGTTCCTCCATTGTAACATAACATTCCTTTATTCGTTTTTCCAAAAACATTGAAAAAGACAAAAAAATAAAATATACCCCAAAAACAGGAAGGGAAAAGTATTTTCTTTATTGGCAGCATAATGAGTCGCCCTTGGATAAAGCACATCTTTCTATTTTTTTTTCAAACTATGGGATGTAATACGACCTTAGGAAGATGTTCTCGCTACATAGATTTGTGTCCTCCGTCGTTTGGTTATTCTTCCAAACATATGGAGAGTTTGCGTTGCCTCCTGCTTCGTAAACTTATGATTAATGCCATGCTGCCTAAGTCTCGTCATTTGTCGTTTTGTTGTCCAAGGGAAGATTCTACCAAGACTGAGTCGGCCCCTCTGCAATTTGTCTCTTGCCCTCATACTTGGCCATCCTGAATGTCCAATCAAGTCCTTATTCGAAATCAATGAAGCCTTCAGTCTAATCATCAAGATTATCTAGTCCATGACCGATGAGCCATCGAAGACGTCTGGGTAGTGAATTTGTACACTCATATTACACTCCTACCTTGAGTTTTGAATATTTTGAAGTTGTTGCTCGAGCAATGAAGATCTCATCTCGAGCCATTAGGCCATATCAGCTTCTAGAAGATGGATACTCTATATATATATATATATATATATATATATATATATATATGATTTCGAGATGTAGCTCCGATGTGTATTGTTCGTGGCTACACTTTATATAGTTATTTGACATGGATCTAAAATGAATTTGATTGGTAGCCATGATTCTATTTTATCCCGAGCAGGAGTATGCCTGCCTCGGTGAGACATTTGTTATTTTGCAGACGACACCTACCAGTTCCTAGTCTCGAGCTCACTTGTTCGGCACATCAGTAAAGATTGTTAATGTATTTCGGTCATCAGATGCTCTCCTGACCTTACACATTAGGGGGCATCTATTATAACCCTAAATTGTACCATACATGCTTACCTGGCATCAGGCCATCTCAGATCCCTTCTTTGCCAAAGCACCGATGAGCAACTCTTTAAGAAACCTCTTTTATAAGGGCCCACATGCCCTACTCCATTATTGCATGTGTGTACATGCTAGCTGACCTCAAACAACCCGCATGGACCGACAAAAGCATGAAAAAAGGAAAGTTGCCAACGAAACACACAACTTTGGGTGAGTTAACTGAAACTTCCAGCCATGCATGGCCGAGGGTTTGTCCAAATACCTAGCTTCTTCTAGCCTATAAAAGAAGGGTTAGGGATCCCATTTGGAGGAGGAGAATAAGAGTAAAGAAACTCTACCCAATTGCACATTCCCATTGTCCCGCCCCTTTAGCCATCCTTGTGCAAGAAGAGATACAAAGCAAAGAATTTGGATGACATTTGAAGAGGAGCCAAGGATCAGGATTCGCGGAGAAGTGGTTGGTCTCGACATTGTAAGTTGATTCATTAAAGTTAATAATAAATAAATGCTTTTCCCATGCCACTATATGAGTTCTTCGTAGTTTAGTAAATGTATGTTTGAATCTCTAACCCAATAGTTTGTAGGTAAAATGCATGTGTAGTTTGTTTCTTTCTTTGTATGCAGGTCATCCTTGGGAGGAGAGCTGCTAACAAGCGATAAATCATGAAGAAGGATCGAAATCGAACATCTGGAACAAGGTATGTTGGTCCAACCATGTATTTGCTGAAAAGAAATGGGGATTAGGTCTGGGACGAAGGTAGAAAGTAGCTTTCTTTTGGTCATCTCTGCATGCATAATATAACCCTATTTGTTAGTCTGTAGAGGGATTTCCCACCACAGCAACATGAGTAGCATAACTTTTAGGGTGTGTACATCCTTCAAAATTTGGTTTCTTAGAAGGTATCAAAGAGGTACGGGGAATAATCATTTCTAGGGAGGATAGGGATAAGGCCAATAAGAGCATCAAAACTTTAAAGATGGAATTTGATGCTATAGAAGATGCCTCCTAATGTGTAAGTTCGGAAGAGAAAATGATGGTTGAACTACATTAAAAGTATTCAACAGAAGTTAACGGGGGGTAAAGGTCTACAGAGTTCAATCTAAGGACAACGACCAACACCGAAACAAGTCAGAACAACTCAATTCCCAAGGTGGGCATACACATGCTTAGGTGTGATGATAAGCATGGTCGTCAATCAGGTACATTGTGGATCCATGTAAGACATATATAGCAGTGATCATGTCCATGAAAGAGATACATGGTGGATCCATTTCAAAAAAATATCATAGCCACGAACAAATACAAAGTGGATCTATGTTTCAGAATCAATGATGATATCTAGGGAAAGATCTAGAAAATCAAGATCATTCAAGAGTACCAATGTATAGGGTGGTGCTATCCAAACATAGTCCAAGAAGCAGCATAAAAAGTGGTGATGCTAATACAATCCCGAGGTTTTCACCCAACCGTCGTGGTATGAATATACACTATGTGGATAGATTTGATGAAGTCGAATATAGTGAGACACCATTTGATTATTGGTCATTGATGTATACCATTAACAAATGAGAGACAACCCACCATTAATGATAATGGGCGTCAAGGTACCTAGTACAATCTAACAAGTGTGAATAGAGGATTTGATGTTGAACATCTGGTAGAATCTACCAAACGGATGAAATTGATGTATTCCCACTATTAATATCGAAGGTACCTGACACTAATGACTACAAGCCCCAAGGTACTAAAAATGAATCTAGATCCCCATCCTAGAGAAATATGTGTTGAAGTAAATAGGAATAGATCCACCGGAAGGAGGGAATTAAGGCATCCCCCATCATCCAACACAAGGAGTAGCATAAGGCCAATGATTTGGAAGAAATCGGATGAAATATTGTAAGGACCACCATGAAGTACATCTCTTGTGTGCACCAGATGTAAATATCACACGAAAGAGACCCTCTAAATAAAAATCAATAATGAAGACTTTCTACAAAGGCGAGGAACCCACCAATGAGGAAAAATGGAATCCATGGTACTGCATGAATCTCAATGTGTGAATAATGTTATTTCCATTGAACACAAGGGAAACCACTCAATCAATGACCAATGATGGAATGTCATTTGTTGAGCACAAATTTACCTATCAATGATGTAAATAGGGCCAACGTGCGACTCTAGGATAAACTATCAGAGAAATTTTTCATAGTTGATAACATCTTAACCCATCAATAGGAAGTCAATGAAAACATTCCATGCTAGCATGAGTATAGGACAAAGATACTTATGATTCTAAGATGTACTTCACACAGGGGGAGGCTGACTTGGGAAGTCACTAGTTATACAGAATGTTCGATACAAGTTAAACTTCCTCTGAACAAGAAAACGACACACTATGTGACTTAGGTGGCATGGATTGAAAATGATCATTCACATAAGTCTATGATGTAGGAGGAAACAATAGACTCTCCATAGTGACTGGAAGAATAACCAGTCAGAGGATTAAAAACTCTATGTAACTAGATCAATTTCCTAAATTTATAATAACCCAAACTATTGAGACTTTACTAAAAAGTTTTTTCCTTTTTCATAGGCGACTTGATTGCTACTAATATGGATAGAGAAGACTCATTCTTGTGCTATTTTTTCATTATTTTATTTTTTTTTCTTTTTCATATTATGAAATCCTGAAAAAGAGTAAAAGAATGATATGATACAGTGGAGGAAACAAGTTTCACGAGAAAGAAAACTAGTTCGAAGAGAAGGGAACATACCTATGCATAATGCAAGGAAGCGTGTGCAGGATATGGACACTCGAGGGGAATATTTCTCCATGGATACATGTGTTAGGTCATAAAGGAAAAAATTGCAAGGATAACAACTGGTGAGAATACATAAGAGGCTAAACAACAACAAGTTGAAGTTGGAATTAGGCTCAAAAGTGCAAGTAGTGGAATGCAATTCAATACTAGAACTCAACACATAAATGAGGGATCCCCATGGGGTATTGGCAAGATAAATAATGAGAAGAAGATATGAGGCTTTGACACAAAATCATGGAGGGACTAAATAGGGCTCTTGAGCCTATCAAAGTACTTCATCATGGGCATCAAATTGCGAACAATATTCTAACTAGGGAACCCATAAATAGTAGGCTCTACCACATGAATTACAACATTTCCAAACAACAACGCAGGCTCCATGTTGCAACTCAATGGGGTCTATCCTAAGGCCAAATTAACCAGAAAACGCATAATGAAAAAATGCATGAAGGGAAAAATCTAACCTATATGCAAGTTTTGATATCATTACCTATCAGAACGGATCGATAAGGGAAGAAAGGAACCAAAGAAGATGTCCCCAAAGTCCTATATATAATACCAAAAACACTTTCCCGGATGTTAATAAGTGGAATATAAAAACCTGTGATATTAACATGTGCTATGGAATACAAAACTTGAAAACGGGAAACCCTAAAAGTACAATTTGTACAAATCATTGCATATCCTTGCAGCTTATTCAAAGTACCTCTCCAGGTAGAGCCCATTGTTAGGCTTAGGCCAAGGGCTTCTTTAGTAAACAATATTTAAAGATTCCAATTCAAGAGGAGGTTGAAAATCCAAAACCATAGTTTCATAGATAGCCTCACATGAAGGAAATTCAACATCCAAGAAACTAGGACTCAAAGACTCACCAAAACCATGGTTCGAGGTCTCACAAACAATAATATTAGACTTAAGACGAAATGCCAAATTAATGGGGCCAAAAGGGGAAAGTGAAGGGTCACATTCCCCCATTGGATACAACACATGATTAAGTGTTGATACATTGTCTCGAGAATGCCAACATGATTGTAAAGGATCCTTCTTAGAAGAAATTGAGCACTGAGGATAAGGCACCACATAATTCATCTGTGGCGGGGAAGAGTCTACTTGAACACTAGGAACATAAAAAGGATAAACCTAAGCTAAAGATGAACTAGGATGGTGATTATCAGATGAAATCTAATCAATAGTTATAATGATTCCCATATGAGGAAAATACATCAAACGAAAGAGCATAGACACCACATGATTGATAGCATAAAAAAAATCTTGCCCAAGAAGAATATTGAATTATAAATGCCATGGCACCACTGACATATCGACTAGGATAGTCTTCTCATGTAACTTAATAGGAAACTAAGGAATAAGGCCCAAACATTCACTAGTTATTTTGTTGAAAACCAGTATTTGACTGGTAGCTGACACATAAAACCCAATGTTTTCCAAGTCGAGGAGGATAAAATACTTGTAAAGGATCATTCATCCACAATACATCGACGAATTCCTTTCAAATTAGATTTAACAAAAACCATTATCTGAAAATATTCATAGGAAGGAAGAAAAGGCTCTACAATATCATTCCAATCAAAGGAAACCATCCTAGGACTTGAAGGGAGAATGCCTTAAGAGAGTGGAATGCCCCCTTATTCAGAAGGTACTGAACTAGAAATACTAAAGACATGGTAAAAAAAGTCTCACTACCAAAAAGAAGAGTAGGATCAGTTTATTATTTCATCAATGAGATATCTTCCTTAGACTTGTCACTCTTCAAGAGAAGAGTGGGATTGGGTGAAGATTGCATCGATGTGACCACTTTATCAACTACATGTTGAATATATTTTTGGGGAAATGAAGAAGAAACATAATTATAATGGTCGTCAAATAAGGACCATAGTCTTCATACCATCAGAATATCATGGTACAAATAAGTAAGGTGATTTCCTTCACAAAGATTACAAGGGAAATTAGTCTTATGTCCTATTCATCTAGGTTTCTCAATATTATCAATTCCCCCAGCATGACTTGGAGTGGCCGGTGGGTTTCTCCCAACATTACTTGCAAGGGATAGATGTTAGTCTCCAACATGACTCATAGAGGTTGATGACATGATGCCAGTATGACTTGGAGTGACTAGACATTTTCCCCTAGTATGACTCACAGAGGCTGGTGGCATGTCTCCAACGTGAATAGCGGATGTTAGTGAATCCTTATTCTTACTCTTCCTCTTCCTTTTATTTTTAGACTTATGGTTACTTGTAGCTATAATTTCACCATAAGAGGGAGAAGGAGGATAAGTAGAATTCATATATTCAAAAGGTAAAGGATCAACATCCATTTGATGCCCATGACATAAGGTGCTTATATGGGAAGCATCAAGAGCATTTGGGACATTTGAAGTGGTTCAAAACCAAATGAGTAGTCCTACATTCAACTCGGGAATATTCAAAGTGGCCATCAAGGGGGCACCAATGTTTCCAAAGAAAGGAAAAACATAAAAATTCCCTTGGGCAGGGATACCTTGGTTGGTATCCTCAAAAAATTTGGCCATGACGTTCTTATCCAAAAATTCGTCTCTTTTAGGATTGTTCATGTCCAAAAATATCTCATGCACTGACTTCGATGAAGCAGTGGTATAAAAATCCGGGCCTTGTAGGAGGTGTGTTGTAGGAAAATCTCCCTACGGACAGGTAGATCACCTCTAAGGCTTGACCTTAACCCTAGACAGAAAAATGCTTAACGTGGACACTGAATTTCTTTCAAATCTATCTAAACTAACACATGAGAAGGAAGGATGATATAAGTACCTGTTATCGACGTTTGTCCCTGCACGCTCCGAGTTGCGCTCAAACCCTTTTCTCCTCGTCGATTTCTGCAGACAAAACAAGATACGACCACTTCCTACTCTATTCATATTAGCTTGAAAACAGATCTATCACTAAATGATAAGTTCATGTAACATCAGACACAAAATAGAAAGAAACAGGCCAAGCGTGTCATATTAATGAGAATAACGACAGTAGTACTTACAATCGTAGATGCGAATGTGACAGCTTCGTCAAGTCCTCTTCGTCTAACCCTTTCCTGAAAGATCCACAACCTGGATAACAGCAGCTTCATTGATCACTCTCCTTTGGCTGACTGTAAGTTTCCTCCAAGATCATAAGTTTCACATATTCAATTCTTCCCCCTTTCCACCATCATAGAGCCTGCTTATATAGGTTGGGAGGAGCCTAACCTCTTGAGTCATGTTTAGAACCAGTTGGGAACCTTCTCCATAGATCAGGGATCTGTTGATGAAAACAAGAATTCGAGCACAACTGCCTCCTAATCTCGAATGTTCCTCCCCTTATTCTTCTCAACGGGCTAACAACTGACTCAGATTAGGGAGCGCTCCTTCAGAAGGGGTCTCAGAGCGTTGTAGCGCTCCTTGGCAAGCCTTGGGGAAGCGCCAGCGCTCTTAAGATGAGCAACGCTCCTCCAAAAGGGTCTGGCGAGCGTTATAACGCTCCCTAAGACACTATAGGGGAGCACCAGCGCTCCTGCAGCTGAATTAGGGGAGCGTTCCCTCTCCAATCCTCTGTTTTAGGGCTCCTTTCAGGTGTCAAGATTCATTTGATCCCAGTAAACCAGTTCCCCTCCTTCAAATAAGTCATGTGATGTGCCATAAGTGCTTCCTTAGTGTCATTATCATGGCATCATGTCTGAACTTTGTTTGCGACACTAGTAATCAACTTGCGACACTTGCGAAAGTTGTAGGGAAGATGCGACATTTACGACGACCGATAGGGACAATGTGACACTTATCCATATGAGCAATTTCGACGTGTAACAGAATGCCCCCCAAAGTATGAAGTCAGAAGATGCAAACTGATGACTGAAATGCTTTGTAGATGTTCAAGCAAGGGTATAGACTCAGAGAACCTGACGAAAGCTGCACACAAACATCCAACAAATATCATGACATATTTCAAAACCCAAGGCAGGCATACCTATGCTTGGATGATCAAGATTTGAGATATGGCCACCATTAAATACACTGTGGATCCATAATTGTATTAATAAAAGAGTATAGCCACCGAAGATACAATGTGGATCTATACTTTGATGACTCAGACTGATCGTAGCCACGAAGAATACACAGTGGATCTACGAGATGACAAGACATAGCCACGACCAATACAAAGTGGATCTATGTGACAATGTATGTGTTCTTAGTCCAGAACTCCTTCGCAACCTGGGCGAAACATATATCAAAGTGACTTACTCAAACCAGGGTCTTCTTACCAATCCCAACATGGTACAAATCTGACCATGTGAATAGATGTCTTGGTGTCGAACATGGCAGAAACCACTTGATTACCGGTCAATGAGGTAAATTGTTAACAAGTGCGAGGGAGATCGCCATTAATGTCAATGATTCCAAGGTACCTTAGTACATTCCATCGAACATGAATGGATGAGCTGAAGTCGAACATCCGTGGAATCATTCGATCAGAGGTCAATAATGTAAACCCACTGTCGAATGTGAGGAGGCCTGCCATTGAGGCATGCAGGTCCCAAAGTACTAAATGGTTTCTAAGTCTAATTCATGGATAATGTGTTGAAGTTGACAGGAATAGACTCGTCGAGGGAGGGCCTTTATGTATCCCCCATCAACGACAAGAAATGGACACAAAGATGTAGTTGGTAGATCAAAAGAACATGGACTGACACGGGTTGTGAGACAAGATATTTGGGATGGTTGACTCTTGAGGCGGATACTTCCCTTGAACACTGAGGCACAACAGCGAAACATGACATGGACCAAAACTATGCAGCGGGTACCATGACTTGCTTCGGGTGACTCAAAGGAGTGAAAGGAAACTCAGAGGATTGGCTCAGTGCAGAGGTTCAGCGGATTATGATGTATGTAAAGTGAAAAAGTGTCGTGTTCAAGGGCGACTCTAAGAAGTGCTAGATGATGTTCTCAAGAGACTGCTTAGCTTGCTCCTTTCAATTTTTCCCCCATCCAGATAGATGAGTACCTCTTTTTGATTTAATGAGCTCAAGGAGAATAACACATGCTCGATATAACTCACCTTCCGTAAGTTCCTCTTCCTTTGTTTAACGAACCGGAAGAAGCAAGGGGTCGTTCCCATATGGGTCTGTCGATGTGTGCTTTAACGAGTCCAAAGACAGAAAACGCGAAGGTTTTTTGGGATTATAGAGTTTGGAAAAACACTTAAAAGAGAAATCTCTCAGTTCCTTTTTCGTACAGTAGTCCAACGAGATCGAAAAAGGGTTAAACTATCACTCGAAATATGCTCTTTTTGACCTTTTAACGACTGTGAAAGAAAGCAAGATCACTCGACAATATTTTCATATTTAGAGAGTCTGAAAAGGGTTTAAAGTAGACTCCAGGGGGGTTCCTTTTTCATTTGATCGTATCCGTACGGGTCCGAAAAAGTGATAAAAGTTTACCCGGTTACGTTCTCATATTGTCGAGCTTGAGAACGAACTAAGACTATGCTCATAAATACGACAAGGTGAATAATTCATTAGAACTGCCAAGAATCCTGCAATGCCAGAAGCTACAAACCAGATATTAGTGAAGTCATTTACACCAATAGAGAAACCCAAAATGACCATAGCTTATAAAAAATAAAATGTTATATATATATCAATTGATTCAAAAACTCATTTACCATTTCATTTGCAAAGATTTGTGGAGTGTTGGAGGATCTTGATTGGAGCAAATCTTGTTTTTCTCGGTGCCGGAGCTACGATCGACCATTTTTCTCACTGTTCGAACCAGGTAGGTGTTCATCTTTTACTCTTTCAATTGCATGGTTTCAAGTTGATTTTCATGGCATAATTAATTTAAAACACAAAGCCCTAGGTCGTCCATTTTAAACCAAATCGGCCTCCTTTTAAAAGTCAATGAAATGGGGGGATTCTTTCGCAAAAATGCATTGGGGAAAGGTAGTTGTGATGTCTACACCTTTGCACTTGATTAGACTGACCATTTTATTGAAAGAAACTCATAGAACTTTCCCCCAAAGGACCCACACACCCCCTCTAATCGTTTTGCATTTTTACCGTGTTTTAATCATTGTTTGGTAAATATTAAAGGGTGTGGTGGTTAAAAAGGATGATTGGTTGCTTTTAGATGTCATGGGAATTTGATTTTATGTTTTAAAATTCTTTTTGAAAATCGTCGAAATCACAAAAACGTGGGGAATGATGAAAATTTTGATTTTTTGCTTTGCAGGTGTATTCGGCAATCATGATCGAATGGAAAGAGAGGGAACACGAGATGGATGATTTAGCCACTCTACGGAGTCCCCGTACGCGGGCCGCTTTGCGGGCCTGTGGCTTGCTCAAGTTTTTCAAATTGCAAAAAATGAAAAGAGAGATTCTACTGCTTGAGCATATGATTGGCCTTTGGGACGTTACGAAACAGGGATTCTGTATTGGTACACAATCCTAACGATTGAGTTGGAAGATGTGTACTTTCTGACCGGCCTCTCGAAAAGAGGGGTCCCCATAGCTTTCACAGGGTAGAGGGCATTACCTGATCAGGTAGACGTGTATCTGGCACATTACTGTGTTCCAGGAGAAAGATTGGTAGGGGCCAGGATCCCGATCAAGTATATACGAGATCTGCCTCTCCGATCGATATTGTTTGCTATCACGAGTGTGATTGGTAGCACTAGTGCTCATTTGGCCTCGAGATCACAGGTGGCCTATGTTGTTCAGTGTTTAAAGCCAACACTGTTCAATTTGAGTGCGGCGTTCCTTCGGAATGTGAAGGAACAGATCTCGCGATGCAGGAATGGTCAGAAACAGTTCAGTTATGGCTCGTTCTTAGTCTCATTTTTCTTGGAGCGCATCCCTCAAATGCAACCTCAGATCGCACTGGCAGTACGGCCAGTGGACGAGCCTCGGATGGAGAGATGGACTAGTCTGTCCCCCAGATTAGTCTCGGAGTCAGAGTTTCACTTTACTGGTGACTTCTTCGCCTGGTTGAGATGGCAGTACCTCTGGATAGAGGACTTCCCCTACGCTGACGTAGACTTCTGTGGGAGTATGGATCTGATTTTCCCCGCGGGAGAAAATTGGGACGAGTCAGGTAAGAGACTAAGCCATTCCTTGTCAAGTTTTGGTTTTTAAGTTTTTGATGTATATGTATTTTTTTTGGGTATGTAAGAGAGTTTTTAACAGATGTTTTGTTTTCAATATGCAGACAAGGGAGGAGTACGCCCAGTGGATATACCAGTGCCAGGACGTCGTGATGGCGCCCCAGTTGTAGCAGACCCAGCAATATCGGTGGGGGGCCTTCGGTAGGTTGAGAGGAACCTCCAAGGCCTTACTATGGGAATCCCTCCTCTGCGGAGGGGGGATGTGCCTTTGCATCTGCAGTGGCACACTGTAGGGGTGCCAGAGAATATCAATTCTCTATTGAGGCATGTAGTACGCGTAGTATTATGTTACTCACAGCATAATGCGGTGCAGGGAGATTAGAGTCTCCCCGTGATCATGTTTTTGTATACCTTGTCAGGCGATATTGTATGGGCGGATGGACCCAATATTTTGCTCTCTTACAGAATTTTTGATGTAATGCAAACATTTCAGTC